>LPNX010916447.1:0-193178 GCA_001517045.1 Pseudotsuga menziesii | reverse complement strand
TGAGTAAACTTTAAGTAAACGGATGAATATAAATAGAGGTGTAGTGCTCCTCATTTGTGACACACACACTCACTTGATATAGCGCACTTGTGGAGGAGAGGAGTTGTTGGAGAAGGAGGAGAATCAGGTTTTTGATCTCCTTGTTGGTTTTCCCTTTTTCCCTTTTGGGGCATCTATATTGTGGAAGCTTTTGCTGGGTTTTTCCCTTTAGGGTTTTCCCAGGATAAATATGTGTTGTTCTTGTGATACTGTTTCTTTCAGTGATCCTGCTTTATATGCTTTTATTATGAAAAATGAAATGATATACTGATGTCTTAGTAAAGCATATGAAAAATTAACATAGTCACCCTTTACATACTGCGTGTCCATACAACCAAGGAAAGAGGCAAAAACCCAGTGGGAAAATCCTCTCTTAAACATGGACAAGAAAAAAAAAATTGGAAATATTGTCATCAATCATGCTTCATTGCATGATCAAAAATCCCCAATAGTGATTTGAGATTGCGGAAGGTCTTCTCACAAAACAATTTGATGAAGATGTCTGCTAGTTGTTCTGAAGATGCACAAAAGAGTAGATGAATGTTGCAATCATGCACACGCTATCTGATGTAATGCATATGGATCTCGATGTGCTTGGTTCTCTATCTCTGAACTGGATCATTCTATATTCAAATTCTGCTCTGATTATCACAGTAAATAATACTTGAAAACTCTGATTTGAGACCACATTCTCCAAGTATCCCCTGCAACCACAAACATTGAGTTGCTACATTTACAACTCCTCTATACTCTTCTTCTATAGATGAGAGTGCTATGACACTCTACTTCTTGTTTGACCAGCTGATTGGTCCTTCTGTAGGAATGAACACATATCCTGATGTAGAATTTCAATCTATGTTGTCACCTGCCCAATCACTGTTAGTAAACCCATTCAAATCAAGATCAGATTTTGCTTTGTAGAAGATGCCATGAGTTCTTATTCCTTGAACAAAGTTTAGGATCCTTTTGGTTACTCTCCAATAGATCTCATGAGGATGGTCGATGTATCTTGAAGCCACACTAACTACATAAGATAGATCAGTTCGAGTGCATGTAAGATAAAGAAAACACCTGTTAGAGGAGCAAGTTGATAAAGTCGACTAGAACTATAGCCGACTAAGTCGATCAACCAACTAATTAGACATTAGGTTGGCCAAATAAGGTTATGTTGGTTGATCGAAACGACAGGTAGTTATTTGTAATTGTTTTGCAATTCATATATATTAGGCTCTTGAGCCATATGAGAACTTGGTTTAGTTCTCTATATTGTATGGACCCTTCCATTATAGTATAATTTGTTATTATGCCTACTTGTTCTTGTCTCTTGTTGCTGCTATGTATCTATGCTATTAATGTGTATTATTGGTAAACCTGTGTGATCTGTGAGATTACAACATTGGTTCCGTTACCGGTAGTACATGTCTGATATGTATACAACCAGATGATATCAGAACAGGATATTAAGGACTAGTGGGAGAGTAAAATAGAAAACTACTTGCAAATTTACGTATGAATAAAAAAATTAACGATTGCTCAAGCAAAGGAAAGGTTATTTACTGAAACCCATGAGAAGTTTGTAGAATCAGTGCCCCAACTTTTGAAGAAACTCCTGGATGAAAAATCCGAAAGCGACTAAAGATCAATAGCTGCTAGAAAAACTAATTCGAGGGGGAAGGACAAACCTGTCGGAGTGGTTTGAAAAGATCACCCACAAGTTCTGCGAGGAGAAAGCTATAGAGGAAAGAATTTCAGTAGAAGCCGTTTAGAAGAAATTCTATAAGGACCTTACTGAACAGTTCCTGTGCTCCTTACCGACTTTTCTATTTAAATTCCTGATAGAAAAAGGAGTGGTTCATATTGTTGAACCGTGTTCATTACTACGCGAACCGTCATAAAATACTAACTAGGAGAAGAAACAAAAGAAGTGGGATAAATTCATTGCCGAAAGGGAGTGGGAATACTTCCTAAGCAAGTAAACAAAACTATTTGGGATTTCTAAAGCGTCGAGTAGGAAATGGGGGGGTAGCTGGTCTTATGTCAGGGTAAAGTGGAGAGGATTCTAGTCGACCAAAGAGATACCATTCACCAGCAATGAGAAGTCAGCCTAAAAATGAAATTGAAAGGACATTGTCACATAAAGGTATGACAAACTTATAGAAAATAGAGAGGGAGAAGAGGTTGCAAAGAAGGGAAGAAATAAGAGAAAGATCTATAACATTACAAAGAGGAATGAGTACTAGGGTGACAGATCAAGAGTGAAATCCGCCAGAGTCAGGTCATGACCGACAAGAAGAAGGAGTGGAAGAAGAAGCATCCCCTATGGAAGAAGATTTTTGGATAGAGCAGCGAGAAGCTCTCCAATTAGAATTCCCACAGGAGGTAAGACCTCTATCTCCAACGAATCCAAGTACCAAGATACAAACCATTATCGAAAAGTACCTCAGACTAAGAGCTGGTGACTTTAGTATATGGAGCTGACTAGATCACGAGAGAAACGATGATAATCATCTACTTATCCATCGACCAAAAGAAGGAAATTGGTTCATACTTCAAGTGTTACCCTCCAACCGAAGTATCCACTTACTTTAACTGACACATGAAGGAGCACCCCCCTACCAAATACAACTTTGGAGAGTATAGAAAATTTGGCGCTGTAGACAAATAATTGCAATTGGACATCGATAGGAGAAGTCGACCCTGATCGACTGCTTGTCGGATAAGAAATGACAACTAAGATGATCGAAGAAAATGAGAGTTATGTCAACAATAGTTATGCATAAAGGAATAAACAAAACATTTCACTACCCCCACCACCACCCCCACCCCTTCCACCTCTTGAATAAGACAATGATAGTGGCTCTGACATGGGGCATCGGTCAGCACACATCCCTCTATATGAGGGCGACAAGGATCCCAGATGAAATTGGTTCATCTGTGAATCGACATCGTAGGAAAACCAAGTCACAGATGAAGACAAACAGATGGTGTAGTTCATTAGTTCCTTAAGGAAAAGGGCATTAACATGGTATATTACCTTTTCTGAAAGAACCCTGAAGTAACTAAAGAAAAAGTCAAAGTGCAATTTTTGTCATTCTTTAAAACTCCAGATGCAAAACATCTGGCAGCTAAGAAATTGAAGAAAACATCACAAAAGTCAAGAGAAATTGTCTGCAACTATGACAAATGCTGGAAATACCTTCTCAGCTAATTGGATTATGGCATTGATAAACAACTATTAATCCAGTGGTTTCTTATAGGTCTGTCACAGAAAATTCATCGGCACATAAGTATGGAGACATTCAAAACTTATGAAGATGTGCTTACTAAAGATCTACAAGTAGAAATGGATGAATATATTCCAGTATACCCCACAGATCATAGACTGGAGGAATAGATTGAGATCATGCAGAAATCATTAAAAGAGATAAACCTTAAGAGTCAGGATATCTGGTACACGAAATGTTCAACGGTCAGACATTTGAAAGACAACTATCGATAGGATGTTCTATTTGTGCAAACAAAGTGTTTTTGTGACATTTTCCAAGACCATGGCGATCACACAAGAAAATATTTCCCATTTAACATGAAAAATGGAAAATCATCTTGGTGTGTTATTTGTGAAACAAAGAATCACGCCATTGTCGGCTGCCATCTAAACCTAAAAAATCAACAGAACTATCACGTAGTCTACCAGACTAATGCATTTGCATAGAACAATGAACAACGGAACAATGCACAAAATGACCAGAATAATCAAAGATACGAAGGTCGTCGATATGAACGCCGCTTTGACAATCGACGTGGAGGATATGGAAGTCGAGGCCGATTCTCTGGGAATCGAGACAACCAACCACGTCGGCCCATCCAATGTTTCACATGTTACAAGGAAGGACATTGCTATGCATACTTTCCATATGAGGATAGGACTGACCTAAAATTCTGTACTAGTTGTGGAGTAGGGGATCACTCATTAGAGGATTGCCCTACTATGCTTGAAAAAATGAATAAGGAGAAAAATGTTAATGTCTTGTTGTGTGTGTAAAAACATGATATAATTAATACAAATAATTTTCATATAGTAACTCGACAAGGGACAAAAATTGGGAATGATAACCCACGAATAAGCAAAATAAAAGAAAAGAATGTTTATCCTGACCGAGTTAAATAAAAACAAATATATAAAGATGCAAAAAATGTATTTCAATAATTTTCCCGACAAGAAGAAGCTGATGACAATGGACACAACACAGTAAAAGAGTTAATACACTTAGTACAAAAAGATAAAATAGTATCTCAATTCATCGACTTGTTGTATAAAATAAAACACAACAACAACACCGAAAAACAAACAAAGAGTATTTGCAGTTTATACCAAAAAGATAAAAGTGATGCCGACCCACTTGTTGACCTGGAAATTGAAGGATACCATGTTCGACAGGTCATGCTCGATTTTGGATCACAGGTAAATATTATGACTCGAGACACATTGTGATAACCCCAAATTTTCACAAAAATTAAAAAAATTTAAGATAACATAAAATGTTGAATATGCGGTTTACTAATAGCTAATGGTTAGTGGAAAAATTAAACAGTCTATCGATTAGTATTATACATTTTCAAAATTACATTAACTAAGCAGCTTATTTTTCGTAATGTAAACAAATTTACTTGCATACTGTTTTCTTTCAATTTACTAATAAGTCTACTTTATGGAAAGTAGGTGGAATCTGACTTTGAATCTTGGGCTTACTTAGCATTTATGCTAATGCAAACAACTTGTTGGTTCTTATAGGTTAACTGGTACAATCGAACAAGTAAACCTTTTAAATTCATAAAGAAGAAAGAAGTGTTTCTATTTGCAAAGTAATATGCCAATAAAATAAGCTCATAATTTTCAAGCAACTTCAATTAGGTAAAGTAATTTATCTTTTCTAGTTTTTCTTGTAAGCAGAGTTTCGATATGCAAGTTCCTTTATTTATTAAGCTTACCAACACCAAAGATACATACTGTGAACTCTAAGCTTGTAATCTTTGTCTTATATTTATTTCTATGTTAAAGTTCTTAACTTGCAAATGCTATATTTATTCGTACTATTTGTTTTTAGTCATGGAAGATATTCGATCGATACTAATAGTAAAGATTCCCAATAGAATATAGATTTTGATTTTATTTTTAACTTACTAGTCATGGAATTTATTAACCTGTAACTACTATGTAAAAACGAGTTCTGCACTAGTAAGTTATCAACTTTCTTATTTACAATTTCGTCATACTACATGTACTATTGTAACCACATACATTTTCGTATTATTTACTAAAGTGCCAAACTGATCGTTATTTACAATCTATAGGAAATCTTACTTCCTGTAAATCTCCTTGATGTTATAAGCTTGATTATTGTGAAAATAACTGCATCGTTTCAGATGGAATATTGTTGCCCTTACTTCCTAAGTCTAAGTCAATCAGTGTCGTTCCAAAGATTACAGACCTGAGCATGGTTGTTTCACTGTAATTTATTATTACCATAATGCCTCTCTTATATTAAATTAATGTCTATAGTATCCATTATGGTATATCTTTCTACTATGATCAAAATTCCACCCTATGCTAAGTACAGGGTATCTTAATCACAAACTATCTTTCCCAATATAAACAGTTATGGTATTTTACTAGTATTGGGAGGTCGAAAAGCAACTAGTGTCTATGAAAGTATAAACCAAGTTGAACTTTGTAAAAGTCATGTTTATACTCTTTTACTATGCTCTTAAACTCCATATATTATAACCACCAAAGCTGTTGGTTTTAAAGTGATAAATTTGGATTATAATACATGCATACTCAACATTCTTTTTCAAATATAAAAATCTATTAGTAGTTAGAAATATTCTAAGCAATGATCAACTTTGAAATTTCTATAATATCAAGTGGTTATCATTTTTTTTACTAGGGTAAACGTTTAAGAAGTTTTGTTTATCCAAATGCCAAATTCGAAGCTATCAAACATTACGAAAATAGTTTATATAAGAATATCGAGGTGATATATATATATATATGTGTACATCATAGTTCATGCATAGTTTGGTGAAAATAATTGTTTTTAATAATTTTGATGATTGAACTACAGGTGGACTTTGGAATCAACCCTTGCATGGTTGGAAATATTTGAGGGCACGTGGTCACCTCTTGTCCATGCATTGGGGATATAAAACTTTTGTAACCCTAATCGCTTTGTCATTCTTCCTCCGAAGTTCATGCTGGCCTTCGGGCTTCTCTGCATAGTTTCATGGTGGCTGTGAGGGTTCTTCCTGTACAAGGTTTCCCCAAAACCTTGGTTTAAAGTTGTCGTAGTCTTTTGGGATCGGCCTTGTTTCCAACCTTATCGGTTGTGGGTTTTACTAGGTAAGATTTTTACTGGTTTTATATGCACTTGTCTCGCGTCCTATCCTTAGCTCCATCTTTCCTTTGTCGTGGCCTGTCACTGCTGTGAGAAGCTAAGGCTTTGTTTCTGCTGGTTGTGCTCCATCGACCTCATAGGGTTTGGAGATTTTGTTTGTGAAATTCATAGTTGGTAATATTCTATATGCTAGACTGTTCGATACTCTTTTATAAAGGTAAAATGTTTGGTTTTTCTGTCTAAAATAAAATAATTACAGTGAGTTATTTTACAGTTAGGTTTACAATAAAAAAAAATGAGTTTTGTAATTAAAGCATAGTACGGTTCCCTATTTGCAAGAACTTGTGACAACTATGGAAACCCGAGACGAAGATAATGCTAGCTGGCTTTGAGGACTCCTGGCTCCAATCGGGAAAGCCCTGGGTTCAACGAATGGGTTCTTACCCTGCTTGTCACAGGGTTGTCGATGGAGAAACCCCGAGCTTGGGAGCTTGTGCAGTTTCTCCCTTAGTTACATGGTTTTCTTTTCTTTAAAATTTGTTGCATCTATTTTGTTTACAAACTCTCTCTATGTTGATGAGTAGTCCTAGCCTTGAGCTAGGTGTTGTAATTAGTTAAAATTTCTAGCCTTATGGCCTATCAATGTAATATATTGGTTTCTAAGACATGTCTCCTTCAAGCTCAGTCTCATTTTGCAATAATACTATACATTGTGACTCTGTGTATGTTAGGGTTTTCACTAACCGACTGTTAATGAAGAATAATACTATCTAATATATTTTGTAAATAGATTATTATTAATTTATTTAAGACTGTAATCGAGTCATAGTATGTAATTTAAAATATTTACTTGTTTGCTCGGGAAATACAAGCTAGGGTTTTCCTGAATGAAACCCTTGTCAAAATAAATTTTTCAATTTATTTTTAAATAGGTTATGATACTTGTTAATTTGGTTAAATTTATATCACATGTGTATTATGATATTTTTAAATTATAACTGTACATATATTTTCAAGACGGACTGTAACTAGTCTATAGTAGTTGAATTGTTTATTGTTATAATTATCGAGATAAATGGATTGTAGATTAAATGTTTTATTTATAATAATTAAATAAATTTGGTTTAGGGTTTCGACCCTGTAGTTTTACCTTTACAGGTATAATCTTGTTTGATAATTATAAAATAGTTTCTACATAGGTAAAGATTTAGCTTTATATTAGTTATTAATCATATTGTCATTGTTTTCATTTACTAAAATGATAGATATAATTTACTCAGAGTTCTTTGAATATATAAAGCTTAGACTCTGTAACTTAGTTTACTCTTTATAATTTAAGTACTTCTAATATAACTCTGTTTAGTTTATAGTAAATATTAGTCTTAGATTAGTTGATATTCTTAGATAATAACTATATGATTAGTAGTTGATTTCTTTACTTAACTGAATGTAACATTATAACTCTATTGTGATTTTTGTGCTACATTTCATTCATTTACTAAATGAAAATAGAGAAATATAAAACTACCATAATATTTTAACTTGAATAACAATTAATCTACTATATGTAAATACACGATATTATCTACTAAGATATTCTCTTATCATCTTATTCATTCTACCTGTACTAGAGTATTGCTATTCTTTTACAATATATATTTACATAAACAAGCTTGTTAAAACAATAAACATACATAACTAGGTCCTTGTTCTTTTTAATAATAACCTACATAATGAAATAAATTACTCTGCTAACTACGAAATGCAGAACCATATATATTCTATTCATTCTCTTAACAATTTATTTTATCTACTATAAATATTCTATCTGTGCTGGAGTACAGGCCGGTCCTTCCAGGCGTGGAAAACTATAGAATATAAATTATTTTCCATTCTAACGCATTACTTTTCAAAAATAATTTATTCAATAATCTAAAAATATTACTAACCCCTAACATTTTACAAACTATATATTTAACATTCATATAACAGTCAAACTCAAATTTATCTATCTAACACGGTAAAACAAAATAATGTAGAACTTGATTAAGATAGATGACAACAGCATTAGGAGACCTTTCCTCCCTACCAAACTCCTGGAGAGTGCTCAAAAAATGCTTCCTCAGGAGTAAGATCTTTTAGCTAAAAAGCTACACTAAATCGCTCAACAGTTATCCCCTCAAACTCTTTCCACCATTCCCTTCTATTGAATTTCTTTGAAGTACATTCACCTAAATGATCATTTCTCTAGAATAAGCAGCCTCAGCTCTCTTCAATGGGCATTTTCATAAAGATTGCCTAGGTCTTTTTGGTTAGTTGTCATTAATTGAGCCACCTACTCTGATTCAAATTTCTTGGGGATTCATGACCCCAATTGTAGGGAAGTTGCCACCTGCAATAGTTGGAAGAGGTTTGAGGATGTTCAGGTACACAGGGTATTCCCAAAAGACCAAACACCTTGAGCAACTGCTTCACAAAAATAGATCACATATCAACACATCGATGTTTGTCACGTGGTTAAAACCCTCGAGAGGGAAACAGTCCATGGCCCCAGCTAAATAGCTACTTGGAGCAATTTATTATGCAAAAAAAAGAAAGTTACATGAGCTTCTCATAATCGATCAACTAGCCAAGGACCCTCTATGCTCTTTAAATAGAAATCATAGACCAATCAGGTGTTAAGCCATAGATCAATGGTAGGTATGATCTAAGAGAAGTTGAATCGTCGGATCACTCAATGTCTAGAACATATCGTGACCATTAGATTATAATATTTACAAATGCATACTAATGCATACTAAAGAAACACACTTTTTCCTAACGGATATATTACACCAGTTGATCTTAAATAACTCCTAAGTGTCTAAATATCCTAACACCCCCCCTTAAGAACAACTTGGGATAGGATTGAAGGATTTACAAAAGTGACACTATTAGGAGAAGGAAGGAGGCATTAGAGCCTATCCCCCCTTAAGGACACATTCCTAAACTCGTAACATAGACCAAAGTTTAGAAAAATTCACTTCTGTAAGAGACTTGGTGAAGATGTCTACAACTTGATCATCTGTAGGACAATAGAGCACTTCAATAACATGATAATGAAGAAGATTTCTGATGAAGTGCATGTGTAGGTCAATGTGTTTGTTGCACTGATGTAGAACTGGATCTTTGGCAACCTTGATGGCACTTTGACCGTTGCATGAAAGTAAAGTAGGTTGTTGCTGCTTGAATCCAAACTCTGAAAGGATATGACAAAGCCATAAAGCTTCCTGACTGGCATTAACTACGGCTCGATATTCTTCTTCTGCTGAAGAAACAGTAAGAGCTTGTTGTTTCTTAAAAGCCCAAGTGACAAGTCCATATCCCAGACTGAAAATATAACCTGCAGTAGACTTTCGATCATCAGGATCGTCGGCCCAATCTGAATCAGTGAAACCAACCGACAAAGGTTTCCCCCCTGTACTGTAATGAATCTCAAACTAAATTGTACCTCGAATATATTGAAGTATTGTTTTTGTTTCTTTCTAGTGACTTTCATGAGGAGTTTGCATATAACGGCCAATACAACCAATGGCAAAGGAAAGGTCAGGATGGGAATGAGTCAAGTATAAAAGACTACCAACAAGCCGATGATACAAGGTGACATCTACTTTAGGGGAAGTACAAGTGGCAGAAAGTTTGACTCCATACTGGAAGGGAGAAGGGGCTGGTTTACAATCTTTCATGTGGAAGCGACGAAGAAGGTCACAAGCATACTTGGACTGGGAAAGAAATATTCCTTCTTTGGTTTGCAAGACTTGGAGACCAAGAAAATAACGCAAATGTCCTAAGTCTGACATTTCAAAATTTTGCTTAAGACTAGATTTCATATGGGTTATAAGTTTAGGGTCACTACCAGTAAGGATAATATCATCAACATAAAGATCAAGTATGATGAGATGGTTTCCTACTTTCTTGGTATAGACATTGAGGTCAGAATGACATCTAGAAAAATCAGTGTTGAGGAAAAAGCTATCGATTTTGGCATACCAAGCTCTAGGAGCTTGCTTAAGGCCATATAAGGATTTCTTAAGGAGACAAACAAGGCTATAGTTATTCTGAACATATCCAAGAGGTTGTTCCATGTAAATTTCCTCATGTAATCACCATGTAAGAAGGAATACTTGACATCCATTTGATGGAATTCCCAGTTATGTAAGGCTGCAAGGGAAAGAACAAGGCAGATGGAGTTCATTTTTGCTATAGGGGCAAAGGTTTCATTATAGTCAATCCCTTCAACTTGGGAAAAACCTTTGGAAACTATCCTTGCCTTAAGTATTTCAACACTTCCATCTGATGCATACTTTGTTCTATAGACCCATTTACATCTGACACATTTCTTCCTTTTGGAAGAGGAACAAGATTTCAAGTATCATTCGCCATTAAGGAACGATATTCTTCATCCATAGCTGCATCCCAATCAAGATTTCCTGAAGCTTCTACAAAAGTTTCTGGATCATTATTCACAGAAACTTGACCCAAAAGAGAAGAGACTTCCTGAAACTGAGTACACATTCGACATTGATCTCCAGGATCACCGACAAGATCACCAGCTACTTCACATGTTGAATGGACCCATCGAGGAGGCATTGGTGCTGGTGCATTTGGAGGAACATGAGCAGGTGGAGGTGGATTTTCATCCTCACTGTCATCATGAGAAATTGAAGCTGGAAACCTATCAACGAAGCTGGAAGAAGAAGAAGAAGAAGGCACAATCGTCGAATCAGGTTCGCAGGCCAAAGATGGCACACCCACCAAGTTAGGCCCGCAAGCCAAGATATTTTCATCAAATTTAACATCTCTTGTAATGATTATATCATGAGAATGTGCATGAAGAAGTCTATAACATTTTACATGTTCAGAATATCCAACAAATATGTACTTTTCACTTTTAGGCTGCAATTCTTTCGGTTTTTCATCCAAAATGTGAGCCCATGATTCACAACCAAACACACAAAAGTGACTTACATCTGGTTTAATTTTACTCCATGGTTCTTCTGGTGTTATAACTTGTAAAACTTTAGTGAGTGTGTGATTAACTATGTAATTTGCACAATTTATGGCCTCAGTCCAATATTGAAGACTTAGTGCCTTAGATTGGATCGTACAATTAGCCATTTCTTTTAAAGTGCAATTCTTCCGTTTAGCTACACCATTTTGTTGTGGTGTATATGGAATAGTGTGTTGTTGTTGGATTCCTTAGTCAGTGCAAAAAGTAGTGAACTTGTTGTTAACATATTCTCCTCCATTGTCAGATCTTAACTTAATAATTTGATGTCCTGATTGTTTTTCAACAAGGGCCTTGTAGGCCAAGAACATGTTAAATAATTCACTCTTAAGTTTTAGGAAGTAAACCCAAGTGCGTCTGGAGTAGTCATCAATGAAAGTTAAGAAATATTTGAAACTAGAAAAGAAAGCAGATGGAAGAGGGCCACACAAGTCACTATGCACAAGCTCCAAGGGAACCAAGGCATGCCAAGAGGGACGTTTGTCAAAACTATCTTGATGATGTTTTCCAAGTACACAACTGGAATAAACAGCATCCTTGGAAGATACCAGCGGAAGACTAGTCACCATATTTTCTTTACATAGTTGTTGCAATGAGCGGTAATTTAAGTGACCAAATTGCTCATGCCAAAGTTTGCTCAAGTTATCCCTATGAGCAACAAAAAATGAAGGAAAAGGTGATGATGCAAAGTTGTTAAATTTGTACAACCTGGTAATATCATCAATAGTTCCAGTAGCAATGACATTTTGAGTATTTTTAAAATCCTTGATTACAACTTGGTGAGGTGTAAACGTCATAGTTTTACCTTCACCTGAATGAGTAATTTGATAGACTGATAACAAATTGCAGGAAATTTTTGGAACACATAGTACATCACTAAAATGATCATTTTCTACTGGAACTATTCTAGATCCTACAACACTCAGAGATCTATCATCACAAACAAATATTTTTTTGGTGTTACAATCATGCATAGTAGAAAAGATGGCTTTATCCTTAGCCATATGATAAGATGCTCTAGAATCAATGAGCCATTCAATTGAAGTAGAAAAAGAAGACACTGTATAAGATTAAACAGAACCACAAAGTGCATGTCCATGAGAGTTAGAGTCTTAATACAAATCTAGGCCGATGTGGTGCTTCCTCATTGCTGCTTCCAAGGCTGCCATCTTCTTGAAACACTTAGATTCATCATGATTATCTTTCCCACAAAAATTGCAATGACGCTCAATATTCTTTCGTTTTGGATTCGATCCTTTGTCATGTTTTAAAGAAGGAGCTAACTGAGAGGGTTTGGGACCCTTGTGTTGATGTATTTGTAACTTTGGAATGTATTCATCTATGTATCTTATGTATTGTAACCCGATGTTTATTCCAGGATGTATCTATTATCTATTTGAGTCATGTTGTCATGCCTTGATGTTTCGATCGAGAGGATCAATAATGTAAATAATTCATGTCAATTCATAGTGGGTAACCCTCCGATTGTGTAAGGGTTAAAGTCCCCACAGTTCCAGGGCACTAGGGTTATTAGACTCTCCTAGTAGAGGTCGACCCTAGTAGGGTTTTAGTCATGTAGCGATTAGTATAAATAGAGAGATGGGATCTCTATTTAACACACATCACTCACACACTCAAGTGTAGCACATAGTTGAGGAAGGAAAAGACACTGGGTCTAGACAAGAAGAAGATTACTCCTGTCAGGAGTGCATCTTACTGTTTTGGGGTTTTACATCTTGTGTTGATTCTATCTCTAAGGAAGTTGCGGGGTTTTCTCCATTTATGGTTTCCTCGATCAAAAAGCTGTGTTCGTTGTCTCTTGTGTTTGATTGTTGTACTTGTTACTCTCTCAATAAATATCCTAACATAATGCTAGCTTAATGTTGAAAAACTAACATGGTATCAGAGCTAACCTGAGAAGAAGACACTGTGTAGATGTGGGAACTAGGGATTCCTATTTTGTGGATTTTCCTCCACATATTTTCAACAAAAGTAAGGTGGAATAACTCTCCTCCTTAGGGAACATCCTTCTATCGAAGCAGAATCCAATTCTGAGGTTTTTCAATCTTTCACATGTAACTACTATCGGACATTAGGGATTTTCATAGAAGAGGAATTTTTTAGTGAGCCCAGTATTGGATTGATATCCTCCACAAAATCGAAGTTAGGGACAAATTTCAGGGTATTTGGGTGGACAGAACTCCAGAAAAGCAAAACCCTAATTTTCTCTTGAACCAGCGCTACAGGATTTCAACTCAAGTTTCAGATCTGACATCTTGAACCTAGTAAGATCTAAATATTTTGTATTTCCATTTGAGGTTCTCAGTTAAGATGTCTCATCATACCAATATTGATGAAAATCTTGAGGGAGCTGATAACTTCCAAGCCTGGAAGTATAGGATCTCCTTGGTCCTGGAAGAAAATGAATTAGACTCCTACATCCATGAGGAGGTTCCAGTTCCAGAGGGAGATAAGAAAAAGGCCTTACATAAGAAGAAGATGGTTATGGCAAAGAGGATCATTGCTGATTCTATCAAGGATCACCTTATCCCACAGGTGTCCTATCTCAAGACACCTAAAGCTATGTTTGATGCCCTAACAAAATTGTTTGAAGGGAAGAACATCAATAGGAAGATGACCCTGAGAAACCAACTGAAGAATGTGAAGATTCAGAATGCAGAAACAATCCATTCTTACAAGAGTTTCTCAGATCAAAGAGAAACTAGAATTAGTTGATGAATAAGTGGAAAATGCAGAGATTGTAATGACTATATTGAATGGCCTTCCTAGGTCATGGGATTCTTTCATCCAAGGAATCTGTGCTAGAAAAATGTTAGTCAAGTTAAGCAGACTATGGGAAGAGTTCTCTCAAGAAGAAGCTCAGATAGCAGCTCAAGAAGAGAAGATGGGAAGTGAATACCAAGCTCTTACAGTAAACTCCAAGTCTCACTCCAAGTCAAGGAAGAGAAGATCTCATGATTCCAGAGGTAAGCACTTTCACAAAAATAATACTAGAAGAGATTTATCTAGGATCATATGCTATACTTGTGATGAAGCAGGACACTATGCAAGGAATTTTCATAACAAACAAAAGATAGTAAAGAAGAGAAACAAAAGAATACATCATGCTCATGCTACAGAGGATGATGAACCATCCAGAAAAAGATCCAGATATGAAAGTGAAGATTCTTCAAGCGAGGATGAATATGTTCTGATATCATCTCTCACAGGTAACATTACTCATGGTAGTGATGATTGGATTATAGACAGTGGGGCTTCCAAACATATGACTGGATTTAAGGAATCATTTGTGAGACTGTCAGAGCATGACTCACCTCACAACGTAAATCTAGGATATGACTACCAATACCCAATAAAAGGTAGTGGGGAATATTCATTTAAGTTAGACTCTGGAAAATCCCTAACAATGAAAGAAGTATTGTTTGTGCTAGGACTCAAGAAGAACCTTCTCTCCATATTAGCATTAGATGCAAAATGAATGTGGGTTTCATTCATAGATGGCAAGTCATCATGTGGCCAAAAGGAAAGACTATTGATGATGCAGTAGTAATTGGAGAACAAGAAGGAGGATTATGCGAATTGAAGGGCCATCTAGAACAATCCTTGGTCCATGACATAGTAGATCCAAGTGAACTTTGGAATAGAAGGCTTGCACATGTGCATTACAGAGCACTACTTATTGCAATAAAAGTTGTCGAAGTTCTTCCAAAAATTCAAGCAAAGAAAAAGGAATCTTGGAAATCATCCACTCCGATGTATGCGGTCCTATGTCATCAAATTCTCTAAGTGGGTATGCATATTATGTTTCTTTTATTGATGACTTTTCTAGGAAGACATGGGTTTACTTCATGAAGAACAAAGACGAAGTATTCAATAAGTTGAAAGAATTCAAAGCCTTGATAAAAAAACCATACTGAAAAGAATATTAAGACCATTCGATCAGATAATGGTAGAGAATTCACTTCAAATAAATTCAAAGAGCTATGCAAAGAATCAAGGATTAAGAGGGAGCTGTCCACTCCTTATAATCCACAACAGAATGGGGTTGCGGAATGGAAGAACAGAACTATCATGGAAGCTGCAAAAGCAATGCTTCATGATCCAGACCTTCCTATGCATCTTTGGGCAAAAGCTTCCAGAACAATGGTGTATGTACAGAACCGTACTCCACATAGAGTACTTGAGAACAAGACTCCTGAAGAAGTCTTCTCCGGCAAGAAACCAAAATTCAGCCATCTCAAAATATTTGGCTATCCTATGTACATCCACATTCCAAATGAGAAGAAGAATAAATTATATTCTTTAGGAAAGAAGGTTATATTTGTGGGATGCTCTGAAAGCTCGAAGGATTATAGAATATATTTCCAAGGAGATAAGAAGATTGACATCAACAGGGATGTGAAATTTGATGAAGACACAGCTTACAACAAATCCAGGAAGAGACCTGTTGAAGAACATGAAGAAGCAGAAGCACCGAGAATTCATGATACAACCATGAATGAAGAAACTTGAGAAGAAGATCGAGAATTTGAAGAACCACAAAGACCTGTAGATCCACCTCTGGAGAAGAAACCTTATAAGAGGAAACCTTCTTGGGTACGGGAAGTTATCCAAGGTGCAGAAAGATATGGGGCTCCATAAGAGAATCACAAAGAAAGAAACAGGACCAGATCCTATTCTAGGTATGTAGCTTTACTATGTGATTTCATTGATAAAGAACCTTCCAGTTATGAAGAAGCGACAGAACGGAAAGAATGGAAGGATTCTATGATCGAAGAGTACCAATCGATCATGAATAATGATGTTTGGGATGTTGTCCCAAGACCAGACAGGAAGTGAGTTGTAACTTCCAAATGGATCTACAAGATCAAACATGCTACAGATGGTAGCATTGAAAATTATAAGGCTATATTTGTAGCTCGAATTTTCTCTCAAAAAAAGGGAATAGACTATGAAGAGACCTTTACACCTATAGCTAGATACACTTCCAACAGATCAATACTTGCTCTGGCTGCAATGATGAAATGGAAGATATACACCAAATGGATGTCAAGACTGCTTTCTTGAATGGTGTAGTGGAAGAGGAAGTGTATGTAGAACATCCACTCGGTTTTGAGACACATGACAGGGAGTCTCATGTGTGCAGATTGAAGAAATCCCTATATGGTTTGAAATAGGCACCCAAGACATGGTATGGCAGAATTGATAGCTTTCTATCTAGTTTGGGCTTTACCAAGAGTAAAGCAGATTCTAACCTTTACTACAAGGTTAAACATGGCAACCCAGTGATGCTTCTACTATATGTAGATGATCTGTTTGTGACAAGTATGGATGGGTTGATTACTGATACAAAGACAAAGCTTGCTACTGAGTTGAAGATGAAGGACTTGGGTATGATGCATTACTTTCTAGGTATAGAGGTGTGGCAGAGTGCGGATGGAATCTTCCTTGGACAAGGGAAGTATGCAGTAGAGATCTTGAAGAGGTTTGGGATGATGGAATGCAAGATTATGGCCACACCTATGGCATCGAACTTGAAGCTATTGAATGATGTTTCTTCAGAGATAGTTGATGCTACGATGTATCGTCAGATGATTAGGTCATTGATGTACCCGACGAACACGAGACCAGACATTTGCTTTACTGTGAACACCTTGAACCAGTTCTTGACAGATCCAAGAAATGTTCACTTGATTTCTGCAAAATATATTCGGAGGTACTTGAGGGGTACAGTTGATTATGGGCTCAAGTATGATGCAAATCAAAAGATTAACTTGGAGGGTTATTTTGATTCAGATTGGGCAGGCAATGCCATCGATAGGAAGAGCACTTTAGGGTGTTGCTTCAGTATGGGATCAAGTATGATCTCTTGGTTTAGTAGGAAGCAATCATGTGTGGCACTGAGTACAGCTAAAATAGAGTATGTCATAGCCTGTTCAGCTAGTTGTGAGGTAGTATGGATGAGGAAGCTACTGTCTGATTTATTTGATATCCAGATGGATGCTACTTGTCTACATTGTGACAACCAGAGTTGCATAAAGTTGTCAAAGAATCTAGTGTTCCATGAAAATTCGAAGCATATCGAGATCAAGTATCACTATATCAAGGATATTGTATAGAGAGGAGTAGTGAAGCTCCAGTATGTTGCAACGGAAGAACATATAGCTGATGTGCTGACAAAGCCATTAGCCAGAGTGAAGTTCAAGTACTTCAGAGAGAAGCTTGGTGTTCTCTAGATCGAGGTTTCCTCCAACGGAAAGAGATGAGTCCCAAATCCATTCTGACGAACGGGTCAGATATAAGGGCTGAGCCATTCTGTCATGGTGAGAGGATTTGGTTCCTCCCATGTCAGATGTGAGTGCTAGACATTCTGTCGAATAGGATAGATGTAAGGGCTACCTCCATTTTGACGAGTACGTCAGATGTACGGGTAGAGCCATTATGTTCATGGCTAAAGGATTTGGTTCCTCCCATGTCAGATTTGAGTGCTGGCCATTCTGTCGAGTAGGACAGATGTAAGGGCTACCGCCATTCTAACGAGGAGGTCAAATGTGAGTGTTGTCCATTCTATTGAGTAGGACAGATGTAAGGGCTACCGCCATTCTGATGAGTAGGTCAGATGTCAGTGCTAGCCATTTCTGATGTAGGATGAGCTCCTACATACATTTAAGGGATACTACCTTTCTGATGAGTAGGTCATATGTGAGTGTTGGCCATTTTGATGTGACTATACGATTAGGTCCTATATTATTAGATATAAGGGATACCGCCTTTCTGATGAGCAGGGTAGATGTGAGTGCTAGCCATTCTGATGAGTAGGTCAGATTTAAGGGCTACCAAAGACCTACGAGGAGGCAGACATACACCCAACATGAAAGAAGGATGACTATGTATAAATTTTTGTGACGAGATAGCACACACATGCTGATCACCAGGTGAGATCCAGATTGAGCTATGACCCAGATCCAGTTATGATGACCTCGAGAGATCTAGATCGAGTGATGATCCAGATCCAGTAGTGATGATCCAGATCGAGAGATGATCCAGGTCCAAATCCATATCGAGTGATGATCCAGATCTAGTCCAGTGATGGTGATCTAGATCGAGTGATGTTGATCCAGATCGAGAGATGATCCAGATCCAATCATGATGTCGCATGATGATCCTTATCGAGAGATGACTCAGATTCAAAGAATGAAGATGACTTGAAGACAAAGATGACTCGAACACTTAGAAGACTCAATATGCAGATGACGAGATGATCCAGTTGATACAAAGAAGAAGACCAGTGCTGAAAATTGTGTCGAAAGAATACCTTCGTAGTTAAGAGGGAGTGTTGATGTATTTGTAACTTCAGAATGTATTCATCTATGTATCTTATGTATTGTAACCCGATGTTTATTCCAGGATGTATCTGTTATGTATTTGAGTCATGTTGTCATGCCCCAATGTTCCAATCGGGAGGATCAATAATGTAAACAAGTCATGTCAAGTCATAGTGGGTAACCCTTCGATTGTGTAACGGTTAAAGTCCCCGCAGTTCCAGGGAACTAGGGTTATTAGACTCTCCTAGTAGAGGTCAACCTTAGTAGGGTTTTATTCATGTCGGGATTAGTATAAATAGAGAGTTGGGATCTCTATTTAACACACATCACTCACACACTCAAGTGTAGCACATAGTTGAGGAAGGAGAAGACATTGGGTCTAGACAAGAAGAAGATTACTGCTATCGGAAGTGCATCTTACTATTTTGGGGTTTTACATCTTGTGCTGATTCTATCTCTGAGGAAGTTGCGGGGTTTTCTCCATTTATGGTTTCCCTGATTAAAACATTGTGTTCATTGTCTCTTGCATTTGATTGTTGTACTTGTTATTCTCTCAGTAAAGATCCTAACATAATGCTAGCTTAATGTTGAAAAACTAACACCTTGTTTTTTGTATTATTCTTGCGAGAATTCTATTTCTTGGGAGGCTTGGACTTTTCTTTCTATTGGGACAATAAGGCTTTCCCAGATGTATCTGCATTTTTAATTATTCCAAGATGAACGAGCTTATCTTGCTCTCTAATTAAAGAATCACGAAAGGATTCAAGGATAGGCTCTTGATAGCTAGCTGTAGTCAAGGACTCTTTGATGAAGTAGAATGTAGATACAAAAATAGAATATGCAGGTCCAAGTTTGGAAAGAATTTGATAAATACATTGTTTATCTTCTTTCTTAATCTTTCATTCTACACATAAGAGGCTAAGAGTTTTATACTTAGATAAATAGTCTTGAATGCATGCAAAATCATTTGGACTCAAGAAAAGAAACTAGTTTTCAAGTTGATGACCCCAAATTTCATTGTATCTACCAAACACAGATTCCAACTTTTCCCAAGCGAGATTGGGTTCATCAATTCTAGATATATGGAATCACAAATCAGTAGAGATTGACATCCCAATCAATCCACGAGCTTCATCACATCTATTTTCCCATTCAATTTTATTATCATCATCAGTGGGTTATGTTTCTTTCCCTCAGGTTATCCTGAAAAATTCCCCTACTTCGCAAAACATCCTCCATACGCGATTTCCATGAGAAATAGTTAGAACATGTGAGTATAATATCACAAGGGGAAATCATACTATAAAATAATGGCTAAAAGAACATAAACTAACTACCTGGATGCAAAGAGCTCGAAAACATATGTGGTTTTAAAAAAAACGGCACTTAAAAATGATTCTGGATGATGAAGTTATGCTTGATCAAAGAAAATGTTGAAGATGTCCCCAATAGTGACGTGACAAATATTAACTTGACCAACTAAAAAAAAGAAGCCCACTCTTCCCAATATCAACCATTGACAATCACTTTACAATAAAGTTGCTTTGAAGTGAATCACTTTTGTAGAATAAGTGATGTTCACTTTTACAATAATGTGACTTTTAAATAGTGCGGCAATAAATTAAAGACTTAAGTGACTCACTTTTTATTTTATTTATGTGAGATATACGTTTACAATAAAGTAACTTGAAAATAGAAATTGCATGCACTAAAAAGTAGCTTGATAAGAGTTGAACTCAAGACTTATCAAGGAGTAGAGCAACTTTGGACCAAGTGAGCTAAGTTTAAAAGGTACGTAAAAGTATGGAAAGAGGAAGGAGGATTTTTTTTTTACTTGTCTATCGTTCTCCTTGCTTTTTTTTTCCTACAAAACACAAAAAAAAAATGAAAAAAAAAACAATTTTTTTTTCCCACACAATGGGGTTAGATCTTGGTTAGCTTACCTGAAAAGTATATGTTTCCAAGTTTTCTCATTGTCTCTGATTTTCCATGATTGCACAAGGTGCACGACAAAGAGCATACGTAGCCGAGAAGACAAGAAAAAAAAACTTTCCCTCACTGTTTCTGATTCGCCGCAATCGCGCAAGGTGTACGGCAAAGAGAATATGCATCCAAGGAAGGCAAGAGTCCGAGACAAAAATAGTAAATATCTAATAATAAAACTGAAAAAATATGAGAGATTTAAAAAAATAAAATAAAAGAAATCCATCACTGTAACATTATACCTTGAAATTTACTGAAATGGGTGTTGCTGGAACAAACATAAATTCTTTTCAATAAAATGAAAACTATTTTTCAATGGAAACGACACTCTAGACGCAATGGAATAGCTCCCATAGGCCAAAAATACATAGAAAATCCAAAACAAGAAACCTTTTCAAAGTTTCGGCAACACCAGTTCCAGATCAAGATCAAAACCGAAAGCGACTCTTCATAAAAGTTATGATACCATGTTCGAGTACACAGGGTAGTCCCAAAAGACCGATCACCTTGATAAATTGCTTCACACAAATAGATCACAGATCAACACACCAATATTTGGGACGTGGTTAAAACCTTCTAGAGGGAAACAGTCCACGACTCCAGCCAAATAGCTACTTGGAGCAATTTATTATGCAAAAGAAAGAAAGTTACATGAGCTTCTCATAATCGATCAATTAGCCAAGGACCCTCTATGCTCTTTAAACAGAGATCATAGACCAATCCCATGTTAAGCCATGGATCAATGGTAGGTATGATCTAAGAGAAGTTGAATTATCGGATCACTCTATCTATACTAATGCATACTAATGCATACTAAATAAACACACTTTTACCTAACGGATATATTACACAAGTTGATCTTAACTAATTCCTAAGTGTCTAAATAACCTAACAATGGATGCTTCCACACGTCAGTTTTCTATCTACCCAGTCTCCTCAACCAATTTGACCAGTAAACACTCTTTTAATAGCTCTCCTAAGTTGTTGTCTCCTCCTTTATTTATTTATAATTAAAATATTCAAAATTACATTAAATATCCTTGACTCTCTTGAGTCATCAATTACAACTTAGCATAAAATTTAACATATTGTTCTCAAATAAAATAAAATATTATAACATTTTTTTTACAAAATTGGGGCATGTGACACACACACCCCCTTAAAGTATAACATCATCCTTGATGTTATTTATTCTTTGTCCTCACAATTCCCCTAGAACAAAATTGGATATGCATCTCGCATATTACTTTCCAATTCCTAGGTGGCTTCTTCTAGACTAAGGTTCTTCCATTGCACCTTCACCTGACCAATGGTGTGGTTCCAAAGTGTGATCTCCCTCCACCCGAGGATATAGTCTGGTTCCACTAGAAAATATGTTTCTGGTTCCACCTGTACATCGTTCAAGTTAACAAAATGAGTAGCATCATGAACATATTTCTTTAATACAAAAATGTGAAAAACATTGTGTACTCTTAAATTTTGTGGTAATGCTAATTGATAAGCTACTTCTCCAATCCTGGAAAGTATTCCAAATGGACCACAATAACGAGGTGCTAGTTTTACACAACTTCCCAATCTCATAGAGCTTTTTTTGGTCCTCACCTTGATGAACACATGTTCACCTACGTGAAACTTCTTTGGAGTTCTTTTAAGGTCTGCTTGACTTTTTTGTCGATCCTGCACAACTTTCAGATTACCTTGTACCTTCTTTATATTTTTTTCTATTTCCTTTAGTAGTTCAAGACTTAATACTAGTCTATCCACCAGATTACTCCAAGAGATAGGAGTATTACATTTCCTTCCATAAAAGATTTCGAAAGGAATAAATCTAGTTGATGTCTGATAATTGTTATTATAAGCAAATTCTACTAGATGCAAATAATCCTCCCATTTACTTTGCTGGTCTTTCACATACATTCTTAATAAATCTTCCAGTACTTGGTTTACTATTTCAATCTGTCCATCTGTTTGAGGATGGAATGAAGTACTAAAATTTAATTTAGTGTTTAATCCTTTAAATAGAGATTTCCAAAAGTTACCTATAAATTTAGGATCTCTGTCCAAAATTATAACTTTCGGTATTCCATGCAGTTGAAAAAATTGTTTTAGAAAGATATCAGCTATGTTTGTACCTTTATACATAGTTTTAACAGGTATAAAGTGAGTTTATTTACTTAATTTATCGACCACTACCATGATAGAATCATTTAAATTCTTATTTTTGGGTAGTCCAGTAACAAAATCAAGACTAATTATCTCCCATTTTCAGCTAGGAATGGGTAATGGCTGAAGTAATCCAGCTGGGTGTTGATGTTTAGTTTTCACCTGCTGACATTCAAAACACCTAGCGATATACTCTGCCAGTTCAGTCTTCATGTTTGGCCAAAAATATTATTTTCTTAACATGGTTATAGTCTTTTGATAACCTATATGACCTGAGTATGGAGTTTTATGGATTTCATCCAAAATTAACAATTTAACTTTAGGAACATTTGGTACATATATTATATCTTTGTATAGTGAAAATTTCTTTGCATTCAAACTGTACCCTTTACTTATGTTTTTTGTTGGATTTTCTTTTGTGTTAGCTTATAAGTTTTGGTAAATTTCATCTTGTTCTATCCCTGTTTTAAGTTGTTCATCCAAATTTGTTGTATAAGTGCTGATAACTGCTGTGAAATTCAACCTTGCATTCCTACTTAATGCATCAACAAATTTATTTTTTTTACCTTTAATGTGCTAAATTTCGAAGTCATACTCACTTAGAAAAGCTAGCCACCTAGCTTGTCTAGCATTTATATTAGGCTAATATAACAAATACTTTAGTCCTTTATTATCAGTCATTAAAATGAATTTTCTGCCAATTAGGTGATGACGCCACATCTTTAGAGCACGTATAACAACAGCTAATTCCATATCATAAGTTGCATAATTCTTTTCATGAATTTTTAATTTCCTAGACACATAGGCAATAATATGACCTTCTTGAGTGAGAACACCACCTAAACCATCATTATAGGCATCAGTGCACACTAGATATTCTTTATTTGGATCAGCTATTCTTAAAATAGGTGTGATGGTTAATAAAGTTTTTAACTTTTTAAAACTTTTTAAAGCTTTCCTCGCATTTTTGGTTCCAATCAAATTTCTTTCCTTTCTTCTGCAAGGAAGTTATCAGATTCTCGATTCTCGAAAAAACCTTCAATGAACCTTTGGTAATAACAGGTAATTCCCATGAAGGATCAAACATCAGTTACATATTTAGGAACAGGCCAATCTTCGATTGTCTTTATCTTTTTGGGATCTACCAAAATCGCTTCCTTAGTCACCACATGACCTATGTATTGAATTTTATATTTCAAGAAATCGCATTTACTAAATTTTGCAAAGAGTTTATGATCTCGTAGCTCTTGCAAAAAAAAATTTAAATGTTCTTTGTGTTCTTCTTCAGTTTTTGAATAGATTAATATATCGTCGATAAACACGACTACAAAATTATCTAGATACTTATGCATAACATTGTTCATTAAACACAAAAAAATAGTTGGGGCATTAGTAAGCCCGAATGGCATGATGACAAACTCATAATGGCCATATTGAGTTCTAAAACTTGTTTTAAAGATGTCTTCATCTTTAATCCTAACTTGATGATATTCAGAACTTAAATCAATTTTCAAAAACATCGTGGCTCCACGTAGTTGATCAAACAGATCATATATGCGAGGCAACGGGTATCAATTTTTAATGGTCATCTTATTCAACTAACAGTAATCTATGCAAAGTCGCATGGTTCTGTCCTTTTTTTTAACGAAGATGATAGGTGCCCCCCGAGGAGACACACTAGGTTGAGTATACTTTTTGTCAATAAGTTCTTTGAATTGTGACTTTAGTTCATTCAGTTATAGTATGTTCATTCGATAAGGGGCCTTTGAGATGGGTACTACACCAGGTACCAGCTAAATGGTAAAATCTAGTTCCCTTTTTGGAGGTAGTCCCAGAATTTCTTTCGAAAATACATCAACATATTCTCTTAAAACCAGTATATCTTCCAATTTTAATTTGTCTGTCTTAATTAGATTTTCCTCATCAGTTATTGTTATTGCATAAGCTTTACAACCCTTCCTAACAGCTCTCTTGAGCTGCAGAGCGGAAATCTACCTTATGGTTTTTTTTCTAGGGATCCCCTTTACACTTATTGGTTTTCAATCATTATTTATACACATAAAGGTTTTATCATAATAATTTAAAATCACCCAATGTTGTTCTAACCAATCCATAGCGATGAATAAGTCATAAGAACCAAGAGGTAGTACATTAATCTTTACAACAGTTTTAAATTGATCCATAACTACTGCACATTCTTTTACAAAACAAGTTACCTTTCTTTTAACACCAGTGGCTAACTGCACCAACCAAGAATTTTCAAATTTTTCAATAGGCAACTTACATTTTTATACCTGTTTAGGTGAAATATAACATATACAAGCTACTGGATCAATTAAAATAGTTATAGGGGTTTTATTTATCATACCTTCTACTTCCACCATGGAAGTTTGATATTATGCTTATCGATTGTCCAAGGCCGCATTCATTCTGGGCAAAGTCCTCGCTAACTCTGCAACAGTCATCTCCTCTTGTAAAGTATGGATATTACTGACAGTCTTTTTCTGATTAGGACAGACTGAGGCATAATGTGGGCCATTACACTCCCAGCACTTTATAGGTTCTTTGCGTTAAAACTTCTTCATGTAATTACTATGATTATTAGCAACCTCTTTACCCTTTGAATTGTTTTGATTACTTGGTGAATTATTCTTATACCCTTGGAAATTCTTGTTAGGAAAATTTATGGCCTTATTGTTTTAAGAATTTCTGTTGGGCACAAAATCTTTCTTCTTTTGATCATAATGGTTTTTATTCTTCTTGGCCTTCCAGTTGGCCATGCTTTCCTTCTTCTTATTCTATTCATAACAGAAGTTGGCTTTCCTCATAGCGTCTTCCAAAGTTTTTGGATTGCCATACTCAATCTTGTCCTTAATATGATAAGGTAGATATCTGAGAAATTGTTGTACCTTTGGTTTTTCATCTACAAGGTATGGCACATACCTAAGCAAACTTAAAAACTTGTTGTTTAGATCTTTCATAGTCATTGAACATAGTTTAAGCTCATACAATTCTTTTTCTCTCTCTTCATAGTACCGCTTAGACCAAAATTTCATTTTAAAGTACCTCTTAAAGGTACTCCAATTTACATTCTTTTGTTTTATTCCCTTCGCTCTCTTCAACTCCTAACACCAAATATCAGCCTTTCCTGAGAGATTGTAGATAGCCATTCTAGCATTTAATTGGTTAGAATAGTTATAAATTTGAAAGTACTTCTTCATCCTAGATAACCAGGATTCCACTTCCTCCACCTTCTCAGTGTCTCCATTGAATGTTGGTGGTTTTTCCTTTTTGAATTCCCCAGAAATTTCCTCATAGGGTTTCTATATTCTCTTTTTAGTATAATGATTGTCATCGCTACTATCACTAGTAGAATGAAAATTACATTGATCACCAAATACCTCTGAGGATGAGCTTCTTTCATTTTTAGTCTGTTTAATATTTTTATATTTTTGTTGGTGACTTGTATCTTCTGATTCAACTCTTTTACCCCTACCCTCAGTTTGAAACCTTTCTGTTAGGATCTGATTCAGCTCCTGCTGAGCCCTCAGAGTCCTTTCATTCTCTTGTTTAACAGATTCCATTTCAGATTTTAAGTCTTTTATTGTTTCTAATAGTTCTAAGGAATTAGTGGTTAGATCTTTTTATATAGGGTCTCTTGGTAAGTTTTCTTGTTCGATAAATGGAGATTCCTCTTCCGCATATTCCTCCAACCTTTCCATACCTATTGTTAAACTTCAGAAACAATTTCTCTGTTAAATAACATTTAAAAGAAAATAACATCAGCAAAATAATTTAAATTCATTGTTTCATAAAAGCAAGTTAGTCTTCATCAAGGCCTAGTTTTTGAACCTTATGCTCTCATACCACATGTCAAAACCCCAAATTTTCACAAAAACTACATTTTTTTAAGATAACATAAAATGTTGAATATGCGATTTACTAATAGCTAATGGTTAGTGGAAAAATGAAACAGTATATCGATTAGTATTATACATTTTCAAAATTGCGTTAACTAAGCAGCTTCTTTTTCATAACACAAACAAGTTTACTTGCATATTGTTTTCTTTCAGTTTACTAATAAGTCTACTTTATGGCAAGTAGGTGGAATTTGACTTTGAATGCTGGGTTTACTTAGCATTTATGGTAATGCAGACAGCTTGCTGGTTCTTATAGGTTCACCAATACGATCGAACAAGTAAACGTTTTAAATTCATAAAGTAGCAAAAAGTGTTTCTATTTTCAAATTAATATTCTAGTAAAATAAGCTCATAATTTTCAAGCAACTTCAATGAGGTAAAGTAATTTATCTTTTCTAGTTTTTCTTGTAAGCAGAGTTTCGATATGCGGGTTCCTTTCTTTATTAAGCTTAGCAACACCAAAGATACTTACTGTGAAATTTAATTTCGTAATCTTTGTCTTATATTCATTTCTATGTTAACGTGCTTAACTTGCAAATGCTATATTTATTCGTACTATTTGTTTTTATTCATGGAAGAGCTTCTATCAATACTGATAGTGAAGAGTCCCAATAGAATATATGTTTTGATTTTATTTTTAACTTACTAGTTATGGAAGTTATTAACCTGTTACTGGTATGTAAAAACTAGTAGTGCACTAGCCATTTATCAGCTTTCTTACTTACAGTAACGTCGTACTGCATGTAATATTGTAAGCACATACATTATTGTATTCTTTACTAAAGTTCCAAACTGGTCGTTATTTACAATATGTAGGAAACCTGACTGCTTGTAAATCTCCTTTATATTATCGGCTTGATTATTGTGAAAATAACTGCATCGTTTTAGATGGAATATTGTTGCCCTTACTTCCTAAGTCTAAGTCAATCAGTGTCATTCCAAAGATTACAGACCTGAGCATGGTTGTTTCACTGTAATTTATTATTACCATAATGCCTATCTTATATAAAATTAATGTCTATAGTATCCATTATGGTAGATATTTCTACTATGATCAAAATTCTACCCTATGCTAAGTACAGGTTATCTTAATCACAAACTATCTTGTCCAATATAAACAATTATGTTATTTTACTAGTATTGACAGGTCAAGAAGCAACTAGTGTCTATGAAAGTCTAAACCAAGTCGAACTTTGTCAAAGTCATGTTTATACTCTTTTATTGTGCTATTAAACTCCATATATGATAACCACCCAAGATGTTGGTTTAAAAGGGATAAGTTTGGATTATAATACATGCATACTGAACATTCTTTTTCAAAATATAAAAATCTATTTATAGTTAGAAAGATTCTAAGCAATGATCGACTTCGAAATTTCCATAATATCAAGTGGTTATCATTTTTTTTACTAGGGTCAATGTTTAAGAAGTATTGTTTATCGAAACGCCAAATTCGAAGCTATCAAACATTACGAAAATAGTTTATATAAGAATATCGAGGTGATATCTATATGCGTACATCATAGTTCATGCATAGTTTGATGAAAATCATTGTTTTTATTATTTTGGATGATTGAACTATAGGTGGAATTTGGAATCGACCCTTGCATGGTTGGAAATATTTGAGGGCATGTGGTCACCTGATCCGGAGGATTATTCCTCGTTAAAGATCCAATATGGTACAATAGTTCAAAGCAGCCGCGGGTGAAAAATCGAACGGCGGAAAACACCAAGATCGGAGGTCGGAAGAGATATCCTTCCGCAACATCGGAGGTCGGAAGAGATCTCCTTCCGCAATATTGGAGGTCGGAAGAGAATCTTCTTCCGCAATGGTGGGCGGTCAAACTACTAGTCTGTCCACGACGATAAACAGATGCAAAATAATATAAGGATTGGTGTTCGGAAGCATTTCCCCTTCCACAATGGCGGGGATCACAAGCCTTTCCCCTTCCGCAATGGCGGGAAACTTAAAGACGTTCGGAACGGATCGGAATTCGGAGCAATAAAAGAGCTGCAACGGTGGGAAACTTAAAGATGTTTAGAATGGATCAGAAGTCGGAGCGATAAAAGAGCCACAACTATGGAAACCAAAGTAACATACGTTCCTACTCAAAACCCAAACGACCATTGGATCCCATTGCTTATCCTCTTCCGCAACGGCGGAAGCACGGATGACTAGAACTTCCGGAAGTTTAGTTCACGTATGGTTCTGGAGGTCAAATCTTTGGCATGGCAGGTGGAACATCACGATGTGGCAGGATTTCATAATGTGTACAACTTATTTGTAACAGTTTGGCAAATCTTTTCTTGGCAGTTATGCCACAGTTGGGATAACGTCGAAAGGCATATGAACAACCTGAGGAAATGGTTTCAGGAGGTGAACAGTCACATTTATTTGAGCGTTTTGGCTCATTTGTAATGGAAAAGATGAGTAATAAAGGAAAGGAACTAGGGATGGTTCCGGTGGGAACAATTAGAGGAGTTTTTGGAAATCGGCAGTGCAATGTTTCTCTATCATGAGAAACTTGGAGAGAGCATTTTGCTATGAAAACTATCCATGTGTTGTTCCTTTCGAAGTCGATTATCCTCAGTTATTACTTGACTTCTTTTTCCTGTTGAAGTCTAGTTTTGTAAATTTTAGAGAGGAGGTCTTGAAGACTTTACTGTTAATGTCCAGTTGCTATGATTGTAAAGAGTCAACTGTCTTCTCTGTTTTATTTGGCTTTTCTTTGCTTTGAAAGCCAATTTGTATTATTCCAGAGAAGAGGTCTTGCAAACTTTTGTCCATATTGCTGAAATCGTTTTGCAGAGTCCAGAACCATTTGTACCATTTTAAAACCTTTAATTGGATCGGTTCCCATTGGAGGGGGACCCGGAGACGTAGCCTAGTGGAGGGGGTGAACTCCGTTATCAACTTCTGTTTGTGACTCTGTTTCTGTGTATTCTTCCTTCTATCTCTCTATCAGTGCTGTGGTTTTCATTCCTGTTCTGAGCATTTAATTTCTGTTAATGATGTTCCATTAATGAACCTGTTGATCGCATTCTTTTACAACAAACTTTTAATGCACTAAAGTTGAGGTCCTACGGATCATATTTTGGTGCACTGGCATCAAATACGGACATAATGGAATTATGAGTGTAGTGGGTTTGTGAATGATTAATTTCCTAAAGTGGTGTTTTATAATAACATCGGCACACCATGATTGATGCAATGTTTTCAATGAAAATCATCAACTATTTAATTTTAATATGTTTTATCTAATATACGTCAGCACAATCTATACAAATACAGGCACTAGAAGGTTGGTGATTTATATTAATAGGAATTCACCATGATTTACTGAACTATTATTTAAAATAAAATGAGTGTTACTTTGGTATTCTATGAAACAATAGAACACCATATACATGGTGTGTTAATTCCTTTCGTATTTCCCTGCCTTTGTTGCTCCCTGTAAAACACCAAACAACTTGAATGGACTATGTGAATATTTTAAAATTTTATGGAAAGACTAAGAAATAATTGTTGAATTGAAAAAATAATCCCCTAAAAATTTGAACAATGAAATAACAATTAATTTACCTACTGAACTGCACATTAGGGAGGAATCCTAGCCATGTATGGAGAATTCAAATTGTTTCCTAGCATTTGAAATAATTCAAACTCAAGTTAGTATCTAATGTGAATAAGAAATCTGTCGACAACTAATGAAAAATGAGAACAAGTGGAAAGGCATCAAGTAGGTGATATATTGCACCAGTGCAGATGGCTCAGATGCATTGTAAAAGGGTAAAAATGAGTTTGATGGTGTTGTAATTATTTTTAAAACCATTTTCTAGGGTGTTATATAATAATAGATGCACCAATGTAGTTTTGAGCATGACCGCACTATTGTTAGGTTTATTAATAAAAGTAATGTTTTTTAAATACTTTTATTATTGTTATAAAATACATATGAATGCTTTCAGTTAAATTAAAAGCACGAAGTCATGTCTTAATATCTAACACACTAGTCAATTCATCTCCACTAAACACAGAGATTTCTATATTTGGAAATTTAATGTTTTCTTTAAATACATTTTTTCTTTTTAATAAAATATGTATATGTTCTTTCGGTTAAATTACAAGCACTGGTGCATTCATGTATATCTAACATACGAGGATTTTAGTATTAGACATCATGTCACGTATAGGATTCTAAAGAAAATATTATGAATATTTAATAAAATAAATATTATTTTATTTTTTTAATAAAATATATTACGGGATGTTTATGTTTATGGAAACACATTGGGGCATTTAGGTTTACTTAACACACCGATTTGGAATTTTTTTTTGTATGTGACACAACTTGGTAAATGGCTTTCTAGTGTATCTGTGTCGGAAACAAACCGATGTATTTGTATTAAATTAAGAATACCAACAAAAAATCTCTGCTAAAACCTTTGGCTACTCATATTTTCTAGTCATCTCTACTATCAATAGATATTTAGACTCTTTTTAGCAAATAATCCTTTATAAAATCCTCTAGAGAGCCTTTTTTTAGTAATGGTTCTATCGTTCTTCTTAATGAACAATACTGGAGAACCCCAAGGGGATACACTTTGTACAATATAGGGTTTATCCATTAATTCTCAAAGTTTCACTTTCAACTCTACTAACTTCGGTGTTCTTTTCCTATAAGGGTATTTAGACAGTAGGAATGCTCCTCACACTATATTAATTTTAAAATAAACATCTATTTCGGGAGGATGTCATGGAAGTTCTTCGAAAAATACATCCTTGTCTTGTTGTAGTTGTAGGAAAACTTCAAGCACTAGAAATTTATTCTCAACAACTATTGATAAATGAATTGCATATACCTTATAGGTATTTTCAAAATATTTCCCCAGCTACGACATCAAAACATTTCTTATCAAAACCATCTTCAACATGCCCTATACTAGTTGACTCTTTCTTTCATCATTAAGGCATTTTAGAGATCTATTATAACATTCAACCTTGGCATGGTGCTTTTCCATCAAGTCCATTCCAATAAGAACATCATATGATCCTGCACTAGAAAGACTATGCAACATTAAAGGGAATATTCCTACTACTTCACTAACCTTTATCGGTGTCCCTACAACTAGTCGAACTAGACACGACTTGACATGCTTAATTTACTTAAGTGCACAAGATTCAACAATATTAAGATGAATAAAACTATGAATAGATCGTGTGTGTCTTTAAATTGAAACAAACTATGTAACAATATCACTTCCAATGTTTATTATGGCAGCTTGATGGTCTACATGATGATCATCCAAAGCTGCATACATTCTAGGAGTTGATTTGGCCATGTCCTCCACACTCATAGCTCATTTAATGTTATGGATATTTCATGGTTGATTCTTCTTGTGAGGAAAATCATACATATTACGATTTCCTCCACATCCAATGCATTTCATTGGTTCTCTTCTCCTTCCTATGCCTAGCATGGTATATTGGAATCTTCCATGCATTGGATGTGCATGTTGAACATTTCTTTACCATCTCCTATAAGGTATGTATATGAATGGTTTCTTTCTTAGGTAAAAAGATGTACTTTGGATTTCCTCTTCCTGATTGATGTTCCTCAACTCTTCCCTTGCTCTACTCCTAGAAATTCCTTTATGTTAGCATCATCCAAGGTCTTGGGATCCATGAATTCTATAGTCCCATGGTAATACACTTAATAATCTCTTAATCTTCTCGTCATTTATGAGATAACACACATACCTAAGTGTCTCTAGGAATGTATTCACATATGCATCCATTGTCATCTATCCCAACCTCCTCCCATATATCTTCTTGTTTCTATTGTTATAATACATTTTAGAAATATACTTACTCTTGAAATACTTTCCAACCTTATTCCAATCAATCCTCCTTTCCTTTAGGTCCTTCACTTTCCAAAGTTGATCCCACCAAATAAAATATATATCATTAAAAATAAATATGGAAATATTAGATTTCTTGTTTACTTATAACACATGCATCTTGGGATACTTATTCATACAAAGAAGCCACGATTCACCCTCCTTTTCTGACTTATCTTCTCCATCGAAAATTTGTGTCTTTACATCGATACTGAAGGGGAACTCTCTTTACTGAGATTCCTTTTGTTGGATATTTAGGCCAAATGTGTTGAGCATTTTGACAAGATTTCTAATCTACTCAATATGTTGCTCAAGGTGGCTGATGGGGAAATGATTATTCTCCTTTTGCACATGGTTCTTTCTTTTTCTTGGGACCTTTGGAGTGATTTCTCCCACATGTTCCATCCTTACTGTCGTTGTTCTAATTTGATCCTAGATTATGTTTGTATTGAATGTCTGTTAGTATTTTTAGTATGTTATCATTGATATGATGCTTCTCTTCCTCCACCTTAATCATCCTTTCATTGAAACTTGTCATTATTTTATCCATATTCGGAGGTGTGATGTGCACCCTCCTTCCATTGGAATCTATTTCAGAATCACCACCTCACACATCCTCCTATAAAAACTTCTTCACATTCATAGGAATATTGTGCACCATCCAGTGATGAACACCCAACTATTTAAATCAAATTCCATTGCTTGTTGTTCTCTTTCAATTTCTATATGGGTATCCCTACTTCTACTAACATTGTGTAAAAAGGAAGGTTTATTATATTAACATATTAATAAATGCCAATATATTTTTCTAATAATACCACATTGTGTCCTTTATTGAATTGAAATGCTTAGTGTTGAAACTAAAGCTATGGTAGCACTTTGTCATGTCCCTAATAGCCTTTGTGTCCTATTGTCACCATGAGGTATATTTTTCATTTCTTCTACTTCTGACACCAAGACATTACCATGTAAAAATGATCTATTTCATTGCATAATAATATGCAACACATGTTTTAACTAACTGTCTGACACATTCTTCAGATCATAATTTAGTCTACATGCACTTTCAGTATAATGAATGGTTCTTTATTATGCAACACACTATGAACATCAAAATTGTGTTTATATGCACTTCCCATTCCTTTATCGTGGAGCTTCACTATGTGGAAAATTCCATATCATCGCATGATCCACTACGTGACTACCACCATGCAGGTAACAACCTTGTGGAAAATTGGCTTGCAATTCCACTCCAATGGATACCTATAGAGTTAGTTCTATATGTATAACGGGACTTCACATATATACAATCATTTATGTGCAAGTGATTCACCTGTAATGATTATATACACCATGCATCTTATCATTAATTCAGATCCACATTTATAAGATAATGGAAATGAGAATAACAACATCAAATAACACTTATCTTAAATTAAGCTTCACTGAGCAATTGATAGCACTAGAGAAAATGGTTCCACCCAATCATAGGAAATCCCTTTAGAATATACTCTTTCTACTAAGAGGACACCATTGTGGTGTGCATGATTTCCTTATGGAAAGGGGAGCTATAAAATAATATATCACATTCACAAAGGGACAATGCCTTACCCCAAGTTATCATCTACTAGGTTGACAAGATAATCACAATCATACATACTCAATTCTCAATCCAAGCTGACCTATTCTAGGTTACAATATTTCTAAGTAATAGTCTACGAGAAGTGATAACTAGTGACTTACTATAGTGTTACATGCTCCTTGCGTATACTTGTTTCTATTGGATTCTACAATATGTGGAAATTGAACCCAAGATATAGAACAATTACACTCACAAAATTTATAATCAATCATGTAAAATTCACACCAAAGGAGAATGAAATTGGAGCATAACACTAATATGTATTCAATAAGTGTACTATATCCAAAATTGTGAATTAATAGGATACTGCAATATATCATTACATGAGAGAATTGAATGCATACAGATTCCATTCGAAATAGTCAGAAAGTAGGCTTACTAAATCTATTTAAATCCCCCATAGGTGCATAAAGAAGTTTCCAAATACATGAAGATACTCACAAATTTACTAAGTCAAGTGGGAAATATAAAGAGGGATGGAAAGACAACTCATGCATGCTTTTATTTGGAGAAAAGGAAGGAGGATGATGTGGAAAAAAAACAAGTCAACTACACCTAATATAGCTTTTCCTTTTGCCCTAAATTAGAATAAAACAAGGAAGCTTTTCAAAAAAAGTAGATATGCACTTTCGAGGATCTAGAATAAAGAAGACATGCTGAATTTGGTTTCCAGGATGTTTTCCAAGTGCTCCATGACTCATTTTTAGCATGTGCTGACTTCTAGGACTTGTAGAAGGCAACTAGCATAGAATAGAATCTAGGAAACTAGGTAATAAGACAAAAATAATTAAAATTAATGTCTAAGGTAGGTAGCTATGGGTTGATTATTCTAACATACCCCCTTAAGCATGACTTTATGAGTAAATATCATAAAACTATAGGGCTTAGCAACAAGGCTTAGTCACCCTTTACATACTACTTGTCCATACAACCAAGGAAAGAGGCAAAAACCCAGTGGGAAAATCCTCCCTTAAACATGGACAAGAAAAACAACATTTTTTGAAATCTTGTCATTAACCATGCTTCACACCATGATCAGCAATCCCTGACAGTGATTTGAGATTGTTGAAGGTCTTGTCACAAAAAACTTTGGTGAAGATGTCTTCTACTTGTTCTGAAGATGCACAGAAGAGTAGATCAATGGTGCCATCATGCACAAGTTGTCTAATGTAATGCATATGGATCTCAATGTGCTTGGTTCACTATCTTTAAACTAGATCATTGCAGATTTGAATCGTGCTCTGATTATCACAGTAGATAATAGTTGAAAAAATCTGATTCGAAACCACATTCTCCAAGTATCCTCTACAACCACAAACATTGAGTTGCTGCATTTACAACTCCTCTATACTCTGCTTCTGTAGATGAGAGTGCTCTGGCACTCTGCTTCTTGCTTGACCAGATGATTGGTCCTTCTGTAAGCATGAACACATATCCTGATGTAGACTTTCGATCTGTATTGTCACCTTCCTAATTACTATCACTAAACCCAATCAAATCAGGATCAAATTTTGCTTTGTAGAAGATCCCATGAGTTCTTGTTCCTTGAACAAATTTTAGGATCCTTTTGGATTCTCTCCAATGGATATCATGAGGCTGATCCATGTATCTCTAAGCCACAATAACTAGATAATATAGATCATGTCGAGTGTGTGTAAGATAAATCAAACACCCAATAAACTTCCTATAGAGTGTATTATTTACCATAGGAGAAGAACTTGCTTCTTCAAGCTTAACTCCTGAAAGGAAAGGAGTCTTGCTTGGATTGCAATATTTCATGTTGAACTTGTTCAGAAAATCCAAAGCATACTTGGACTGATGTAATTTTATTCCATGTTGTGATTGAGCAATTTAGAGACCCGTGAATTGGTTCAATAATCCCAACTCTGTCATAGAAAATGCATGGTTCATTGCATCCTTCAAGGAGACAATCTCTTTCTTTGAACTTCCTATAATCATAATTTCATCCACATACAAGACAATAATCATCAAATAACTATGAATCAGCTTCAAATATACATTAGGATCAGACTTGCATCGAACAAAAATCAATGATAGAAAAAAGCCATCAATCTTGGCATTCCAAGCCCTAGGGGCTTGCTTGAGCCCATACAATGATCTCTTTAACCTACACACTAAATATGGATTAGAAAAAAACCCTTCAGCTTGCTGCATGTAAATATATTTAGTGATATGTCCATTTAGTAAAGCACACTTCACATCCATGTGATGTACCTCCTACTGCTTCGAAGCTGCAATGGTTGGAGCTAGCCTTATGGTGTCCATCTTTGCCACTGGTGCAAAGGTTTCATTGTAGTCAATAAAATGTACTTGTGAGTAGACCTTGGCTACCAATATTTCCTTATAATTCAAAGGTGAACCATCAGCAGCAAACTTAGTCTTGAAAACCCACTTACATTGAACTAGCTTCCTCCGTGGGGAAAGATCAACCAGTTTCCAAGTGTTGTTCTTCTGGAGCGAGCTGAATTCTTATTTCATGGTTGTTTTCCATCTTGGATCATCTGCTGCATACTCATATTTCTATGGATCTGATTCAACCATAATATAGTACTTTTCAGCAAATAGAGGATTTTTCACACAAAGGGCACTCTCAAACTGAGATCTAGTCCTCCTAGTGTCACTAGGATTTCTAGGTAGTTCTCTAGCTTCCTGAATGGTATTTGCTACCCATTTTGATGTTGTAGGACTATTAGAATATGCAATAAAATCATCATTATTAGACATATCAGAATCAGCAAGCTCCTTAGTCTCTCCACTTACAATCAATGGATCTGGTGGTGAAGAAGACTCTCCAACTTCAACTGCTACTAAAAGCTCTTCTTGGAACTGAACACTTCTTTCAATGAAAGATTTGTTAGTGATCATGTTGATCAGCTTGTACCCTTTTGAATCTTTAGAATACCCAACAAATAGACACTCTTGGCTTTGGGGCTGTAAAGCCTTCCTCTTTTCAGTTGGAATTCTAGCCCAAGCCTTTGAGACAAAAATCCTGAAATGAGTCACAACTGGCTTGTGCCCACTCCAAGCTTCAATAGGTGTGATAACATCAAAATTCTTATGAGGTACCCTATTCTGGATGTAGGATGCACAGTTTATATCCTCATCCCAAAACTTTGGTTGCAAATTCTTAGCCTCCATCGTGGAGGTTTCCATCTCCTTCAATGATCTATTCTTTCTCTCAGCAACACCATTTTTCTATGGTGTGTAAGGGATTGAATGATGCATATAAATACCTGCATCTTTACAATAATGAATGAACCTAGACTTGACATACTTATCACCATTATCAGATCTGAGGATCTTGAGTTTCCTCCCAGACTGGTTTTCAACCAAGGCTCTAAACACTTTCAAGAGGTCAAAAACTTCAGACTTATGCTTTAGGAAGTAAACCCAACAATACCTAAAAAATTCATCTATGAAGGTCAGTGCATATTCGGCTTGACTCATGGACATATGAGGAAATGGACCGGCATTTTCACTATGGATCAGCTCAATAGGTGCAGAAGTTCTCCCATTACTAGCCTTCTCATACTTGTGCTCTGGGTGTTTTCCTAGGATACAACCTTGACAAATTCCCTTAGAAAACTTGATCTTTGGTAACCCTATGACCATATATTTTTCACTCAAATAAGAAAGATACTTGTATTTAAGATGGCCAAATATTCCATGCCAAAGCTTGCTTGCTTCATTAGCATGAATCAGAAGAGTAGAGGGGCTTGAGTAGGGTATAAAATGGGAAAAGTTGTATACCTTCGAAGTGTGATCTACAACACCTTTAGCTATGACTCTACTATTCGAAATATCAGTGATTTCAACATCATCAAGGGAGATGATTAACTTCTTTGGAGACCTAGTATGAGTCATCTAATACACATACAAGATATTAAAGGCAAGACCTAGAACATGCAACACATTATTGAACTTACCATTGTCAAGATCAATCCTTCCCTTCCCCAAAATGTCAGTTTGAGAGTTATCTCCCAAAACTATTCGTGGACCATTCAACATGTCAAGAGAGGAGAATATCTCTTAGTTTGAAACCATATGTCTAGAAGCTCTAGAGACCATGTTGAAGCTAGGTGAGCTTGATGTGCCAGCAACCAAGCCATGTACTCTCTCTCTATCCTCTAAATTTGATCCTCCTTCCCTCTTGTTTGAGCAATCAGGAAGGGTGATGTTATTCTTCTGCAGGAGTTGGGTCAACATTTCAATTTTGTTTTTCATACAAGAGCTCTTAGGATGATAGACCTTACTGTAGTATGCACACTTGCTCATTTCTCCTTTGTTCTTCTTCCTCTGGGAGTTCTTCTTGGAACCTTATGGCTCCTCTTGAGACTTGTTCTTGTCTCTATTTTGCTCAGGTGGATTTTTATCTTTTTTCTTGCTTTTTGAATCCACCTTTGAATATCCAGCAACCAAAGCTTGGTCTTTGGAAGGTTTGATGGTTCCCATCATCACCAACTTATCTTTCTCTTGTATGAGGGATTCCATGAAATTTTCAAGCTTATGCATCTTCCAAGATTGAGCTATCAACTTAGTGCCATGGAAGGTCGAAACAAGCACTGAATAGTCAGTACCAAGATTAGAAAGTATGTCCAAAACTAGACACTCTTCCTTCTTTTCGATCCCACACTATTTCAATTACAAAACAGGGGCCATAAACTTGGAAAAGTAGAGTTGCAATGATTCGAAGCTACTGGGACTCAAGGAGATCAGCTCATTCTCGATTTGATTTCCTCTCATCTCATCTGTATTTCCAAAAATCTCTTCTATCTTCTCCCACACTTCATTAGGTGATGTCAATCCATTAAGATGGAAGAGGAGGCCTCTTGAAATGCTTAGACACAAAATACCATAGGCGTCATCCCTCTTGTTGTGCCCTTTAATTTTCTCTGCAACTGTATTGGGCTCTCCCTCTGTTGCCATAGTTACCCTATAGAGACCTTTCTCTATCAACAATATCTCTATCTCATCTTTCCACTCAAATAAATTGAATGGAGTCAAGATGATCTTCTGAGATTGGTCCATAGCTAAGAAACTGTGCCCTCCAGTCAGCAGAATGCGCTCCTAGTCAAGATGTTGAACCTGCAATACCAATAAGGAATGAGATAAATCAATCTACAAAGGCTCTGATACCATGTGGAATTTGAGCCCAAGAGATAAAACAATGACACTCACAAAATTGCTAATCAATCATGGAAAATTCACACCAAAGGAGAATGAAATTGTAGCATAACACTGACCTGTATTCAATAAGTGTACAATAGCCAACCTTGTGAATTAATAGGCTTCTACAATATATCATTACATGAGATAATTGAATCCATAAATATGTCATTCGAAATAGGAAAAAATTAGGCTTTAGTCAAATCCCCCATAGGTGCATAAAGTAGTTTCCAACTTTATGAAAATGCTCACTAATTTGCTAAGTTAAGTGAGAAAGCTAAAGAGGGATGGAAATACAACTCATGCATGCTTTTATTTGGAGAAAAGAAAGGAGGATGACGTAGGAAAAAAACAAGTCAACTACACCTAGTCTAGCTTTTCCTTTTTCCTTAAATCAGAATAAAACAAGGCAGCTTTTCAGAAAAAGAAGATACACACTTTTGAGTATCTGGAATAAAGAAGACATGCTAAATTTGGTTTCTAGGATATTTCCCAAGCACTCCATGACTCATTTTTAGCAGGTGTTGAATTGTAGGACTTGTAGAATCCAACTAGCATAGAATGGAATCTAGGAAACTAGGTACTAAGACAAAAATATTTAAAATTAGTGTCTAAAGTAGGTAACTATGGGTTGATTATTCTAACATAATACGTGCCCCACACAACACCACAAAGGTTCTATACAAGTTTGTTCATATAAATAAAAACCAACCCCCAATATTCCACTAGGATGGAATAACCTTCACTAGTCTCTTCCTGAGATCCATGCTCTACACCACTCTAGTAATCACTAGTAGTAACTGACCTTGTGTAGACTTGGTTAGAATTTGAACCACAATAGCCACCCACACAACATCGTGTAGGTGTTATTATATTTTATGTATATAAATACCACCCAAACTCAACTATTTTATTGGGAGGTCATGAAATTCATGTTAATGGATCTTAATCCAATCTGTTCCCAATGCTCTTTCCACTTCTCAAGGATCACAACAAAACAAGTAGGAAAAATAGTAATATCTCTTTTATCTCCTTAAACATAGATGCCTCACATGGAATCTCATAGGATGGGATCCACATTACTCATGCCACACACAAAAAAGTAGGTTCCCCTGTCGCCGCTCGATGGTCCCTTAGGTTTCACCTTCCTCTAGGTGTTATACAAATACATGAGTAGAAGGATCACATAAATTCCAGATCATGTACCTATATCCTATGTTTTCCTAGAACGCATTAATATTAACTATGCACAACAAATGGCTTGAGGGAATCACTTACTCGTTGTCCAGCATACCAATATCTCATACATGATTCATAGGAAACCACATTCCAGATAACTGAACATCAAGGACCAAGGATTCTCAAGTGCATGACTAAGATTCACAACACTTCACAACTATGTGAATCTAACTTAAAACAATTCTTGGAAAATGATTTTTCACATAGCACTTACACACAATTAGGGATGCTAAGGATAAAGGTAACAATTGGTAATTTGATACCACTCTTCTACCTAGATCCACATAGGAAATCATTTGTGATTTATAGCTTCCTCTTTGACTCACAATCATGACCACAAATAGGAGCCTGCTAATTTACTCTTCACTCCGTCACTATTCAGGTTTGGATTCCTCTCATGAAGGGGTCGACTCTTTCTTGTTGTATTTGAATTAATAGATTGGTCGATGAATGGGTAGCAATAGCATGCACTGAAGAGACTCAAGCATATCGATACACCCATGAAGGATCAAACTACTTGACCATATAACTGACTAAATGACTAATACACTTACTGATGGATTGACTGAAAGACTTTATGATTGGATACTGCTCCATCCTCCAACTAATAGGAAATTTAAGGATGAGTTCAATGCAAGTGGATTCTTACCCAATAAGTAACTCCCATCCCAGTTAAGCAGGGCTATTGATGTAAGGAAATAACACTACCTAGTCACAATGAATCTGAAAAACCCGCCTTCCTTTCCCAAATACGATAATTATATCAACTACATTTCTCTTTGAAACATTAAACCAGCATAGATCCAAATCCTAGGCTCTATCAAGCGCCAAGAGGGATCAAATCTCTTGAGGTGCTAACCTCTTCTTAAGAATTGCACTTAATTTTATTCATGGACTTATTGAAAATATGTTAGTGTTATTAATGTCATTGTTAATTTTAGATTTTCCATAGTTATGTAACTACTATTCTAACTCTATCTATTTTAACTTTTTTGAATTTAAAAAAAACATATTCATAATTTAAAAAAAAACAAAATCTACTATACTCAAAGTAAATACTGCTTTTATATATATGAGTTATAGTAATATATTTACTACTTATATATATATGAGCTTTAGTAAATTAAATTATTAAAATATGGAATATGAATCACAACAAATTTCCAGCTTATGGTTGTTTGAGCAATTGTTGTTTTATGATATCAATAATAATGAATTCATCTGCTATTAATATAGGTCGTGTGAGAGGATTTACTCAATTGTAGGATGTACCTATGTGTTTTTGGGAGCCCGTGAATTCATATAATGCGCAAGATTGGAGGAATAACAGGCCATATCTTACTGCAACCGTGTTCAGACAATGGTGAATGTATGTATGGATGTGTTTCTAACCACAACTAAGCCATCAATAATTTCAAGGGAAATTTATAGATGTAAAATTAAATTGTGTTTAGCTATATTCTTTAAACGGCTCATATACAAAAAGATCTCAAATCGTAACCATGACTAAAATGTTAGAGAATAAAATGAATAAATTTACCATAATAAAAATGAAGTTGAATAGTGCACCTTCTTGCTTCTCTATTGACATAGAGTTAACCATTTTCACAATGAAAAGAAGATGCTCAATACCTCCAAACCAATGAGATGCAACATCAATGCGAGAATAAACCTTTTTTGAGAAACTGCCCTCAAAATAAAGTCATTATAATACACCCTATATATGTGGACGTGATCCTATCTTCCCTCTTGCAAAATAAGGCGATATTATATCTGTACAATTTTAACTGCAAGAGGATTCGAACTTGAATTTTTTCCAAAAGATTCAAACAACACCATCTGCAAATAATCTATCTTTGCTTCATTAGGAATGCTGAAATCTTCATGCTCCCAGGATGATGAAAAAGTCGAATATTTATCTAAGTACTTCCCATCAAATTCACCATTCTCGGCTGTCTTCTGTAACACATTTGTTATATCTTCCCAGCTGTTAAATTTTCTACTCAAATCGATATGATTGCTAGCGGGTTCACGTTTGACATCATTTCATTTGGATTTTGCGTGTGAAATGCCCTTGAATCTGCCTCTGGCCTTCACTGATCTGTGAAACTTGCGGCTTGCCATAGCTTCCATAGGGAGGGATATAAGGAGCCAATTGCCACATAGGATGCTCACCACCCCGGCCTGCAGACACAGGTCACGCTGCTGAGTTCCATCATCATGCCGCAACCCAATTCTATCATTGGACTCACCATCATGCCACAAGCTTGTATAAAATAGAGCTGAATATAGCTGCACACACCACATAATAGCTTATTAAGCACTATTTCTTTTGTGTTTGCATTTGAAACTTAAAAAATGTATATTATATGAGAATCATTTGAACGAGAGTTGAATATAGCTGCACACACCACATAATAGCTTATTAAGCACTATTTCTTTTGTGTTTGCATTTGAAACTTAAATGCAAACACAAAAGAAATATCCGTGGGCAGATGGTTCCAGACGAACGCCGGCCTGAAAGAAGGTACGTATGGTGGTGGCATGGCCCGAACCAGAACCTCAGTAACCTCCCTCATTGTTGGACGGGCCTCCGGATTTGGGTTGGAGCACGCCAGTCCCAATATCAGCAAACGCTTAATGTCGTCCTCATTAATGTTGACGCTTCCAATTGCAAACTGAGCCTGCAGGCGACTGTCGACAGCTTCCAAGATCTGGTTCTGGCGATACAAATTCCAAACCCAACCTATCAGATTAGGCTCTTCTGGGCTCTAGCTAGATGTGGGACGCCTTCCGCAGGTCACCTCAAGGGCTACGGCGCCGAAACTAAACACATCGGATTCTGCTGTGGCTCGCCCAGTGTGATAGCACTCAGGTGCGATGTAGCCCGGTGTTCCCACTACATCGGTGGCTGTAAAGGATCTCCGATCGCGTTCAATCAGACGGGCCAGGCCAAACTCGCCGAGTCGGGCAATGTATTCGGAATCTAGCATGATGTTGTTGGCTTTCACCTGAGCAATATATATGCTCCATTAATTGTACATCACTAAGTCGAAATCATTTCTAAGATTTAGAATATTAATTTTAATGTGGTCAAACCCATAATATTCACTAATATTCATTTTCACTATTATTTTTGGCCGACATGTTACATAAGTTACATTACGTTACAAGATCTATTCCATAATATTCACTTTCACTATTATTTTTTGCCGACATTGTTTGCCGACATGTTAGTAACGTTACATCACGTGACAAGATCTCCTCCATAATATTCACTTTCACTATTATTTTTTGCCGACATGTTAGTAACGTTACATCACATGACAAGATCTCCCCCATAATATTCACTTTCACTATTATTTTTTGTCGACATGTTAGTAACGTTACATCACGTGACAAGATCTCCCCCATACTGGGCTCTAGAGCGCCTCTCGACGCAATGATTGGGACACATGATTAAATTGATAGTTGATGGATCATCATTCCACTCTATGACACTTGTCTCTCAACTATTGGCTTCATGGATTCAATATGTCCTTGGGATAACCCATCCCTGTGGTCTTATTTGCACAATAAATTGTAGATTGATTTATTATTATGAATACATGTACATCACATTTACAATACTATTGCACTTGAACAACACATGGTTCACTAATAATAAACATTAGGGGACTCCATGGTACTTCCCTTTCCTTGACCTCCTCACCATATAACTTACATTTATCAATTATATTACACCATTTACATAATTTATGTCAAGCGTAAAAAATAGGGACATTACATATTCAATTAATTTTTGTTGCCATTATTTGGGGTGCATCTTTCCTTCATGTAAGGATGTCAACATGCGCATGGTGTGTGTTATCAATGGGTGAAGTCACCTTGCTACCAACTCTTCTGGATATCAACCTCAATCGACTAGTGACCACCAAGGTGACAATGAGACGAATTTTCCGAAAGCCTCACAAGCTAAATACCTTACATCCCCCCAAAGATGAAGGGTCGTGTGATAGTCATACTGCAATAATGGTGGATTCGAAGAAATTTTATATTTAATTGTTCAATGGTTATTCCAAGCTTTGAAGTCGAATTTTCCCATCACGAGAAACTTTAAAATTTAAATACCGTCTGTTCTTTAAAGTGCTGAAGAGCTAAAAACGATTTTTGTTAAGAGCCCGAAGTCGCCACTTCTAAAATGCGAGAAGTATCCCGTATTGGCTCCGGGAGCGTTGAAAGGTTAATTTTTTTGAAGGCGAGAACAAAATTTCCTATGAAAAATCTAATCTGTGGATTAAAAAAATTTATACTCCATTTATAATTTGTATACATCGTACATCTGATATTACCTGATTGCGAAGCAAAGTGGTCCCACCCAGATTTTCTGATATCAGAGAGCCCCATTGATTTGATTCTGCTTCGATGGAACTTCCGGTCTTCGTGCTTGATACGATTTAGGGTTTCTACCGTAATTGCACAGGTCCGCTCGCCGGATTTTGTAAACTTGTACTCCAGTTTCCTCGCTCTTGGGAGCTTTCCTTTTTTTAATGGGAGCTCTTTCGGAAACTTGGGAGCTTTTCTGGAGTTTTTTGGGACTTGCTTTTGCCGCTCTCTTTTTAATGGGAGCTTGTAGAAGCTTCCGAGTCTCTATCTTGTGGGAGCTTATAAGCTTTACAAGCTCCCCACCGTGGAGGCCAAAATCATAAGAAAAATGTTGAAAATCAATTCAATTATTAAAGTATATTGGAAATCACCAATAATAAAAATTTCAATTGAATATATCAATAATGCCATTTTTTTTTCAAGGTTATATAAATAAAGAGGGTCCACAACTTTCAAATGTTTAGATCCATTAACACTCAAAATATATGCTGCAAGTGTACTTAAGTGAATACAAATGGATCTTTTACAATACTAAAATATTGAACAGCTTTAATTCATATCTCAAATGATTATAGCTAGCATAGGCTATTCATACTGATATAGCAATTTAGGATCATAAACCATATCAAACTTAAGATACCAAAAATTTGAAAATTTGTTAGTTGAACTTAAAACAATCAAGTTCATTCACATTAAAAATAAGTACCAGTTACCATAAAAGGAATGCATTGGGTTTCATTAATCGTTGTACACGAGTAGGTAAGTCCCTACTGTCGGTGGGCATAGAGGTTCGAAGGATAGCAGATAGGGATGTAAGAGCCGAGAGCCTATGCCCTTTAGATATAAACGAGTATAAATCATTTTGTATTATCGTCATAATTTTCTCTGTAGCCATGATCAAGATTAAAAGTACATGAGATGAAGGCCCTCCTTATGATTTCATCGATTGAATTAGTGACCAATTTGAGAGATTCTTCGAGGGACATCTAGGGCAAACGAATCGCATAAATGATCCAAAACAGATAATACGTCTTGCATCGTCCTATTACAAACGATCTATTGCCATCATCTCCAAATACTTCCGTTTCAAATATTTAAATAAACAAACCAGAAGGTGATTTTATAGAGATCTATACTTTTCTATAAATCTCAGAGAAATTTTTATTGCCGCGTAATATTCGAATGAATGAACATTCACGGAGAAACAAAACTTGAAATCCCCTCAACTGCCAAACAAATAAAGCCTCTTTTCCGTCATTATAGAGCAGCATTAATTAGACAATCATTTTAAAGCATTTTTTCCAAATTATGTATTATTAATTTTGAATTTTATTGTTAAGACATTATAAAACCGTAATTAGTAAAACAAACTATAACGGGCAAGAATTTCAACTTGCTCAAGAACTCTACTCACCGCTCAAGACCACAATCATTCTACGAGTTAGGTATGAATGGCAATTGCTTGTATCACATAGACTACATTTCACCCACACGTCTCGACTGAACCCAAGCTGGAATATGTGCATACTTGTTTCATCATAGGGCATGTTGCATCATAACCACCCAATCATAGCCATCTCGTTATGCCAACATGACTTGATAATCGATCACTTAACATAGGATGATATTTTCATCATTACAGTGTTCATATAACTTCACTCTAGATCATTAAATTCTATTTTCCTAGCATGGTCAGCACACAATCCACACATTATCTCTCGTGTCGTCATATAGTGAAACCTAAGCCACAGGGCCTTGTCAATCATCTTCCCTCCCACCAAGAAACTGCATGAAAATTTTAGGGGTCCATAAATTTCCCAAAGCGTGGAAATCTTGGTGAATATTACGATGTCTTAAATTTCCAACCATAAAATGTTGGGTGATATAGTTTTGAAAAGATTTAAATTTCTAAGAATTTTACATTGTTTAGAAAATCTTGGCAATATTTAGAGTAAATTTTTTTCATCCCATGGAATTTGGGAGAATCAATTTATAAAAAAAGGGGGAAACAAGCAAATCCTATTTTGGAAAGCTAAATTTCACCCCTAAATTTTCCCTACATGGAAAAAACATCCTAGGTCATCCTAGCCCATGAGCTAGCACATTGTTCTAACCATCTCATCATTGCAACACATGAGTTAGTAAAAAAGGCTACAGAGTGAAAGTTGTCCATGTAGACATTCCAATTTTGTTTGGTGCACTCTCTACCATAGGAAAGTGCTCAGGCACCCAAGGATTTCTTCAAGTCTATGGTTCTGACATTCTCCACCACTTAAAGATGTCAATGTCCTCATCAATGTGACTCCATTGGCATAAGCAATAAAGGTAGCGTTTGTAGTGAAGAGATAGTTTAACAAGTCTCATGTTTAGAGATGGATCTTATACCATTTGTAATGGGGAGAAACATACCGTCCTGCTTGAACATACCATTACACTCAAGAAGAGTAGACATCGTTCACCACAACAATGACCTTGCTAGTTGGCCATGGCCAACAACCACTTCTTTTGTGTAAACTACACAACACCGGTACATCATGACCTTATCCAAGCTAAGAACATTTTATATTTGTGAAATATCAGCATGCTAGTTTCACCATATGGAATGTTGCATCATCGTCACCCAACGATTCACAACTCATTACACCTTTTGTGTACCAACAAACTAATAAAACAAATCACTTAATGTAGGTTGATTCCTCCACCCATCTAGGTCAATACTTGATAATTACCAAAGTTCATGTCCCCTTAGATGTAGGCATTCACATACCTTCTGTCCACAAGATTCAATTATAGTCCTGGCATAATCAACACACTATCCATGGATTGAAAATTATTATCAAATGCATCATCATGGTCCAACAAATGATGAAGCACTAAATTGAGTCTAAGCTAACCAAGCTCTGGAACGATGGCTAGGGTTGAGCTGTAACGCCCGTGGCTTTGTACTCTAGATCTTGTCCTCGACCTGCTTACTAGAAAGCTTATGCACACATTACCTGATTGGCCACATGGAAGCATCAAAGGGAGGGGTGGTCGACCCCTTTTTTCCAATCAGTGACCAATCTGATAAGAATAGTGCATCTAAACATGTAACAGTCAAAAACCTACACATTGGTACCACATAGATACTGATTTCTGATACGACAACAACACAAGACACCCAAAAGGACCACGACAAGCTGAACAATGGACCCCAAAGTACTAGCACCTACATCGCAAGAACTACTAAAAGACCCTGCATAATCCTGCTGTAGAAATAATCGATGCAAGATCCCAATGCATGAAGGACCATGCTCTAATCGTAAAATTCATTGGCATTTGGCCCTCAAAACAAGCAATCAGAGGTCAGATTGAGTAGAAATGGAACCCCAAAGTGTACTATGATTTGCAACAGAGATCCCATGGATTCGTCACAATCATCTTCCATCAGTTAGAGGGAAAAGCCATGGTCAAAGATGGAGGCCCTTATTTTTTCAACTCTGCAGGGTTTTACCTTATAAACTACACCGTACATTTCAATCTAGACAAGGAAGACTTTACTTGGGCTCCAGTATGGATTCACATGTATTCACTACCATAGGAATATTGGGATGAAGAAAAAACCTCAAGTATATAGGAGATAAACTAGAAAGTTATGTTCAAGTAGTAGAAGAGACAAAACATAAAAAATACACTTCATACGCCAGGATATGCATTTACATGCACATTGCAAAAGCACTTCCAGATTCAATCATCTTAATGCATGAAGACTCTGAATGGTTCCAACCACTTAATTATGAACATCTCCCTTTCATATGCCGCAAATGTGATGAACACACCCACCTGTACAGAGACTTCCCTCTTAATAAATACCTTTCCAACCTCAAGCCTGTCACGTCCCCGTCCCTCAACCGACGAAGAGGACGCGACGTACACAACAACACAGCCGGGTAAGATGTCCAATGAACATAAACAGAAAACAAATGCTGGAATTAAGCATACACAGATGCATTTATCTTCAATCATACAGCGGAAGCAAATACACACATTCCAGCAATATCCATGTTCATTGTAATTCATTTAACACCAATATAAATTACAGAGATGCAGTAAACAGCGGCACTTATCTATTGATGAAGAATTTCACCCGCAACTAGCTACGTCGCTGCAACGTTCCACCCAAACATAGGCCAGCTTGCTCATCAATCTCTTAGCAACGCTGCCACCCCCGAGCTGGGCATGATTCTTCCGGAATAAGGGTCAATTGCAGGCTTATACATAGCCAAGGGGACACAAAACAATGAACTAACACTGCTAGGTTTCACAGGCTTTCAACAGACAAGCCAAGCCAACACAGCCCAAGGTTCAACCACTGCATACCAGCAGCCAAACAATCCCTTCACAGCTCTGTGAAGAAGTCATAAACAACAGGGGACAACCCCAAACAATGGAGGAGCACAGCTCAAGTCCAAGGGACAACCCAGAGTTGGTTTTGGCCCTAACGTGGCCAAAACAACTCAACCACAACATCCCATACCAGGGAAACAACAGCAACAGCCCAATTTCAAAGTAAAAACAATGGAAACTATGCACAGTCCCAGAACAGGGAGACCTAGCCAACACATTGGGAATCAACAGTGACCCAAAACGAATTTGAGCTCCCCAGCCCACAAAACGTGGGTGAAATCAACAGAAACCCAATACGTGGGTTAAAACCACAGCCAACAAAACGTGGGGAAACAACAGCCCTAAACAAAACAGTGAGCACGGCTCTCACATGGATAGAACACCCCAACCAATCTGTGCGTGAGGAAAAACTTGCACCCACAGCAAAATACACCAGGAAAACTTACCCGACCTCTGCGTGCAAATACCAGCCTGCGCATGAGGGGAAACGGCCTCCTCTATGCACGCGAATCAACAAGCCATCGGGGGGGATGAACAGACCATCAACCTATGCGTGAGGATGAACAGACCAGCCGTGAGAGAAACCTGTGCGTGAGGGTGAGCCAACAGACCAAAAATCGGGGTGAGATTGAACAGACCAAGGAAGAGTGCGTGAGAGAGAGAAGAATGGGCAGACGTGGGTGGAGTGTGGATGTGGGTATGGAGCTGACAACCCTGCCACCCCACTCCCAAAGGCAATAACTGCCCTCAACCACTCAGCCATATCTCCTCAACCACCAGCTTTGAAGCATTAAAGAGGTTGACAAGGCTGGGTGAGACAAAAAGGGTGACAAACAACAAAGGTGATAAACATGGGTTTTTTTTCCCCCACAACCAAGGTTTGACACTCCCCCCCCCTTATCCTTTGGAACCATGTCCTTTTCATTCAACGTTGCACTGCCGTAGCTGGTTGTGGTTTATTTTAATTGATGTGCAGATTTACATGATGCCGAATTATAATGTGCCTTATAGCACGATATGCCACCGGCAATTATCCCCATTGCCGAAACATACACAACAAAATTGATGGTGGGGCTTTTGCCTTGAGCTCCTCACCACGATTAATTACAATATATACATCATGCAAATGGGGTCAAAACCAGGGACGTGACATTCCCCTCCCCCTTGGAATAACACCGTCCTCGGTGTTCCATTACATATATACAATACATGTACAATTGCACATCAAAATTCAAAATTGCAGATCTATCCCATGTTCAATCATTTACTTTGAACGTTCAAAACCAAGCCTCTCGGCTTCCATGGACTTTTCCTGCTGGTTCTCAGCTTCTTGCTGATCCCGAAGTCTAGGAACTTTGCGGCTATTGCCTTCATCATGTTCCCTCATTGGGCAGTCCCAGCGTAAATGATGTCCTCCGCATCTCCAGCATCTCACTGGCTGCTTCATCATTACCTGCTCAATTTCCTTTGATTCTTCATGCCTGGACCGTTTCCTATCGGGTCGCTTGGACGAATGTCCCATCGCTGATCTACCTTCCTTTCCTTTGCTGATTGCTCCCAGAAGGCTTTTCACCTCTCTTTGCAAACCAAATAGAGTCTTGCAAAATCTGGTGGTTCATTTCACTCTGCCTTCTCTGTATCTTGAGCATCTCCCCAAGATTCTCTTGGGTCTTGGAAATCACTTGAAGGAGCCTTCCAGCCAAGTCCAACAACTTTGGATCTGCTGCCATAATCAACGTGCAACACCTGGTTTCACTTTTCTCACCTGTGGAATGCAGCATTGAAAGTCTATCAGACCAAGCATAATATAGATATCAAAATCAGTTAGTTAATTACCCAATTGGCATGACAGTCTGAGTTCCACTAAGGAAACTTTCACATTTTTCATGCCTTTCCCCAACAGGCACATGAGCTCCTTCATGTCCATTCCTGGGCAGGGAATTAACTATTCCAGCATTCACAAATTTGCTTAATCAAATACACACATTTCATTCACAATCATACATACATTTACAATGCATAAACATATATCTAGATATATATATATAATCAAAAGGCAGGAGAGAGCAGTAAGATTTTTTCCCCTCTTTGTTTTGTTCCATCCTGGAACCCACACCGCCGCAGTGGCTTTTCATGCTCTCAGCCTCTTTCACTTCATCGCGAATGCTGGACCAATCTCTCTTGGTCATGACACTTAGTGTCTTTGGTCTATTCTAGACCTCTAAACCATGTCCAGTCGCTCCACATGGTTTGTCTCGGCTGCTAGGACTCCCCCGTACTACTAGCACCCTTTTTTCACTACCACTCATTCCGAGCTTTCCAGGACAGTCACATGTCCACATGCACCTCTAGGATGCTCTCATAGTCCTCTCCCCCAGCGATACCTATATTCAAACATTGAATAAATTCACATGTTCAGTTTACTCTCATCAGTTTTATCTCTAGAAGAAGAGCTTAAAACATCATATCCAAATCATATACACATGTATATTCATAAGCAAAATAACCCAATACTTATCTGTATTGTACGTTTCCTCGTTCGTCCACAGGATCCTGCTTCGCTTTCCAAGCCTTGGGATCGCCTATGGACTCAGATGTTAGGTCAGCACGCAGGCTTTTCCTCAACATCGAATAATCAATGTCCAACCAGTACATAACCATGTCAACTGGACTTGGAACTTTATCATGACCATTTCCAGGTCTAGGATCTACTATGGATCCTTAGGCATATCACAGCCCATCATACACTTATGTCAACAATGATACATACACTTATATCGCCATACACTTATACCAACATACACTTATACCAACATACACTCATATCAACATGCACTTATATCAACAATACACTTATATCAACCATTTACCTTTACCTTTTATCCTGTCAACACAAGTAACACAAGCAATACAAGCAAACTCATCAGCATCATTTCTCTAAAACTGTAATCACATTTCATATCATTCACTATCAAATATTGAGACACCAGGAGTGCGTCCACTCCCCAGAGTGTAATCAATATTGAAAACCCTTTCATGACTCGACATCGGAAAAGTGTGCACCCATTCCCGGTGTGTGCCATGCAGGCCCTATCCATATTCAAGCAATAGGTCATCATGGAAATAGATCAAAACATGTTCTACATATGGAATTTAGTAATTAAACATGCATATTCATAGCAAGGGTTAGAGAACACTTATCCATTTGCCGTCGCAGTATGCCTTTGTATTCGTTAGGCACCGTCAAGGAGTCGGGAAAAAACTGAATGCTAAGCTGGTGAGCTCGCTGCAGAGCTAGGAATACCTACACCAGAACTAGCCTGACTTCTATAACATCCACACACACACCCAGCACAAGGAATCAGTCCCTTCTCTGCTACACAGCCCCTCAGACCCTGCATCCCCTTCTAGTGCTATCCCAGGGTTGTGGAGAAGAAAGCCAGCCCTCTAGCTCTGTCTGTGTGGTTTCCAATCACCAAGTTTAAGCAAACCAAGCCCCCTTCCCATTTCCTATTTACATTTCATATTCACACCTGTCTCACTGACATAATCCATACCATCTTACTCATGTTATCACCAAACATGCAGTCCAGACGAGACATTTTCAAAATGTCCAATGGTGTTTCACCCGAAACCCATTTCCAAGGGAAAACCTTCCCATGCAGCTTGGCTCTTGCAGGTCATCACACATGATCTTCCTGCAGTGTGTACTCCTGACACATTCATCAAATAGCCAAACAGTCAGTCATTACCTGATACTACAATCCAAATTGATCGTTTCATAACCAAGCAATGACATCAGTAATTAAATTCAACAAGAATTTTGCAATTCTATCTATTACAGAAATTGACTTGCTCATTTGTGGGTCTCTTGTAAGTAGCATTACTATGCCCATTATAATTTTACGCTTACTATCATAACATGAATACCCACCCACCATGTGTCCCTCCTGACACAATCTCACACAAGCCAACAATGATTAGTAGCCGTTAGTACCTCTTAAATCCGAAATCCATAGTTCGAATTTAACAGCCCGCACCAACTAATTTTTCACAACCATGAGACTTCTTCTCATAAATGGTAGATTTTGGCAGTGGTCAGGGACTTACCTCTCACTGTCATGTTTGAAAGAATCTACCTGAAACATGAATTTCAACCAACCAAACACAATCTTGTGCAAGCCAATGGTGACTATAAGTGGTCAGCATTTTCTTAAATTTGAACTTCATAACGCAAATCTAACAAGCTCTTTTACACGGTAGTTTCCAGAATTGGTCAGGGTCTTACCTCTCAATGCCGTTCTCAGAATAATCTACCTGAAATATAAGCTTCAAACAACCAAACACAAGCTTATGCAAGCCAACAATGGCTAGTGGTTGTCAGCAATTTCTCAAATCCGAAATTCACAATTCGAATTCTAACAACCTATTATGCATATCATATGGTAGATTCAGGCATTGGTCAGGACCTTACCTCTCAATGCTGTTCTTAAAATAATATACCTGAAACACAAGCTTCAAACATCCAAACACAAGCTTATGCAAGCCAATAGTGGCTAGTGGTTGTCAGCAATATTTGAAATTCACAGTTCAAATCTAACAAGGTCTTTTACATGGTAGATTCTAGCATTGGTCAGGGCCTTACCTCTTACTGACATGCTCGAAAGAATCTACCTGAAACAGGAGCTTCCATCAACCAAACACTTGGTAAGTATGGATGCATAACCATCACTGAAGCATTTTCAGAATTTACAAAATTCAAATACTTCAAGAGTTAGTCACATCAGTATATACCAAAATCATTCACTTATTGCAAGGTATAGTCACAGCATTAATGCAATTTAAATAAAGTGGTTAGATACCCTTACTTCACAGGCGTATCATTCATACCACCTTGCTCTTTAATAGAGCATTCCTGGCAGCCAATTGATCATGACTATCCTGCATTCATAACAACCTTCGAAACAGTTCTAGAATTATCATTAATTCACCATTTCAGTCATTAGTTAGTCCGCATACCACATGCATTCATCTCATTGCATTCATGCCATACATCACAACATCGCACCTACACTTATGCAATCAGTCATTCACATCCTTCATATGCATACATCCAATGCATAACAATAAGATTCATAAAATCTTTCTAATGCATATCCATTCATGCTATCTTGCAATGATCCAGGAGTACTATGCATTCAATCATACCATGGCCTAACCATGGCTACCTCATATAGGATGCATTACTATAATCAATATCATTAGCATGTATAGGCATGACACCTTTCTACATTCCCATATTCACATGGTATCAAGTCTCTTACCTAGACCAATCCATGGAATTTGTCATAAGCAAGCTCTTACCTGCATGGGTCGTACTTACACCCTTTCCATGACCAATTTGGTTGGTCCTTGCAGGAGATTGCAGCATTTTCTCACCAACTTTTGTCATGGACTTGTTGCCTTATCCCTTCTCCAGAGGGTTGCCGGTCTCATTCATCAGCATCAGCAATATACTCATCCAGGCATTAGAGGAAATTTCAACTCAAAATGGGCCTTTTAACTTTAACTCAAATTCCATGTCATCATGTGTTATCCAATGAAATTGCTTTAAATTTGAAATAGCATATAGGTCTTAAACACTTTTTTAATATAAATTTGGGGATAGGTATCATAAAAAAACTACTTTTTTTGTTTGTGTTTTTGACATATCACCCCGTGTTTTTACTCAAATTTCGATCAGGAGAGCTCGTTGGATGCGGAATTAAATTATACATCCAACGGGTACCCACTCAGCATACTTTTGAGGGACCCCGCTACCCTAAAAACAAGAAATACATGAAAAAATGTGATGATGACATCATCATCATGTTTTTTCAGGTATTTCTTATTTTTGGGGTAGCAGGGTCCATCAAAAGTATGCCGAGTGGGTACTCGTTGGATGCGGAATTTAATTCCGCATCCAACGAGCTCTCCCGATCAAAATTTGAGTAAAAACACGAGGAGATATGTCAAAAATACAAACAAAAAAGTAGTTTTTTTCTTTTCTTCCTCCAAAATTAATAAATATTATTTTATTATTTTAACTATTATTTTATATTATTTTATTAGTTCATTTTAGGAGGACCATTTTGAGTTGAAATTTCCTCTAATGTCCATGTCATCGTTGGTTTGTCCACTAATGCCAACATCAAAACAATGATTATCATTAGTGGTTCATTATGCATATATAATTTCCAATATTCTTACCAACATGCATTACCCTATGCATGCAATACATATTCTCCTACATTTCAGCTATAAACTTAGGAAATGTACTTAAAACCAGCAAGATAGGGTCTTAAGGAAAACTTCCCTTTCAAATCCCTCATCTTCTCATGGAATTCTCTTTTTCCACACAGCAGCTGATTGAATTCATAGTCCTTGCTGCCCCTGGGCATGCACTGTCCAGATTTGTCCATTTGATAACAATGGCCATCATTAACACTTTGCTGCTCCATGCTTAGATTCTGGTCACTTATCCTCGTTCCTTGCTGGATAAGATTTCCAATGCCTGTTCACACGCGTCATTCCGACCTCGGATGTGAAAACCACACCCCTTCCAAGAATGAAGACTTTCACTCATCTCGGCACTTTCATTACACTACTGCAAAGTAGAATTTTCACATTCTTCAAATGATCTCAGAGCCACTTTGGCAGCTGCCTTTTTTCCTCATTTTCAGCCCCTGAAAATTCTCTGAAAAATAGCCCAAAATTTCACTGAGAAACAGTTGAAATCGGCTCCAGGAACCATTGTTCCTTCCGCCGTATCGGCTCTTCAATCAATCTCCCTTCCGCCGTATCGGCTCCTCCATCATTCTCCCTTCCGCCGTATCGGCTCCTCCATCATTCTCCCTTCCGCCGTATCGGCTCCCCAGGAACTCTCAGCCTTCCGCAACGGCGGACGCTCTTTCCTTTCCCTCTTCCGATCGGCGCACTTTCCCTTGCGGCGTCAACAGTCTTTTTTGATCGGCCGGCAATTGCTTCCCGCCTCCACAACGGCGGCTCCTTGGAGCTTCAATCCTTTTGACGTCGGGCGTCGGAGCATTCTTCCTTCCGATTTCTAAACCAACTTCGAGATTTAACCCTTGGATGCATCGGCGATCGGATGACTCTTGGATTGGACGCAGGATTACTTAGCCGTCCGCAATGTCGGACCGGAGACTTTACCACTCCTTCCGCAACGGCGGAAGTTTACTTTCTTCAATGGCCCGACCATTCCATACTTAGCCGAATTTTCGAACTTTCTTTTCGTGTGTCGGCTGTCGGAACACTCTCTGCATCGGAAGCCTTATTGCTTCTTCACCCGCAACGGCGGAGTGCAAACCTTTTTCTCTTCCGGTTGGCCGCCCGCTCACTTAGCCAAATTTCGAATTTTCCATGGCAGTGGCTGTCGGGTGGATCTCGAATCGGATGAGGGATCATTCCGCCATCCGCAACGGTCGGAGGGGAAGATCGTTGTCTCGCCCGCAACAACGGAGGTTAACTCCGTGAACTCGTCCGCAACAATCGGATGGGAGACTTCAGCCATTCGCCCGCAATGTCGGACGCAGATCACTTCGCCGCCTGCAACGGTCGGACGGTAGACTTCTCCAGCTCATCCGCAACGATGGAATTCCACTTCCTCCTGTGGTCCGACCGCTCAACACTTAAAAAAAATTTCACTTTTTTACAGTCTCCCACTGGTTCAGCTGGGCAGAAGAAGATGCACCTCTGTCAGTTGGTTCTTCTTGGCCCATAGAGGCCCATTGTTGCAACCATGGCGCTCTGATACCATATTGTCACGTCCCCGTCCCTCAACCGACGAAGAGGACGCGACGTACACAACAACACATCCGGGTAAGATGTCCAATGAACATAAACAGAAAACAAATGCTGGAATTAAGCATACACAGATGCATTTATCTTCAATCATACAGCGGAAGCAAATACACACATTCCAGCAATCTCCATGTTCATTGTAATTCATTTAACACCAATATAAATTACAGAGATGTAGTAAACAGCGGCACTTATCTATTGATGAAGAATTTCACCTGCAACCAGCTACGTCACTGCAACGTTCCACCCAACCATAGGCCAGCTTGCTCATCAATCTCTCAGCAACGCTGCCACCCCCGAGCTGGGCATGATTCCTCCGGAATAAGGGTCAATTGCAGGCTTATACATAGCCAAGGGGACACAAAACAATGAACTAACACTGCTGGGTTTCACAGGCTTTCAACAGACAAGCCAAGCCAGCATAGCCCAAGGTTCAACAACTGCATACCAGCAGCCAAACAATCCCTTCACAGCTCTGTGAAGAAGTCATAAACAACAGGGGACAACCCCAAACAATGGAGGAGCACAGCTCAAGTCCAAGGGACAACCCAGAGTTGGTTTTGGCCCTAACGTGGCCAAAACAACTCAACCACAACATCCCATACCAGGGAAACAACAGCAACAGCCCAATTTCAAAGTAAAAACAATGGAAACTATGCACAGTCCCAGAACAGGGAGACCCAGCCAACACATTGGGAATCAACAGTGACCCAAAATGAATTTGATCTCCCCAGCCCACAAAACGTGGGTGAAATCAACAGCAACCCAATACGTGGGTTAAAACCACAGCCAACAAAACGTGGGAAAACAACAGCCCCAAACAAAACAGTGAGCATGGCTCTCACATGGATAGAACACCCCAACCAATCTGTGCGTGAGGAAAAACTTGCACCAACAGCAAAATACACCAGGAAAACATACCCGACCTCTGCGCGCAAATACCAGCCTGCGCGTGAGGGGAAACGGCCTCCTCTATGCACGCGAATCAACAAGCCATCAGGGGGGATGAACAGACCATCAACCTCTGCGTGAGGATGAACAGACCAGCCGTGAGAGAAACCTGTGCGTGAGGGTGAGCCAACAGACCAAAAATCGGGGTGAGATTGAACAGACCAAGGAAGAGTGCGTGAGAGAGAGAAGAATGGGCAGACGTGGGTGGAGTGTGGATGTGGGTATGGAGCTGACAGCCCTACCACCCCACTCCCAAAGGCAATAACTGCCCTCAACCACTCAGCCATATCTCCTCAACCACCAGCTCTTAAGCATTAAAGAGGTTGACAAGGTTGGGTGAGACAAAAAGGGTGACAAACAACAAAGGTGATAAACATGGGTTTTTTTTCCCCCACAACCAAGGTTTGACACCCCCCCCCCTTATCCTTTGGAACCATGTCCTTTTCATTCAACGTTGCACTGCCGTAGGTGGTTGTGGTTTATTTTAATTGATGTGCGGATTTACATGATGCCGAATTATAATGTGCCTTATAGCATGAGATGCCACCGGCAATTATCCCCATTGCCGAAACATACACAACAAAATCGATGGTGGGGATTTTTCCTTGAGCTCCTCACCACGATTAATTACAATATATACATCATGCAAACCGTGTCAAAACCGGGGACGTGACAAAGCCCAAGGTGGAGAAAGACTAGGAGGGTTTCCAAAAATATGAAAGGAAAAAAAGACACACCTGTAAACACCCTCCAATGGGGAAAAAAGAAGATCATCCCACCACTAGCAACAACTTCGAGATCTTGGAAGAACTTGCCAAAGATCCAAAGGACTTTGAAACCGAACAAGGACACAACCCATATTAGAAACTATAAAAAACAAATGAAGAACCAACCTCCAAGTTCCATGTAGTGGAATTAGTAGATCTACACAGTGGTAACAAAATATCTACACAACACACCTATGGATCGTCGTAGCTGCAGAATGATAGCATCCCCGAGATACTTATGGGTGAAGAAATGGTAGAGATAGAGATAGGGTGGCTTGATATCTTAGGAATGGATGATGCATGCACTAGGAAATATTTTAGCTCCATCCCCCCACCATAGATCCAACTCTCGAAGGAATCCCAAAAAATCAACATGCTTGGCACAACGTTAGTTGAATCAAACCAATATACCGTGCTAGTTGAATTATTTCCTTATTTAACCCCTATTTCCCAATGAAGATCATATCTTGGAACAGAAGAGGCCTCAATGGGCGCTCCAAGCATAGGATGATCAAAAGGAAAATTATTCAAGATAAAACGACAATTTTATTCTTACAAGAGAAAAAATGTTCCAATAAAACCTTTCAAACCTTGTTATCAAAGTTATGGAGATCTTGTCAAGGTATAGCTATAGATTCTCATGGCTCCTCTAGGGGAATTGTCATGGCATGAGATCCCTCTTTAGTAGCCTTAAACCATTTTTATTCTACTACTAGCTCTTTGTCCGCCTCTTTCCAAATTTTGGGAACCAAGTTTGACGGTTATCTACTGAATATTTATGGACCTCAAATCCCTACTTTGAAATTATATCTACTTAACTACATGGACCAGTTTGTGCAATAGCACATAGATTGCCCCATCATATTTCAGGGGATTTCAATATGATCACTGCTCTCAATGACAAAAAAGGAGGGAGAATAACTCTAACACCTCATGATCTCAGCTTCAAAGCACTCATAGACAACTACAAACTGGTGGACCTCCCCACCTCAGAGGGTTTGTTTACTTGGAATAATAGAAGAGGAGGAGACAAGCTTATTGCCTCAAGGTTAATATATTCTTAGCTTTTGGAAACCTCATGGAAGATGGTGGACATTTGGACAAAAATGTGCTTCCTTCTATAGGCTCATATCATTTTCCCATTTCTTTTATATTGCAAACTTTGGAAGCCCACAAATTTAGGCCCTTCTGCTTTAAAAAATTATGAGCCTACGACCTGGCCTTCCATGACTTTATTCATAGCTGGTGGGAGAACATGAATGCCTTGGGTCACTTCAAGATGGCAGTAATGCAGCAAAAGTAAAACTTCTCAAGAGAAAGCTTAGAATATGGAACCACAACACCTTTTAGAATATGTTCAAATACTAGAGTTATATGGAAAAAGAGCTAGAAAAAATTCAGACAATCATCATGGAAGAGGGACAAACTATGGACAACAAACTGAAGGAAAAAGAAATCATGGAATGACTTGATGAAAGATGTGAATGGGAGGAAATGTTCTGGAAGAAAAATTCTAGGATTGGTTTTATCAAAGAAGGGGAAAGGAATGCATCCTTCTTCCATTGCTTCTTCATTAAGCACTGCATCCATAATCACATTTCCAAGCTCAAAACTGAGGAAGGTGTCACGCTAGAAACACAAGAAGAAATTGAGCAAGAACTCATTCACTACTTCCAAGACCTGCTTACTGAACCTGAGTCCTTTAAGGGTGCATGACATCAAGAAAGTTACATATCACATTCCTAGGATCTTCACCCAGAATCATAATGTTGCACTGAGAAAGATCATATCATTATAGGGAGTGGAGATTGTTGTTAATCATATGGTGGAAGATAAATCACATGGACCTGATGGCTTCAGCACTAAATTATTCCATCGCTGTTGGGACCTAGTAAAGATCAAAGTCTTGGAGCTGGTTGAAGAATCACATCAAAAACTCTGGGTCCTTCCTGCTCTCAATTTATGTTTTTTCACCCTAATTTCAAAAGAGATAGGAGCTGCAACTCCTGGTAACTTTCAACCCATATCATTATGTAATGTGGTTTATAAGATCATCATTGAAGTAATTTCCAATAGACTAAACACCCTCCTACCTTTGCTCATCTCACCTGATAAAATAGGATATGTTGAAGCAAGACAAATCCTAGACAAAATCATCCTAGCCCATGAGGTCACCCACTCATTCAAAATTACCAAAAAAACTGGACTACTTATCAAACTTTACCTTTCCAAAGCCTTCGACAAACTCAACTAGGAATTTATTGAAAAAATGCTTCTTGATTTTTTCTTTTGTCAAGATTGGACCAAGTGGATCCTTTGCCTCACCTCTCCCACCTTATTTTCCATCCTAGTCAATGGAGCACCCTCCACCACCTTCTCCCCTACCAGAGGCATTCACCAGGGAGATCTGCCATCACCCTTCATTTTTTTCCTTATGGCTAAAGGCCTAGGCATACTTGTAAAACCCAAGCTTTCAAAAGGATCTCTAAGAGGACATGTTCTGCATAACAACTCCCCCACATCTACCAGCAGTTTGTCAATGATAATATTCTCTTTGGCCATCCCTCTTTTTAGTAATCCTGTTGCTTTTTAAAGGTCCTCCACACCTTCTCGGAGGCTTCAGGAACCACAATAAACCTAGAGAAGTCTCGGCTTTTCTTCTTTAATACTAACTTAATCACTCAATGGAATGTTGCTTGCATTCTTAGCTTCTCCATATCCTCCCTCCCCTACAAGTATATTGGTGCCTATATTTTTGACTCCTTCATTAAACATTCCTCTTGGAAATACCTCTTAGATAAGATGGAGAATAAAATTTCTTCCTAGACCTTCAGGACCTTAAACCTTACTAGCAGACTCACCCTTCTTAAATATGTTCTGCAGTCTATAACCCTCTACCTCTTTTTGGTACTAGACTCCCCTAAATGTGTCCTCAAAGCTATCTGCAATATCCAAATCAATTTCCTCTAGGGAGGGAAATATAATCAGTGCAAATGGGCCTTGGTCAAATGGAAAACAATTATTCTACCCAAACAGGAAAGAGTTTTTGGCATTCAAGATCCTCAAATAGCAAATGAGATCATCTATTCAAAAATTTGGTGGAATTGGATAGTGAAAAATACCACCACTTGGGCATTATTTTGGAATAAAAAATATGCACATGATTGTAGTCTTTCCACTCTAGTCTGCTATGACTAGGACCCACCGGGATTGCTGATATGGAGAGAATCCAATTTCCAGTGTGCCTTAATTCAATAACCTAGCTTCTGGGAAATCGAAAATCAATCCCACATCATTTTCTGGCATGATTCCTGACAACAATTACCCAAATTATTAGACCTATTTAATTTGCAGCAGATACTCAAAAATCATGCAGAGGACCGATAGAACAATGGTCAAGAAATTTTCGAAGGACACAACCAATGACTAGTTTTGTGTCTAGAAATAACCCACCTTGTGGGGGCTAAGGGAAGGTGATGCATCCAAGGATTCCATTTGGTCAGAAATTTCGAAGAGACATATCAAAGTATGAGAGGGATAAGACATCATCATATGGGGACACAAAACAAAAGGAATATTCACCATTAAAGAAACATACATACTACAAATGCAAAGACAAATGGAGCCTCCTGATCCCCTCTAGATGAGAATCTGGGAATCCAAATTTTGTCCCAAAATCTTTACTTTTATTTGGCTTCTCACTCATTGCAAGATCCTAACCTAGGATAACTTAGTTAAACAAGGATTTCATGGTCCCTCCTTTTGTGTCGTATGCAGAGAACATTCTGAAACTATTTACCACCTCTTGGAATCTTGTGTGGTAGCTAATACTATATGGAACTTTGTGGAGGATAAATGAAAAACATCAAAGAGAGCCAAAGTTGATGTGATCAAAACTCTCAAAATGTGGGGTTAGCATCCTTATCAAAGCATGCTCCTCAACATGCTATGGGAGATCATCCCAGGATTTGTAGTATGCAATATCTAGAAGGAAAGAAACAACTGCATCTTCAAAGGGAAACACAACAATGATGAGGAAGTATGGGTTGTCATATAAACAAATATTCAAGAAACTCTTCTGATAGGTAACTGGAATGAAAAGAATTAACATAATCTTCATTCTAAATGAGACATTCTACTTGGGTGGGGTGTTGATCCAAGATCCTTTACTCACCATAGCCCCCCCGCAAAACACACATTTCCATCCTTGAGAAATGGGATATGCCACCAGCGGGATTCTACAAACTCAATTTTGATGGGGCTTCCAAAGTAAAAATAGGAGAAGCAAGATTTGGGGGAGCTATATGGGTCTACACAAGGATTATACATCATGTATACTGGGGCTACATGGGACATGCCAACAAGAATACAACTGGATTATATGGGAGAACTGAAGGAATTCGCATAGCCATGAACCTAAACTTCCTTCCACTGACTGCTGAAGGATATTCTCAAATAATCCTCTCATTAGCCACGTGTCTGTAGAACAGAGCACAAATGGAGAAGATATCACCTTGATGGCGAATGGAGTTTGGTCTAAGAAAACTAGATGAAATTCTCAAAAATAACAAAGCCATCACCTTCCATCAGTTCAAAAGAAAACAGAATTCATTGGTAGACTGACTTGCCAATGAGGGTGTTTGTTATAACACTGCACTAAAATATGGAAATCTTAATTCTCTTGAATTAGAGGCATTGCTTATGGACTGCCAACAAATATCGAACCAGAACATGCCAACCCTGGATGCGGGTGTCACATGAGGACCACACATGGGCCATCTGTCGCTCAATATGCGTGGCTCCAATGTGAGAAACAGAGTAGATGGAAACATTGTAGTCTTAAATGCCCAAGGTAGCGAGCTACCTTCCAACCTCACAACCAGTTGGTATTTCTAGTTGACCCTTGGCCATAGCGCAGAAGAGTTAATATATGTGCATGTTTTCTCATCGTTATATGAAGACGATATTTCACATCATGAAGCCTGTTAACCTCCATTCTCCTGACCTGCTTGTCTTCCTGCTTCTCCTAATAACTTTTCATCTGACAACCTACTAACAAAGATGAAGGAAAAAATGCCAATGCAGCATGACACTTCATGAATATGTAGTGAAGGCCGTGGAGGTGGATGTTGTAAGGTAAACCTCATAGCTACTGAAGGATATGCAACATAGGTCTCCATACCTGTAAGATGTATGATTGTTGATTGGCAATCTAAGGTGGTTTCTGATCATTTAGCCTCTGAAAAAAAAAAGTGGAAGCATAAATCACTACTGGATTATTAAAAACATGATGGCCAAGTTGATGGAGGACCTAATGACCAAGTGGAATGATGTCAAGTACATGGTGCAGAGCATGTGTACCTATCTCAACCATACCAATGTGCAACTGAGCACCCTAGAAGCGAAGTTCAACTGGTGGCACTATACTATTTTTCACAGTAAAGATAACATAGAAGGTGGTAGAAATAAGGACCTATGGGGGACGGGAAGTGAGACCTATGCATTTATTGGAAAAACAATGTTCTAGTGCAGAAGAACCTAGAGAACACCAGATTCACAACACTAGTAAAGCACAACCGTGAGGCTCTAAACAATGCCATTGTTGCTTAAACGCTATAGGAGCTACAACCTACTTCCTGGTTGAATCATGAGGACAATTATGGACCTTTCCTGATCTGCAAGGATACGTCGTAGTTCTTTACTGGAGATGCTACACCCTAGAATTTCCACCACCATTGTTGTTTCTCTCTACGACTCACAACTTTTATGTTTCTCTCTATTTTAAAAATGTGTAATTTTCATGTCTTTCCACACTCATTTTATAATTTGTAATATGTCATTCAACGTGTATAGCTCTGGGAAGAGTAGAATTTTATATTATTCATAAAAACCCAACAAAAAATCTAGTTTTTTTTACACAATGAGCAGGTGGCCTCATAGTTTAAGGCCCTCATAGAATGATTTTGGTGCTCTATACTCCTTTTTTATCTACTAATATGATTTATAAGTTACTGTTTTAAAAAAAAACATTATCCATGGATTGATAAGTGTGTATTTCACCATCGGATCATAATCCATGTGACTCATTAGTCATTGAACCTCCTACCAAGCAATATATCCTTGCTCCTGTTATCCAATGACATAGTACATCATTAGAACCATCTCTCAACTTCCAGATCCAAGTTGGTCACAAAATATACTAATATTATGTTCACCATGAAGTCATGACATGACTTCCAAATGCATCATCTACCATGGGAAAGGTATCAAGCACCCAAGTATTTGTTGAAATCCAAATTCCAAACATCTTCAGGTTGCTTATCCTATAGGTAATCCACACCATGGACATTATATGTTTCATTGCATAAAGTCAAGGAATACCACATATAGTAGTAAATCCCATTACTTGGATTGAGTGACAAAATATTGTCGAGAACTTGGTAAGGTAGAGAAGCCTAGGTTTTCACATGAAACCTCACTTGGAGGAATGCACTATGCATGACAGATGAAACATAAAGATCAAATAATATAATTATTGGTGACTTGAAAAGAGTCAATTGGATGCACGTTTGATAGGTCAACTATGTGGGTGTACATAGTTGGATTCATATGCGCTAGTAGCACTTGTTATGGGTACACTTTCTAGGAATAATATAACATAAATATATGTGATGGGAATGGATGCAATGAGTGAACCTTTAAAGGAAACTTGAGATAGACATGGATGCAATGAGTTCACTTGTCGATCATACTTGTGATAGACATTTGTACACTGGGTTTATGTGTGGGCATACTGTTGTCAAATAGGTTTGTGATCGTGATCACATGGCATGGTAGGCAAAATTTTGTTACAGATGCATGGAAGTATATACGTCATGTTGGCACAGTTGGGCCCACATATTCTTGAAGGGGATTCTGAGATCTCGAAAATACTCATATATATAGTTGATGCCTTGAAGTAACTAAGTAATTAACTGAATTGTTTTGAAGTGATTCACAAAATTTCAAAGTGAACTCTGAGATTGTTATGTGTTATGTATTTTGCAAAGTATGAGGAATTTTAACTTGTTCGGTGAGAAAGAAACAGATAAGAATCACTGATAGGAGGTAGGATATCATATAGCTCCAAATCTAAGTTTGTACAAGAGTGTTGGGAGTTCAAAAAAGGGCCATTTTTTCATATATGTATTATAATTTATATAAAAGAGTGGCATGTCAGTGACTACCCTTCCTTGTTATATACTATAAACTTTCTTCTCATTAATAAATCTTAAGGCGTCTTCCTTGGGTTCCACATATACAAGTGCTTGTGTATTTTGGATTATTTATTGGGGTGAATGTTTTTTTTGTTTCTTGTAATGTTTTATTTTGGATAACTCACATTGGCTAAGTGAATAAATGTATAGTGTTGAATAATACTAAGTATAAGTATTGTTTGGATGTTTTGAATGCTATGGTTGAATACATTCTAGACTATTAAATTACCTTTTTTTGATAGGAAATAGTTGGATTCCATTTTTTGTATTCTAAGAGAAAGAAATTGACATACCTTATGTGAAGAAGCATAGTTTGGTGGTAAAAGGAATGACATTCCAAGACCTGATCCAAGGTATTGTCTCCCAACATTAAATACCAACATAAAATTTGGAGAATTATTAAGCTTGAAGAAAAAAAGTTGAAGGAAACTATAGTTCCATGAGAATTTGTATTAGAGAAATTTTAGGTTTCTTTTCTTATTTCCACTTTCACGACAATTGGTTATGGGGTACATTAGGCGATCTTCATAATGTTTGGATGAACTTAATAGGATGGAACATACCTTGAGGAAATTTGGTAGGAATATGCGAATGAAGACCTGAACGTTGTGATCGTAAACATGATACTAGACACAACATGCACCTAGGGCATTTCATCTGCATAGAACTTTAGAAATGAGTCACTCTTCATTATTACATGGAAGGAGGTAGAAGACTACATTGATGCATTATGTAGCTGTACAATATCAAGCTTGAGGATATGGAATATTTTTCACAAGTGCTTAAAAAGGTTGAACAATTTCTACATTTCAACATGAATGGCACAAGGGAAGAGTTAGGGAAGATCAAGAGAAAACCCATTGTGGGTCAAATTATTCATAAGGCATGAGGACATCTTTGAATAATAGACACAACATGAACTCTCTATCTCTAGGGGTATTTTGTTGCTTTCTATCATTATGCCCATGATATTTTTTCAATTGTTTGTACTAAAGAAGAGTTGGGAGACCTAGAAGAAGTCCAAGCATGTCAAACATTGTTTGTGAAGTTAGAAGTCTTGGGAGAAGTTCAAGAGAAGATTTCGAAGGCAATGTTGGAGTCTCTACGTACCTTGACAACAAGTCAAGGAAACTTCATGCAAGTAGATCAAGAACAATAGTTTCCATTGGTGAATCCTATAATGGATTATAGATAGTATTTCCCAATGAATGAGGCCAACTTTGTAGCATGGATTCATGCACAAGTACATATGTTCAAAGGAAAGGATGTGGTTTGTTTTCTTTTTGAGTGGGACAATTTTCCATTGTTTTTATTTTGAATCAAGAATTAGGTGTCTTGGAGGAAGTTAAGTTGAGACCAAAAATTGTTGAGTGGGAAGTAATATTGGGGGGAGTTCTAGATCATATTATGAAGTCAAGCATAGGGGTTTCTTGTACCTTGACAATAAGTTAAGGAATTTTCATGGAAGCAGGATAGGAAAAATAGTTGTAATGTCAAATATTCTAGTAGATCATTGAAATACGATTATTGTAGTTCATGGAGTCCATAATATTGTTGTCCTTGGATTCATCTTCCATCCTCCTTTCACTACCAAATTCCATAGGTGGATCGCTACCCAGAAATAGGTAGTGAAGGCTAGGAAACCAACAAATGTGCTCAATTTTGTAGAAGGTTGACAAGGAAGAGTGATTTTATCATAAGGATGAAAGTTGTGATTGTAGAAAGTAATTATATACTCAACATTGATGTTGGTTTAGGAAGTTTATTGTCTAATAATTAGGGGCATATCATAACAAGGAATCAATATCTAGTTCCTTGAATAAATTAAGTTATAGGAGGTACCTTGACATAATTGATGAAGAGGGGAATACCTTTCCTTGGGAAACATTAACAATGGTATCAAAGTAGTTTGGAATTTCTTGGAGGGGAATCAAATAGCGCAATTATGAGTGGATAAATAAATACAATAAAGTCAAATAGGAAAATACATGTGTTTTACCTACATGGATTATACTAGAAGAATAACTAATTAACTTCAATGCTTACCCACCTTAGTGTTTGGGAGCTTGGGATGTGGTATAACTAATTGAATTAAAATATACTTACCTACCTTTCTATATATTTCCTCAAGGGATTGATAGAATGCTCTACTAGATTGAATGTAACTAAAGATTTCTAACCAAGAGGTATGTAATTCTTTTGATATCTCATTACGCATAGAAGAATCTTGGTATGTCATTAGAGCATTTGATGGTTTTGGTTTCCATTGCTTTATTCCACCCTTTGTTAATTAATATTGTCATTCGAATTGATAATGGCTTATAAATATTGGCAACAGAGTCTAAGTGTACCATAGAAGATTCCAACATTAGTGAGTAATTTGTAAGTGTCAGATTACAAAGGTTGACTTGACAGTTAAGGAATAGTTGGATACCTTTGGAGTAGTGTTCAACAATTTGTGCACTTTGATTTACCAAAAGAAATGAATCATTGTATGTTATACTTGCAACAATATTACTTGTGAAGTTTGGAAACAAAGCCACACATTGGGATGTGGTCTGGCACACAAAAAATTTCCCACAAAAGAAGGTACACTAGAGGGATGCCTCATTTTAAAAAAATAATATTTTAAGATTTGGGTCTAGGTAGTGTGTGAAGGGACTCACCTAATAATACTTTCAATTACAATATTGTGTCATGGTCTAAGAATTTTTTTTGAGTGTAGGATGAGTGAAGTTGTATTCTACTTCATGGATATTGGAAAGTTGGGGATGACATGTAGAGCCGACTAGATATTGTTGAGACTCATCCAAAAACTAAGGGGTCAAGTAAATTATCGTAGAATAATGTCAGGGAGTGGTAGTAGATGGAGATAGTGATTGTGGTACCTTTATGAAAGTTTTGAGGAGAAGTTTATGGCCTTTCCTTTCCAAAGAAGATTGTTAAGACTTGGAATTAATTCGAGAAAGAAGTGGCAACCTCTATTGATTGAGTTGTTGTAGTAGAATAAGGTGATTGAAGTAGTAAGGGTTTGCAATTGCAAGAAGATGCAATAACTATGATAGTGGATATGTTAGGAATTGGGGATAGGTTTAAGAAAGTTGCTTTGTCCAAAGGTCGAAGTATTAAATGATGAGTAGCTCCATCAATATTCTACCAAAGACAATATGGATTTGTTAGAGAATACTGTAGTGCCGTGTTTTGTTATTGACTTTTGATGTTGATTCCAACATTATTATTTGAGTGCATTTTATTGCGAATGACCCAGATAGGTTTGGATTAAGACTAGATTTTATGTTATCTTGTTATTTTAGGGAATTCAGTTTCGAATGACCTTATTATGTGTGGAACTTGTATTTGGTTACGAAAGACAATTAATTGGAAACTATTTATTGTGTGGATGAGTGATCAAAAGCTTATGCGGTTTTTATATGATTTCAATAGTGTTTGAAAGTTTATGTGATTTTGATATGATTTTTATAGTTATCAAAATTTTATGTGATTTTGATAGAAATAGAAAATTTTTGATAAATATGAATTGATCTCGATAGAGATCGAATGTATATGTAAAATATGAAATGTTTTCTATCGTGATAAAATGTTTATAATTTTATATGATTATACTTAGGATGTACTATGATGGATCATTAAATCTGATAGGAAATACAAATACATGTGATGGAGGATTGCATCGATATGCCATGGACTCCAGACTAATTTTGATATCATCAAGATGTGATGTTAACCAAATATTTATGTTTATATTAAGTCTTACTTTAAAATATTTGATTTGTGTGATCTTTAAACGTGTAGGTGTTGGATTGTGATTGCTAATTGCTCCATATCAAGCAATGGGGATGAATTGAAATATGATGTAAGCCTATCGTTTTCCATGTGATGACTCAAGAAAGAGCATGAGAGGATATTTCTCATTGAATGCATGTTGTTTTTAGAGTCTAGGCTATGCATTCGACCACTCATGAGGTACTTACCCCACCTTCCAGCAATAGAAATGCTCCTAATCCTTACTTCAAGGTGTCGGTGCATACCATGAAGTATTTATCCATGTCTGGTACACTTAAGATTGGTGCACTTGTTAGCAATATATTTAATTCAGCAAAAGAGACATCACATTCATTGGTCCACTCATATCGGATTCCCTTTCTATTAGCACCAGGATTGAGCCCATAGGTTGGGAAGAAAAGGGTTCTCTCTCGGGAAACAACAGAACCACTTTAGACTATGCCTCTGGCCATGCACAGTCAGAGAGGGATCTCTCATCTACTCTTCCATATTTACTCACATAGGATATTTGATCAAGAATAGTTAGGAGGACAGACTCCTGAATAGAGCGGGTGTGTTAATGTAAGATACAGGTGAGATGATCAGAGAAAGGAACCATTGGGCTATGGATTCGAAGGTCCGGGTAGGAACATATTGCAGGAGGTAAATAACAGCATAAATTTACAAATAGAGGCAAGATAGCCATCGATATTGCAATCAAGAGATATTTAGCAGGTGATTAGTAGATGAGAAGGAACAATCCATCATGCAGAGCATCTACAAGATGAATTCTGCTTAACTTTAGAAGAAAAATTAAATGAATATCTGAAACAAAAGACGGAGCATAGCATGTATGAATTCCAAACTGTTATACACTTATTTCAAACATCAAAGAAATTAACAAACTGGAATGAAAACAAGATAAACATTTCACATAAAGAAATTACATATTGAAGGAAACAATGACACATGAATCTCTACCTTGAAAGACAATCCTTCCTCTGAAAATTTATTCATAACACAGAAAGCAGAGATCAATTACAATGAAGAGCCTCAGACCTTGAAAGTTTCCCCACCCAACCTCTATCTCCCTCTATCGAGAGTGTATTTATACTATTTTAGTGCTGAGATTACTCTCTGAAAAAAACCTAAAAATTGTTTCTAGTCACAATCAGACACTAATAGTTCAGAGAGTGGAACTATCGCCCCGATTTACAAATATGAACAAAAATTACGGGGCTGCCACACATGGTAATTCAGAATGATATTGCAGAGTTTCCTTCATTCAAGTAATCTGGCATAAAAACGATCTTTACATTGCTTGTTGGAGATCTGTTGACGACTTGGACTGCTCTTTGACATGCTTTTATGCCTCCTTTGAATCGACCCCTTCCTTCATATCGTGGTGCTCAAAGGCTGACAAGAAAACCACCACTTTGGTGGTCATCCTTTTTCCAAGCCCCTCCTTTGTCTGATAACACTATTATGGGGAGGAACTAAAAAGAGGGTGCCCATGCATTTGATGATGATAAACCTCCTAAGAGGTTTATCATTCTTGTACTACTCTCTCGCTTCTATGAGTAGGGTTTCCTCGTAGGACACATAGCTGGGTGCATGTTTCAACTTCTCTTATCCCACGAAAAAGTTGTTAAGTGGATATTAGAGGGGCACTGATGAAGGATTCGGACCTCTACTGTCTTAGACTGAGCATTTTCTCCAACTGCGTAACCACCATTATGTGTCAGGACTTCAGAGGTTGTGACTACAACTGGAGGTGTCAGAGGGACATCCCTGGGATGTAAAAATTAATGCACAATGCATGTAAAGGTAGCGCTATGTGGAAACAGGTGAATCCCCTTAGGTATTTAACATCTATGCCCCGGTGGTTGGAGATTTCCTAGTGTAGACAACTAGGACGATGAAGAAATGTAATTTTATGCTCACCAACCACTAGTACCCATTGTCAAACTAACTTCTCAAACCACACATCCATGGCTATCTGTGAAAGAACTCAACACTTCTTGTAATTCAACCTTTACCCCTCATCGTGTGTGAATTTCCCTACTTTAAAAACTTCGGAGGATGACACTCTATAGGGCCAGCCGAAACAAGCTGGAGAATGCTATACTCTTGAATATCGATCATCCTCACAATGGCATGTGTGATGCCAAGACAGGGATCCTCTCCTCTAATGTTCAATTATATTATCTAATATGGATAAGAATTTAAGAACTTTCCCGCGTGGCTGCCCAACTAGTTTAAAGCATTTGGATCTAACTTTTCTTTCCTTCTCACTCACTGTGATGGTGGCATTGAGCGTATGTCTCTTCACTTCATGTAGATGCCATATTTGTCACTTCAAAAACCTAAACTACCTGCTTCCCTACTATTTTTTCTACGTGGGCCACGTGCCAGACCTATGGAGCTAGGGAGTTCAGTGACATTGGTTATGATCTTCACCTTAGGCTTATCGCAAATGGCATCAGGGAATCAATTAATCCATCGGGAGGAATATAATGCATGGGAACATCTCTTCTACTGTCATATCTATGTTGAATGTGATACCTATATCTTTGAGGAATTTTTAGCCACCCAATTTGGGGGTCTTTCACATCTTCCATCCATGTTTCTTTAACCTAAGCTGCCAATTCCTCTTTCCTGGATCCAGCAAGTAACTTTAAACCACAATGTTTTTCTTATCCATCGATTGAGACCGACCTTCCCACGCAACTATCGATTTGAGTGGGTCCTACCAACCTTTTGTGAATCGGGACCCTAATGTTGTTCGTACTAGTTCAGATCACGAAAATAACCTCGAGCGTAGATCTATTCCCTTATGTGTCGCGACTGTTGATATTCGCAGCCAGTACCACTTTTTGTGAATTGGAATCGTGACTTTATCTACACAAGTTCGGCTTGTGAAATCAACTGGGGCCATAGATCTTCTCATGCTCTCATCTCCACCATTAGATATTTCTACCCTTTAACCTGTTTCATGATTTGGGAAAGTTCCTTCTATCAAGCATGTTTGCCCAGCGAAATCATCTCAGGGCTCTGCCTTGGTCTTGGCCGTTCATTGTTTGCCTATTTTAACAGAATTCACAAATTCCATACTTGACCATTCCCTTGTGTCTTTCGGCCAAAACCACGCTCTATCGCCGCTCTTCTTCATTGTGATCTTGAATCATTGGTCTACGATGCCTTTCTCTATCATTTCACTGCTACATGCCTTCACCTCTTGAGGAATCTACCACCGCAAATCAAGCTCTCTTATTTATCTGACGGTCTTAAATAATGGAGAATGTGCATTGGACAATCTAAAGGGCATTCATATAATTTTCTAATGAATAGGATCCTTTTGAACTCTGTGAGGCCCATGAATGGACTGTTGCAAACTGAGTGTTAACAGTTGGCTCCATGAGGGATGCTATCCTCCTAGCAAGGTAGCAGAGAACCCCTATAGACCAAGTTCCAAATCCATTGGGTCATCCTTAATATTCCATTTGAAAACTTCATTATGCTCTGAGCTACCGCTTTAGCAAATTTATGTCACTCTGCAAACTATGTTATTAGCCATACTCTGAAACTAAGAACAGTTGTGACAGCAAAACTGTTCTTACAATTGAAAATGAAAACAAACTAAACAGTGATGAAGGAAATACTTTATGATTTCCGATCTTATTTGTTCCTACCTACTCTACCTAATTTAGTGTACAAGCCTAATTAAGTGAAATCAGACTTCCAATGAAGCCAATCAAGCATCTTGCTTCACAATTTTGTTTCCTTTTAATGTTTGATGAACATGAATGAAATGAATAATGGAAAAAAGCCATAATAAATAAACTGATCTTTATAATAGAGATGCAACCAGTCATTACCATTATCCATCCTTTCCATGTACTATTCTCTAGGGTCATATAAAACACGAAAAACTCCAGCATATTCTGTCATATGTTCATGGGAAGGCTATCTGGAACTCCTTTCCTCTGGTGAGATGTTAGGATGATACTTAAGAGATATTAGAAAAGGGCCCACAAAATTTCTCTCCAATGAAACATCCACCCTTTCGCTTGAAATTCCTGCAACTAGAGCTTCACCTTCTTGGTATGCCTTAGCCTGGATGTCCTCTTTTTCTTCGACAGAGCCAAGTAAGCACATTCCTCCTTTATGGGGTGATATTCCTGAAGGAAAAAAATTAAAAAATGTATTTAGTTGAGGATTGCTGCGTCCTTCTTCGTGACTCAACACCTCATCACAAACTCCTGACGTATCAATAAACAGAGAGGGATTGCACGACTGTTTCTCTTTATTATCTTCTTTTCCACATAAGTTTCTGGAATGAACCATATCATCTAACTTTCGGTTTTTCTTATAGGCTTTAATCATGTGTTGTATTAATTCAAAAGAGGAATAACACGAGGGTAGGCTATCGCCTTCAGGACATTTACCATCCTCTCCAGTCTCAACCTTCTGAGTTTGGATTGCAGCTTGATTTTCTCCATTAGCAGACCTTGGTTCTATAATTAGCTCTTTAGGTATAGCCTCCAGGTACTCCTCCTCATACTCATCATACACAGGTAAACCGAAGTCCATTTTAAAATCATCATTAATGGACCTGGTGGTGAGCAGATTGGAACCTCTGGAAAACAAGCCTATAGAACCCTCTGCTTCTATGCCGGGCTTATCATTTTTCTGTCTAACGAGGGAAAGTTTTAGTTGAATAGGGACTCTCCCTTTCCGCTTGTAGGGCCCAAACAATTTTAATGTATCCTCTATTTCACCACCACTGTCTTGACCTGACAAATTTTTGGACATCTTAAGGTTTTCCTCAACCTCCAAACAATCAGTAAACATATGGTGTAGAGTGGTTGATTTTATTTCAAAAAGAAGTAAGGAGAGTTCAGTAGGAAAGGTTGCTGCATAATAGATCTTAGCAGTGTTCTCAAGAGGTTGGGCTTCCTTGGGCATGTTATAATAAAATCTTGCAATTTTTTTGTTAAAACTAGATATGGCCTCACCCTCATGCCTCTTCAGGGAATAAAATTCTGAAAGTATTTGATCTAGTGGTCTTCTCCTACCCTAGAACTCCAAAAAAGGTGCAGTAAAACTCTTTCGAGGTATTGATGGACTGAGGCTGTAATTGTTTGAACCATTATTTAGCAAAGATTGGGAAAAATTCCTTATATAAACATCATTATGCTCTATCTCAAAAAGGTCAAAAAAATGTGCAAAGGCTTGTAAATGTTTCTCAGAAGTGACGTCTTTGGATTCTCTATCAAATTTGAGGAAGTGCTTGTAATGTTTCACAAGAAAATCATGGAGGATAGGAGGAAATTGTAGGGGTTTGTACTGGCATGGAATATTGGGAGAGACCAGGTTAGGCACAATACATACGCTATTGACTGAGGTTTCATGAGGTTCACAGGGGTGACCTTTAATATCATGAGCTTTGGGAGAAAAATCTCTGTCAAAATCAAATGTACAAGATGGTGCAATGCTTTCGGTTCGTAAAGAAGGATAAACAGGAATATATTCATAGCTTTCTTCCAAACAAATTGAACCATAGAAGGTTGTTTTGACAAATTTAGGAAAGGATAAAATCAAACTTACAAGGAAATACAAGGAATATTGGAAGAAATGGAAATTCGAGTATCTTACCATTTCACCATGCATTTTTTAGCCTTACAAGGTGTCCATTTTCCTTGGTGGAGCCTGCTAGTCTTTCTGACAATTTGATTTCTAGTTCATACCACCAGTGGAGTCACTGAAGTCTGAATCCCTCAAGAGTGGAGTTACCAGGTGAAAAGTGTACAAACTTCTTGATCTCTGATCATTGTTAACCATCAACAACCAGATCTAAAATTGTGTTGTTCTTCCTAGGGATGATCTTCAATCTTGATACCAGTAACAACACCAGTTTGTTAGCGTCGGGATTGAGCCCATAGGTTGGGTGGAAAATGGTTCTCTCCCAGGCAACAACATAATCTCTTTATACTATGCCTCTGGTCATGTGCAGTCAGAGAGGGATCTCTCGATTACTCTTCCAGCTTTACTCACATAGGATATTCGATCAAGAACGATCAAGAGGCCAGACTCCTGAATATGATCGGTGTGTTAATGTAATATGCAGGCGGGACTATCAGAGAAATGAACCATTGGGAAATGGAATTGAAGGTTCGGGTAGGGAACATATTGCAGGAGGTAAATAATGGTGTAAATTTACAAATAGAGGAAAGATAGCCATCGATCTTGCATTCAAGAGATATTTAGTAGGTGATTAGTAGATGAGAAAGAACAATCCATCACAGACGACATCTACAGGATGAATTCTGTGTAACTTTAGAAGAAAAATTAAATGAATATCTAAAACAACAGATGGAGCATAGCATGTATGAATTCCAAACTATTCTACAATTATTTTAGACATGGAAGAAATTAACAAACTGGAATGAAAATAGGATGAACATTTCACGTCAAGAAATTACATATTGAAAGAAACAATGACACATGAATCTCTTCCTTGTAAGACAATCCTTCCTCTACAAATTTATTCATAACACAAACACCAGATACTATCTACAATGAAGAGCCTTAGCCCTTGAAATTTTCCCCACCCAACCTCTATCTCCCTCTATCGGGAGTGTATTTATACTATTTTACTGCTGAGATTACTCTTCGAAACAAACTTAAAAACTATTTCCAATCACAATCAGACACTAACTGTTCAGAGAGTGGAACTATAGCCATGATTTACAAATATGAACAAACATTATGGGGATGCTGCACATGGTAATTCAGAATGACAATGTATATTTTCCTTCGTTCAGGTAATCTGGCATAAAAACAATCTTTAAATCACTTGCTAGTGATATGTTGCTGACTCAGACTTCTCTTTGATGTGCTTTTCTACCTCCTTTGACTAGCCCACTTCCTTCAGACCATGGTACTCAAAGGCTAACAAGAAAACCCCCACTTTGGTGCTCATCCTTTTCCCTAGCCCCTCCTTTGTCTAGTAACACTATTATAGGGAGGAACTGAAAAAAGGGTGGCCATGCATTTGACGATGATAAACCTCCTAAGAGTTTTATCATTCTTGTACTGCTCTCTCCCTTCTATGAGGAGGGTTTTCCTACTGGCCACATAGTTTGGTGCGTGTTTGAACTGCTCCTCACCCACATCAAAGTTGTTAAGTGGATATTAGAGGGGTGGTGATGAAGGCTTCAGACCTCTACTCTCCCAAACTGAGCATTTGCTCCAACAACGCAACCACCATTATGTGTCGAGACTTCGGAGGCTGTGACTGCAACTGGAGGTGTCAGAGTGATGTCCCTGGGATGTAAAAACCCACGCACAGTGCATATGAAGGTAGGGCTATGTGGAAATAGGTGAATGCCCCTAGGTATTTAACATTTGTGCCCCAGTGGTTGGTGATTTCCTAGTGTAGACAGCTAGGACGATGAAGAAATGCAATTTTATGTTCGCCAACCATTAGTACCCCTTGTCGAACTAACTTCTCAAACAACATAGCCATGGCTATCTATGAAATAGCTCAATACTTCTCATAATTAAACCTCTATCCCTCAATGTCTGTGCATTTCCCTACTTCAACAACTTTTAAGGATGACACTATATAGGGCCAGCCGAAATGACCTGGAGAAGGCTATACTCTTAAATAACGGACATCGTGACAATATCATGTTTGATGCCAGGACAGGGATCCTCTCCTCTAATGTTCAATTATCTTATCTGATATGGATAATACTTGAAGCACTTTCTCGCATGGCTGCCCAGCTATTTTAAAGCATTTGGATCTGATCTTTCTTTCCTTCTTGCTTGCTATGACGGTGGCATTGAGTAGATTCAGTTCATGGTGTTACAGATAAAACATCCTATGGCTTGGGGTACCATAGCAGACAGAGTAACCGCAAAAATCAATCCTTTCCTATATGCAAGAGAAACCAAACATATAACACTAAAATATCTCGATACATACCTTATTCCAGATGGTTGATGTAGATCCCTGTTGAGCTTTTCCACTTTCGCTTGTATAAGTAATTTTCTATCTCAACATTTAGCAAACAAGACAAGCATGTTATATATAATTGTGTCAGGCCTACTCTAGCATATATAATCATGAATAACATATAAGAATTTAAAAGCATCCATGGAGTCAATACTCATTTAAATACACATTATTGGATAGGAAAAGATATTTCTATTAATATAAAACAGAGATTACAATAGTGACAACCTCTGTTGGCATGTCTGCGAATCGGAGAGACTGAGTCCTCCACCTGGGCCTCCACCACTTCAATCCTCCATCTCTCGATAGCAAGATCACAAGCAAAGGAAAGCTTGGGAAGAACACAAAGTGCTCCAAGGGACAAAGGGATGCAGACTCAAGTATAAGCTCCGGCAACAATGGACTATAGTTTTCTTTCTCTTCAATTCCTCTCTCTTCAATGTATCCAAAGGGTTCCTTATATAGTGCTTCAATGGGGTAATGGAAGGTCGAATCCAAGTGATATCAAGGAATATAGAAGGCCAAGAGACAAGTGATTTAGATCCACATCAAGGGAAACTTCAAAACTATTTGGCCTTTTGCGCACATTCCAATGTACACGGGTTTAAGGGTCAAATCTGCGTATATACACGAGAATAGGTTTAAAATTTGCGTTTATCAAATAGGACATGTTTTTAGGGACGATATTGGAAAATTCAAAGGTACAAAAATGGTCCATGGAATATAAAGAGTCTATAGAGGGAGAACGAAGGCCATAAAGGTGTGATCCACCATGTGTGGTAAAATCAGCTGTAACAGATGCTCCCTAATGTGTGAGGTCAGAGGGGTCATACGATGGCCAAAATACATTATAAGTCCATCCCAGAAGTGGAGTGATGCAGAACTAGGTGGAAGAACTAGCCATCCAATAGTACAATACAATAATCAAACTATGCACATAATTGTAAGTAGATATAGCAGTCTTGGATACATAAGAGTACAATGGCCATGAATAGGCATGATACAAAATATGACATGTGTGGTCATCACCACGTACAATATAGATAGATTAGAATTTCCATGATGAAGATATACAAAGGATCATGATCTACATGAAGGTTGAATATATATAATGGATCAATATCTCCATAATGGCTAGAAACATCTGACATAGAATGGAATCAAGTCACGAGACCTGAAATCTCATGAAAACTGGCATGATCAAGGAGATAGCATATATGAAATGCCACCAATCTGGAAGGTCTTCTGCACAATCTGCTACGAGTACATGTTCTACTATGCAAATAGAGGTGTCGAGGTTGAAAATAGTAGTCCATCATCTGATTATCGTTCATTGATGTATATGGTTAACAGATACGAGATAACCCATCGATAATGAAAATGGGAATCAAGGTACTGGACTGTAAACTAACAAGTGTGAATAAAGGTTTTGAGGTCAAACACTTGAAAGGATCCATTGGTTAGGGGACATTGATGTATTCCCAAAAATTGTGGATGGTGATAGAACCTGCCACTAATGACTGCAAGTCTCAAGGCACTAAAAAATTAATCTAGATTCCTATCCCAAAATAAATGATCTGAATTCGATGGGATGAAATCCACTGGAAGGAGGGCATTAAGGCATCCCCCATCATCCAACATGAGGTACTCAGCAAAGCTGTATAATGTGGAAGGACACGGTCATAATGTAGAGGAACCAGTATCAGTACCGGGAATGGCCAGCGTGCAAAGTCAAGATAACTGAGGAATGGTTGACTCAGGTTTCAACTTCCTTCGAACAAGAGCATAAAGGAAAATGGTGACTCAATGTAGGAAGCATAGACTCGATATACAAAATTGTGACATCTCTCCGACATAGGAGGCATTGACAGAGGCTCCATAGGGACTGGAAGCTTAACCAGTCGATGGAGATAAACTCAGAGAAATGAGTATAGCTCCTAAAGTCAAACTATTAACACAACCAACGGATGTGATAAATAGTGCTCTGTTCGAAGGCGACACGACTCGATTGTTGCTAAAGATAACATCTTTTCCTGTCTAGATTTTTGGTTTTTTTATTTTTTTTTGGACTTTTTCAAATATTTTAGAAATATTGAAAAAGAATAAAAGTCCTTTATAGTTACATACTAGGCGGAGATGAGTGTCAATGGGCAAACAAACTAGTTCCAAGTACTGGAACATACCTATGCCCAATGCAAGGACACATGTGTTGGATAACGAAACTCGAGGGAAATTCCCCTCCCGATAAAAAATGAGGAATCAAGCTACAAAAGATATATAAAATGGCTCTACATGGCTAGACATGAGACAAGCTTAGGCTATATGGCTAATAATCAAAGTCAGGGAAGCTAGCATAAGGCTAAATGAGGCAAGCAAAACTCATGATAGTGCAATTACAACTTGACATAAGGGAGTCCCAGGGGAAGAAGGCCAACAAAAAGATTAAGAGGAGTATGAGGCTCTTGCGCAAAGACATGGTGATACTATACAAAGGACTCCCATACCCTAAAAGGAAAAAATGTCAGCATGGGCACCAAATGTAAAAAAGGAGCTAACTAGGGCACCCATGTATGGTCAAACTCTACCGTTCACATCATGTCACTTCTAAAACATCAAGAATGTTCTGTAGCAAGATAGAATGGGTTCATACCTAAGGTTATCATGAAACGGTCATAAGGTCATGCAAAATGCAAACAGATATGGCATCTAACCTATATGCCAATTTAGACATATTACCTGAAATCAGCACGAACAGATCAAAATAATGGTTGAAACGGCGCTCAAAACAGTCTCCTACATCATCATATTAGTCCAAAATAGTCTAGAATAGTTAGAAACGGTCCAAAACTATAGAAAGGGTGTAAAAAATTTCAAACATTTTCTATAAATAGTAAAAAAATTCAAAAATTACATATCATTTGAATTTTTTTACCCATTTGAGCTCAGAACTTCAAATGTGAATTCCGGGAGCTTCGTCTGGTAAAATTCGACACCGCTTGTTCCACGTAACTAGTCATGTCCTCCTCTTCCATTTTCATGTAAATTTTATTAATTTCCATGCTCAATTTTTTACTTTTAGGCCAATTTATATTAGTCTTCTCGGCCCACATGGAAATCGAGGTTTTTTCCACGTGTAGGGATGGACATACATGGAAAAACAACCCAAATCGGCATACATATGCAGTTGTTTTACAAACAGTCTCATATGCAGCCACAGACATGATTTTTTAGGTTAAAAAATGACCAAAATTTACTTTTAATGTGCAGGATGGTCCTAGAATGGAGAGAGAGGGAACATGGAGACGTAGAAGAGGTTGTAGAGGGTGATTTTATGGATCAACAAGCTCTACGTGCATGTGGGCTATAAAAGTTTTCGTGTCTTTGCAATCAAAGGGCCAAACCAAGACTGTTGCAGATGCTAGTAGACTACTAGGATCCAGACTCAAGGTCTTTCCATATCGATGGGATGTCCCTCACTATAAAGGTGGAGGACATATATTTCATTACATGATTATCCCGACAAGGAGAGGTGGTGAACCTATGCTCTCGCGGGCCCAAAAGTGGCCTTACAATTGATGAGTATATTGAAGTATATTGTTTTTTGGACACAAAAAAGGTTGGGTGTCAGATCCCGACAAACTCCATTCAGGTACTAGGCCTAAAGGTGATACTACTGACACTCGACAGGATAGCTGGGCAAGCATCACTCCACCAGGCCTTGCAGCCATTGATGTTCTATGCAGTGGAGTGCATGAGACCCACAGATTACGATTGGAATACTGTGCTATTGAGTAACATGAAGAAGCAACTCAGTGACTGGAAGATGGGAAGGGTACGAAACTTCAGTTTTGGCAGTATACTTAGCACATTCATCTTCGAGCGTGTTCTGGGAATAAGCCCTAGAGTTGACGTTCCTCCTCATGGGGTTTGAGATCTGGCCCAACAATGTTGGGTGGATGCTATGCACAGACTAGGTGGAGGTAGGGTGTCCAACCCCTACCCAGCTGATTTCTTTCCATTGTGGCAGCGGTAGATTATTTCCATCGATGATTACCCTTATGCAGGGATAGATTTTCGGGGAGATCTCGACATGCCCCTACCACCAGGATCAACATATGGTGTCATTGGTAATGAATCCCAACCCTCTTTTTAAGTTTTTTGAATTATTATTTTTTTTTTGTGTGTTTTGATATATAGACTCAAAAGACATGTTTTGGTGTGACGTCACATAGTGACAACCTATCATATTTATGTAGATGTTTGACCATGGCGGCATCACATCTTCCCTCATCATAGATGGAGGGGAAGAGGAGATGATATCATGGGTGTGGATGCAGAGTGGACACTACAAATCATCCACACAAAATTTGTATGACTGAGACATAGAGTACCCATGGCGCAAGTCAAGGACTTTCCTAAGGCCATGCAGCGTCAGTTGATTGGGGTACCACGAGCATGGTTTTGGTTATTCCGATGACTAGATAAAGCCATGGTGTGCTACGATGATCAGGATCCCCCTCCTCCTCCACAGGCTTAGAGACCTGAGAGTGATTCATTTTTGTACTACCATGTATTATATTTTGGTGGCTCGGAAGCCCCATTTTTGTATTATGACACTTATGTATTATGATGTCACATTTTGGATGTTTAATGAAATTTTTTTATGATGATCGATTTTATTTATTTACATGTGTGTAAAAATGTATGTTTGTGATGTGCTTATAGTCTATGAAACAAATGCCAATCTAACACATAGTTAGCATATGAGTCAGCAACTTGATTATAAATTCTTGAAACATGTATGTATGTTATGTTGTCAAATTGTCGTTCTAACAATCTCACACGTAAGAATATTCATAATAATGTCGGATCCCTAACCTGATACAAGCCATTAAGCTGTAACACTACTATCTGTGAATCAAGATGTACCTCAAGAGAGAGAACACCATGTGAAATGGCATCCTGTAATAGCTCGATAACGACACTATACTCAGCAACATTGTTCTAAGAGGGCCGTAGACATACTGTAACATCCCCGACCATCTGACTGGTGAAGAGGACACTACTAACACCACACATACGGGAAAATAGCCCCATGAACATGAACATGCATATAATGCTGATGATAAAAATCTTAAACATAATACATACCAAGATGCATAATCCATCATATACATAGCGGAAGAAAACATACACTCATTCAAGCATGCCACATGTTCATCATCTTCATTAATCAATAAATATAGTTGCAGAAGTAAAATGGACAAGAATACTCATCTGAAAAGAACTCGTCCCATAACCAGCTACATCACTGCAACGTTCCACCCAACCATAGTTTAGCCTGCTCATCAATCTCTCAGCAACACTGCCACCCATGAGCTAGGCATGATTCCTTAAGGAATAAGGGTTAAAGTAGGCTTACACATAGCCAAGGTACACCAATCAGCCAAGCTCACACAGTAGGGTTTATCAGGCCATCAAGGAGCTAGGAAAGGCTAAATGCTAAGTTGGTGGCCTCAAACACCAGTTTTCTTAAGCATACCTAGCCTCTAATCCTACTCTCAATAGTCCAAATAGAAACCACTGCATGTCACTGTAAAAAAACCATCTCATAGCTCTGTGAAGAAGGAAAAGATAACACAGTGACAACCCCAAACAAAAGGTGAACCACAGTTCAGGTCAAACCATGCCCGAGAGTTGTTCTTGGCCCTAGTGTGGCCAAAACAACTCAGCAACAATCCCCAAAAGACATTTGCAACCTCAGCAACCAAGAAACAACCCAAATCCAGGGTAGATCGATAGCCCAAACTCACAATGAAAACTATGGAAAATTACATAGTCCCAAAATAGGGAAGAAGTCCGATTCTCAATCTTGGTCAAAAGAAGGACATAAACACAGACCATAATATGATAAGGAAATGACAAGAACCTTACTCAGTCTGCAGTTGGGGAAGGAGCAAAACTCCCAACATAGACAAGGGAAAACTCAGCCAATGGATGTGGAAATCAATAGCTGTCCAACATTCGAAAGCCCACAGCACACAATTCCTCAATGCAATCGCTGAAGAAAAATTACACATACATAAATGGAAAAAAAGAACCGATTCTCAGTCAATCCGTGCGTGAGGAGAAAGGACACGGCCAACAAAATATGGGAAACAACAGCCCACAAACAAAAAAAGAAAACCGAAGCGATCCTTCACATTCTAGCAATGGTGGAGGCAAAAACACCAACTCTATGTGTGATCAGGAGGAAATAACACCACCCCTGATTGGTAACCGGTGCGAGAGAGAAAAAAAGTTGAATCCCCAAACATAAATCACAGCCCTCTTAACTCAGCTGTGTGTGAGGAAGATGAAACGACCCCTTGCGTGTCCTTGTGTGAGAGTGAACCCCACCGCCCAGAGAGTGGCATAGTGATGGTTCCCTTACCCATGTGAAGGTGGAGAGAGGACTGGTGGAGTGAGCATGTGGCAAAGAATGAAAGTCCTGCAACCCTCCACTTCCAGCAATAACTACCTCAACAACTCAATAGATCATTAAAGTGGTGGTTGGATGAGACAAGGGAAGATGAGCAAACTAAATAGGGTGGTGATGCATGGAAAACTCCCGATGGCCCCCATGGTTTAGACAAACCCCCCCCCTTATCCTTTGGAATCATGCACTTTTCATTTAACATTGCACCATTGTAGCTTGCTGTAGGTTTAATTAGATTGATGTGCATTTTTACATGACGCCAAAGCTATAATGTGCCGTATAGCACAATATACCATTGACTTATCTCCATTTCCGAAACATAACACAACCTAATCGATGGTGGGGATTTTTCCTTGAGCTCCACACCATGATTAATTACAATATATACATCATGTAACTTTTAATGCATCCAGGGTTAAAACCGGGGGTGTTACACATATGCCTCTTGAAGACAATACCTGACCCGTAGGAGTATAAATCACCTAAGCAACAAAGGCTGAGTGTTGAGTGTGGCGGCTAGCACCATCAGTGAATCCTATGTAAATGGAAGACTCCATCGACATCTACCATAAGAAATGGAAGCTAATCAACAAACTTGATCACCATAAGAAAACCTAACTATGCAAAAGAACTGTACAATAATATACAACAATCATCCCTGGCTGAAGATCATGCATAGTATTTTCTAAGATAGAGCCCATTTCTAGGCTCCGCCAAGGCTGTCCCTTCATAATGTACCAGCTCATAGGCACCCTTCTCTAACACACGTTTGACCAAGTAAGGACCATGCCACATGGGATCAAAATTCCATGCCCCCAAGGGTTCTCTAGCTTGATCCCATAAAAGGACCAAATCTCCTTCACTAAACCACCTTGGACGGACAGACTTATCATACTGGACCTTAAGGTGATGCTTATTCACCTCTAGAGCCACTAAAGCATCTCAAAGCTACTCATCAAGCTGCTCTAAGTGGACCAAATGTTCCTCCAATGTGAAAGTGTCTGGTAAAATCTCTATTGCTAGTTTTAATGAAGGGATTTCACATTCAACTAGCAATACAAACTCCACTCCATGTACGAGATGATATGGATAAAAATAGGTGGCAGTCTTAACCGCGGTCCTATATGCCCACAAAGCAGGATATAACATGATATGCCAATTCGTTTTGCTTTGTGTGATGGTTCGTTGGATAATGGACTTAAGTGATTTGTTCATTGCTTCAACCTGTCCATTCGCTCGAGGGTAATAAGAAGAGGAGTGATCCTACTTATACCCTAGCTTTGAGGCCAACTCTTCCATCATTCGATTCTGAAAGTGCCTACCATGGTCAGTGACAAGCTCCTTCGAAATATCAAACCGAGTAATAATTTGGGTGAATACAAAATGCGTGGTCGTCTCACCATCAGATTTAATCGTGGGCATAGCATGAACCCATTTAGTGAAATAATCAATTGCCACTATAATATGATGATGCCACCCCAGCTGAAGCTGGGTTGCAATCCATGAAATCAAGCCCCCACTTGGTGAAGGGACCAGTGGTGATAAATGGATGTAATGGGGTAGGATGTGAGCACATATTGCATGCAAACAGCTAGCAAGGGTGACACTTCTTGACCGCATTAACACAATCTTTAAATATCGACGGCCAAAAATATCCCACTCTCAATATTTTTTGCGCTGTAGAAAGCCCAGATAAATGACCACCACACGCCCCTCCATGGCAATCATTTAGCACAATATCAGCCTCCTCATGGGTTAAACAATGACGTAAAATGGAATATACCCCACGACGGTACAAAGTGTTATCCACTATAAGGTATTTCTTAGATAAGTGATGTAATCGTCATCGCTCATCTCATGGAAGGTGAGTAGGGACCTTCAATGTTTGTAAATATACAATAATATCCCCATACCATGGATCCAAAGTTGAGATAAGGAAGATATGCTCATCAACAAATGAATCGTCATAAACTTCCTCCTCCTACCTTGGGAAATCAGAAATGAGCTCTGTAAAAATTAACGATTTATTCGATTTTGCCAAAAAAAATTCGAGATCAAATACTTGTAAAATAACAATCAACTTATTATACTTTCCCTCGATCATCCTTCTAGTGAGGATAAATTGAAATGGATTGACATGAGCTACCACCAAGGTGTAGTGAAAGAGAATGTAGTGTCTTAATATCTGAACCGCATGAATGGTAGCTAAGGCAAGTTTCTCCACATGGGAATAACAGATTTCCACATCTATAAGGTTTCGGCTCAAATACTATATTACATGCTCATGGAGCTCCTCATCATCCTAAACCAAAACCATACCAATCGTCTCCACGGATGCGCCCACATAAATAAAAAAGTCACAGCTATAGTTGGGTGGACTAAGCATGGGGCCGATGCTAAGGCTCGCTTAAGAGCATTAAAGGACTCTTGGGCTTGCTCATCCCAGCAAAAAATAGTGTCCTTCTTCAAAAGATGCATAAAGCATTTAGTCAAAATTTCAAAGTTAACCACGAATCTCCATAAGAAGTTTTCCATGCCTTACAAACATTGCATATGTATAATATTTCTCGGGGGAGACAATTGAAGTATTGCCTCAACCTTTAAGGGATTGACTCTTATACCCTCCTTGGAAACAATGAATCCTAGCAAGCAACCTAAATTCATGCAAAAGATGCACTTATCAGGATTTAACCTAACCTGGTAGTGGTGGCATCTTTCGAATACTAATCTCAAATGGTAGGAATAACGCACTCTTGACTGAGAGTGAGCAGCTAGGTCATCCAAAAATACTTCAATAATAAATTTTAGATCATGAAAAATCAAGGTCATGGCCCATTGAAATGTGGCTCCGGCATTTTTAAGACCAAAAGGAATTTTCCAATATGCAAATGTACTCCAAGAACAAATAAATGTAGTTTTGTGTTGATCCTCGGGTTTAATTTTAATCTGATTATATCTAGAAAACCCATCCATGAAGGAAAAAACCTCGCTTCCCACACACTCATCCAAAATCTGGTCAATAAATGGTGTGGGAAAATTATCCTTAGGACATGGACGATTTAAATTTTGGAAATCAGTATAGATACGAATCGCTCCCTATTTCTTATCAACCAGAATGGGGTTTGAAACCCACTTTGTCAAGGGAACGAGTTAGATAAAGCCGGATTTCAATAGTTTTTCTATCCAACCTTAATCGTGGGTGCTTTTCTAGGATTCACCGCATGAAAACGTTGTTGAACAGGTTTGGCATTGGGATAAGTCTTAATTTCATGTTCAACAATGCAAGGGTCAATACCTAGCATTTCCTTGTATGACCAAGCAAAGATATCATGAAATTATTTGAATAGCATAGTATACTCTTGAATCTCAGCATGGGAACATTCTGCCCCAATATAAACATTCTCAATCTTGCTAGGATCGCGAGGGATATTGATAAGAATCATAGGTGATATATTCACCATGTTCCCATCAGCCATCTAACCAGGAGAGCTTAATGGAACCACAAGACTACCAATCTTCTCACTAAGAATCTCCTTAAAGTCCTCATGCTCCAAATGGTCAAGCTCGGGAAGAAAATAAGATCTATGATGTAACTCTTCCCAAGGTGGCTCAACTCCAGACATGGCCTCAATAATAGATTCATTTGATGGAAAAACACTGTCGAGGCTGTCATGTGCATGAGAATACTCCACTTCCCATTCAGGCAGTACATAAGGGTCCTCCTCCATCATCTATGAAGAGGAAGGAGTAGGATCTGTAACACAATCAAGATTTGCTTGATATGCAATCATAGTTGCAAGCAATGGCATGTCCGTTTTGATAGCTCCATTCGAAGGACTCGGTGTCAGAAGGATCCAAAAATATTCCATATGGGAAGTGTGAAAAGACAACGAATTCAATGAAGATGAAGCCCCATAGAAACTAGATCCAATCATAAGGATGGATCCAGGACAACGAAATGTCCCCATAAGGGATGGATACATACCTGCACCCACACTCCTAGTTGCTAGCTGAGAGTGGTTGATAATCGTGATCGAAGCTCCTGACGATGCACTAACACTCAAAATTTTGAATGATGTTTGATCAATCGTAGCAATATTCCCATTAAATGGAAAGCATACAACTCGAAATAGAGGACAGGCTATGGCTTGCATATTATACATCCAATTCTGACCCAGTAAAAGATTGTAATCAAGGATACATCCAATTCTAGCACATCAACAACCTCAACCTCAATCACGATGGTCTTCCCTCCCAAATGGGCCTTAAGAGAAGGAAGAATTCCATGCGGCCGAAATGATCTACCATCAAAGGAATTCAACATGGTTGTATATTTAGACAACTCGAGAGAACCTAAACCCTTGCAACACGACAACGACATCATGGAAGCAGCAGTGCCCTAGTCAATCATAGTGCGTTTGATGGTCATGTTAAGACATTCCACGTGAATCAAAAGAGACACATAGTAAGGAAAGCAAGGTTGTAGTTGCATGGTTTCAAATTTGATGATGGAATAAGAGTTATCATCATTCACCCCAAGAGCAGAAAGCAAAGCTTTCCTTTGTGACAGACAACTCTGAAAGAACTTCAAGCACAGACATTGCACAAGGAGTGTGGCCCAAATCCTCAACAACAGAATAGTTCTAGGTGGCTTGGGCATTAGGATTGTGCCCTGAATGCTTTAAGACTCCCTTAGGAATGTGATTTACACTCTTAGGTTTATCCATAGGATTTTCAATATGCAAAGGACTCTCGGTAGGAGGAGTTTCTTTCCCAAGGTCTGGTTGTGATGAACCATAGTCTTTCGCATGAGTCACAACCTTAGTAGCACACACCATGTTCATGCAACCATGACCAGTACTGGCTTCTAGCAGATCTTGATCTCCACCCGACATAGAATTAGGATCATGGGTCCTCGAGTTCATATTTTTATTATGGGGTAAAGGATTGGTCAGCACAGCTGGGCCCTGTGCTATGAATCTCGAGGTGTCTTCCATACGAGGGCACAAGTGAGTGAGGTGGTCATCCTTACACAATTTGAAAGAAAATTTAACCTTACGTTTAGACTGGTTTTCCCACCCTTCATTGTGGTCATTCTTGTCATTAAAATTAGCATTTTATTTCTTGCTCCGACCCTTATGATTGTTTTTACCCTTTTTCTTATTCCTTATAGGATGTTGTTTGCCCTTCTGGTCAGACAATTACATGGAAAGTACACTCACCATTGGGTGGGTTGAGACAAAGCTTTAGGTTGTCCCAACAAAGATTAGTTAATAGACAATTGACTCACTTGTTTTGTAACCGAGTCCGCAAGTTTGTCACTTGTACATCCCACAATTCCATTGGCATGTGGCCCAGGTTTGATCTTGGGATCAAAACTAGAAGATGGACCATTAGGTATGATCTCATATAATAGCCCAGATTGAGCATAAATCAAATCTAGTTCCTATGACCTAAAAATTGCTTGTTCATCATTCTGGAATTTGGATGTAGAAACATCCTTCACGATATAATGTAGTAACTATTTAAGGAACCACTCAAGGAGAAAATCCGGTGGTATGAAATCTTTAATCAACCTATTCTGTCTATGCCACTCTTGGATATGGTCTGAGATATGTGTGGTTTTATCCTGTTGAAATGTTGACAAGAGATCTGTACCCACGTCGTAATGCACTGGTAGCTGGAAGTGGTTGAGGAAAGTCATAGCAAGGTCATCGAACAAAATGAATGCCCCCTTTGGTAACTCTATGTACAATTTCGCTGTAGGCCCTGTGAGGGTGTGTTGAAATAGACTCAAATGGATAGAATCATCATGTAAAGAGTTTGAAGAGCACCAAAGGTGAAAGGTAGTGACATGTTCACTAGGATATTCTCCTGGTTTCCCCTCGAATTTGGGAATGTTCGAGGGAAGCTTAGTAGGGACAGCCGGCCAAGCCGGGTCATAAGACACCAGATCATTCATTAGTCTTGATAAGTCAGGTAGATTTAACGTTGTGAGGAAAGGGAGTCTATGTTGAGTCACTCTATGCCACGCTCCTTGATAGTTTTTGTTCAAAAAAGGCTGACTATTGTAAATACCATGGCCTTGGATATAATATCCTCCTCCCGTTTGACCCGTATAGGGCTGCATGGAAGCATTATGATGTGGTGAACCTTGATTAGGTAGTGCTACAAATCCATAATTAGAGGAGTAAGTGGGTTGTTGATACCCATACCCATAAGGTCGATAACTCTATCCATATTTGTGGTCCATAATATGGTGCATGAGAAGTTCCATAAGATGTCCCATGGGATATCCCATGAGAAGCTCCATAAGTAGGGATATGGGGAATTCCATGTGATGGACCATAAGACGATCCAGAAATAGGAATATGACCTCCTGAAATAATAGGAGATGCTTGACTCTGAGACACTACTGTATGAGTAGTCGCAGTATGAACATGACTATTAGCAATGTTCTGACTCAAAGGACCATGTGAATGAGGGGGAGGAAGGGTTGTCAAAAATGCGTTCGAAGGAGTAGGAATAGAGGAAGAAGTGACATGTGAAGGGATATATGTGGTATTCTCTAGCGTCACTTGTCTTGGTTCTGGTATCTACATATGACTACTAACATTAGGCCTAGGATGAACATGTGAGGTAGCTTCCACCACCAGGATGGAAGGCGCAATGTGACTGGTGCTCCCAAATCTCTTTGCACAGAAAGGAATGGAAATGCCCATAGGCATAGTGCTAGGTTCAATTTCTAACTCGGCATGATGTGCTAGATCATGTGCAAAGATATCAAGAATGCCATAACTAACATGACTAGTTCTTGTGGGTTCATGGTGAGTCTCATCGCCTAGAAAACAATACCGGCAACCTGCGAATGAGGAATCGTATCTAGAATGTGAAGGTATATCAGGTGAAGGATCATATACAGGAGTAGGATCTTCCTCCCCAACCTCTTTAGGTGAAGAGAACATCTCAGGAATCTCATCCTTGTGATCTCCCTATTAATGTAATTGTAACTTCGGAATGTATTCACTTTTATATCTTATCTATTGTAACCCAATGTTTATTCTTGGATGTACTTGTGTCATGTCCTGCCCCGATGTTCCTATCGAGAGGAGCTATATTGTAAACAAGTCTTGTCAAGTCATTATGGGTAACCCTAATATTTCCTAAGGGTTAAAGTCCCTGCAGTTTCGGGGCTCTAGGGTTATTAGACTCTCTTAGGGAGGTTGGCCCTAGTAGGGTTTTAGTCATGTCAAGCTTAGTATAAATAGAGAGCTGGAATATCTATTTAGAACAAATCTCACACACACTCAAGTGTAGTGCATATTTGATGAAGGAGAAGACACCAGGGCTAGATAGAAAAAAGGTTACTGCTGTCGGGCGATCAGTTACTGTTTTTGGGTTTTACTTTGGTGCTTATTCTATCTCTGAGGAAGTTCGGGGTTTTCTCCATTTATGATTTCCCCAACGAAAAACACTATGTTCATTGTATTTTGTGTTTGATTGTTGTGCTTGTTGTTCTCTCAGTTAAATATCCTAATGTTATGCTAACCTTAATGTTAAAAATCTAACATGACATCAGAGCTAACCTAGGAAGAAGACAATGTGCAGCTGCAGGAATTACAGCTTTCTACTTTGTGGATCTCTCTCAATAGATTTTCAGAAAAAGAAGTTTGGAATAATTCTCCTCCCTAGGGTTCATCTTTCTGTCGAAGCAGAATCTGATTTTGAGGTTTTTCAATTTTGGACCCGACACTGCTACCAGAAATTAGGGATTTTCACAGAAGAGGAATTTTTCAGTGAGCCCAGGCCTCGATTGATCTCCTCCCTAAAATTGAAGTTAGGGATAAAATTCAAAGCAATTGGTTGGATAGAACTCCAAAAAAGAAAAACCCTAATTTGCTCCTGAACCAACTCTACAGGATTTTCAGCTCCAAATCCAGATTCTGGAGCTGAAAATCCAAGAAAAACATGATGGGGTCTGCAAAGGATGTGCAAAAGGAAAGAATGCAAAGAAGACATTTCCGAGCAGCGAAAGCAAATCCAAAGGAATCTTGGAAATCATCCACTCTGATGTATGAGGGTCCTAAGTCATCAAGCTCACTAAGAGGGTATGCATATTATGTTTCTTTTATTGATGAATTTTCTAGGAAGACATGGGTTTACTTCATGAAGAACAAAGGTGAAGTATTCAGCAAGTTCAAGGAATTCAAATCCTTGATCGAGAATCACACTGAAAACAAGATCAAGACCTTTCGATCAAACAATGGCAGAGAATTCACTTCAAATGAATTCAAAGAGCTATGCAAAGACTTGGGGATTAAGAGGGAGTTTTCCACTCCTTATAATCCACAACAGAATGGGGTTGTAGAAAGAAAGAATAGAACTATCGTAGAAGCTGCAAGAGCAATGCTTCATGATCAAGATCTTCATATGCATCTCTGGGTCGAAGCCGCCAGAAAAGTGGTGTACGTAGAGAACTGTACTCCACATAGAGTACTCGAGAACAAGACTCCTGAAGAAGTATTCTCTGGAAAGAGAATAAAAGTCAGCCATCTCCGAATATTTGACTATCTTGTGTATATACACATTCCAAGAGAGAAGAGAACACAATTATATCCTTTAGGTAAGAAGGGTATATTTGTGGGATATTCTAAAAACTCGAAGGCTTACAGAATATACTTTCCAGAATTCAAGAAGATCGATATCAGTAGAGATGTGACATTTGATGAAGACATAGCTTACAACAAATCTAAAAAGAAACCTACTTAAGAATATGAAGAAGTAGAATCACCCTGGATTCTTGACACAACCATGAATCAAGAAGCTCAAGAAGAAGATCGAGAATTTGAAGAACCACAAATACTTGTAGATCCACCTTAGGAAAAGAATCCTCATAAGAGGAAACCTGCTTAGGTACGAGAAGTTATCCAAGGTGTGGAAAGATATGGGGCTCCAGAAGAGAATCACAGAGAAAGAAAGAGGACCAGATCCTGCTCCGGGTATGTAGCATTACCATTTCATTTCATTGACAAAGAACCGTCCAATTATGAAGAAGCAGAAGAACAAAAACAATGGAAGGATGCTATGATCAAAGAGTATCAGTCGATCATGAAGAATGATGTTTGGGATGTTGTCCCAAGACCAGAAGGGAAATTAGTTGTAACTTCCAAATGGATCTACAAGATCAAGCATGCTGCAGATGGTAGTATAGAGAAATATAAGCCAAGATTTGTTGCTCGTGGTTTCTCCTAGAAAGAAGGAATAAACTATGAAGAAACCTTTGCACCTATATCCAGATACACTTCCATTAGATCGATCCTTTCTCTAGCTACAATGATGAAATGGAAGATAGACCAAATGGATGTCAAGACTCCTTTCCTAAATGGTGTAGTGGAAGAGGAAGTGTATGTGGAGAAATCACTCGGTTTTGAGACACATGACAGGGAGTTTCAGGTATGCAGATTAAAGAAAGCCCTGTATGGTTTGAAACTGGCACCCAAGACTTGGTACGGAATAATTGATAGCTTTCTATTCAGTTTAGGCATTATTAAGAGTAAATTAGATTCCAACCTTTACTACAAGGTTGAATATGGCAACCCAATTATGCTTTTACTATATGTATATGATCTGTTTGTAACATGTATGGATGGGTTGATTTCTAGTACGAAGAGGAATCTTGCTGCCGATTTCAAAATGAAGGAATTGGGTATGATGCATTATTTTCTAGGCATGAAGGTGTGGCATAATGTATATGGGATTTCCCTAGGACAAGGGAAATATACAATAGAGATCCTAAAGAGGTTTTGGATGATGGACTGCAACGCTATGGCCACACCTATGGCATCGAAATTGAAGCTATTGAGTGACGCTTCATCAGAGACAGTTGATGCTATGATGTATTGTTAGATGATTGGGTCCTTCATGTACCCAACGAACACAAGACTAGATATTTGATTTGCTGTGAACAACTTGAGCTAGTTCTTGATAGATCCGAGACATGTTCACTTGATTGCTGCAAATCATATTCTGAGGTACCTAATGGGTACATTTGATTATGGGCTCACACATGAGTCAAATCAAAATATTAACCTAGAGGGTTCTCTTGATTCAGATTGGGTAGGCAGTGCCATTGATAGGAAAAGCACTTCAGGGTGTTGCTTCAGTATGGGATCAGGTGTGATCTCTTGGTTTAGCAGGAAGCAATCCTGTGTGGCACTTAGTATAGCTGAAGCAGAGTATGTCGTAGCTTGTTTAGCTAGTTGTGAGGCATTATGGCTGTGGAAGCTACTGTCTGTTTTATTTGATCTCTAGTTGGATGCTACTTGTATACATTATGACAACCATAGTTGTGTGAAGTTGTCAAAAAATCCAATGTTCTATGACAAGTCGAATCATATCGAGATCAATTATCACTATATCAAGGATATGGCATAGAGGGGAGTAGTAAAGCTCCAATATGTTGTGATGGAGGAACATATAAGTTGATGTGTTGATGAAGCCATTGGCTAGGGTGAAGTTCAAGTACTTCAAGGAGAAGCTTGGTGTTATCCAGATCGAAGTTTCCTACAAGGGAAGATGATGAGACCCATAGCCAATGTGACATGGTGAGAGGATCGGTTCCTTCCATGGTCAAATTTAAGGGCTGAGCCATTCTATCATGGTGAGAGGATTGGTTCCTTCCATGATAGATATGAGTGCTGAGCCATTCGGATATGACTATAGGATTGGCTCCTACATTATCAGATATAAGGGCTATTTCCATTCTTGGAATGGATCTGCTTTGTGAGGTACCAGGAATACTTATTCTGGGACTGAGGGCCGTTCTAATCTGACTGTGAGATGTGTTCTCACATGATCAGATATGAGGTCATGGCCATTCTAATGTGATAGAGGGATGTGTTCCCACTTGATCAGATGTAAGGGTTGAGCCATTCTATCATGGCTAAAGGATTAGGTTCCTTCCATGTCAGATGTGAGTGCTGGCCATTATGACTTGGTGTCAGATATAAGTGCTACCGCCATTATTGGAATGGAGCTATCTGATGAGGTACCAGGAAATCTCAGTCTGGGACTAAGAGCCATTCTGATGTGACTGAGGGATGTGTTCCCACATGATCAGATGTAAGTACAGAGCCTTTCCACAAATGATAGTAGGTGTGTCCTATCATGCTGGTGGATGTGCATGCTGGCCTTTCCATAGATGATAGTAGGTGTGTCCTATCATGTTAGTGGATGTGAGTGCTGCACCTTTTCACAGATGGTAGTAGGTGTGTCCTACCATGCTGGTGATTGTACATGATGTGCCTTTCTACAGATGGTAGTAGGTGTGTCCTACCATGCTGTTGGATGTAAGTGTTGTGCCCTTCCATAGATGATAGTAGTTGTGTCCTATCATGATGGTTGTTGTAAGTGCTGAGCCTTTTCACAGATGATAGTAGTTGTGTCCTACCATGCTCATTAATGTGAGTGCTGAGCCTTTCTGATGTGATTGTAGGATTGGTTCCTACATGATCAGATGTGAGTGCTGGGCATGCCTTTTTGATGATTAGGACAGATGTAAGTGCTGGACGATCCATTCTGACTTGGTGTCAGATATAAGCACTGAAGAAGAACTACATGGAGGCTAGAACTACAACTAGCATGAAAAAGGGCTAGCCCTATAGAACTTCTTGTGTTGAGAACAATCATGAGATAGGACCTGTGATGATCCAATAATGATGGTCCAATAGTGATGATCTAGATCGAGTGATGATCTAGATCCAGTGATGATCCAGATCCAGTGACGATGTCCAGTGATGATCCAGATCTAGTGATGATGATCTAGATCGAGTGATGATCCAGATCCAAAGATGAAGATTACTTGAATATACATATGATGATATGATCCAGAGAAGAATACCAGTGATGAAAATTGTGTCGACAGAATACCTTCCTAGTTAAGAGGGAGTGTTGATGTAATTGTAACTTCGGAATGTATTCACTTATATTTCTTATATATTGTAACCCAATGTTTACTCCAGGATGTACTTATGTAATTTCATGCCCCGATGTTCCTATCGGGAGGATCTATATTGTAAAGAAGTCATGTCAAGTCATTGTGGATAACCCTCCTATTGTCTAAGGGTTAAAGTCCCCACAGTTTCTAGGAACTAGGGTTATTAGACTCTCTTGGAGAGGTTGGACCTATTAGGTTTTTAGTCATGTCAATATTAGTATAAATAGAGAGCTGGACTCTCTATTTAGAACACATCTCACACACATTCAAGTGTAGCACATAGTTGAGAAAGGAGAAGACACCGGGGCTAGATAGAAAGAAGGTTGTTGCTATCGGGAGATCACTTATTGTTTTTGGGTTTTACTTTGATGTTGATTCTATCTCTGAGGAAGTTGCGGGGTTTTCTCCATTTATGGTTTCCCCGAGGAAAAACACTGTGTTCATTGTCTCTTATGTTTGATTTTTGTGCTTGTTGTTCTCTCAGTTAAAGATCCCAATGTTATGCTAAGCTTAATGTTAAAAATATAACACTCCGATCATGTGTGAATCAATGTGATAAGTAGTCTACCCGGACTATCTATTTCTCTTTCCCAAAGGAAGAGGATACGTGGAAGGTGAAAGTCTTGCTAAACAAAGAGAATGGCGAAATGCCACACCCGAATCCACAATGACTCAAAAAATGAAAAAGACTCTTCTAATTACACAAACCCTAGGAAAACTAGCGTGCATAGAGAATACGCCTATATAATGTAAATCCAAATCACAAGAAAGCAAGGGTAGGATATGTGAGCTCCTGAATGAAGCAAGTGTGTATCTCCTAGGAGAGGCTTGAGAATCCCATACACAACAAGCAGAGGTTTATAACCAATTATAGTGGACCTCAGCTTCAACACCTATAGCGACTGTGTTGTTCGACCCCAACCTGGCCGAGACACCTGCAGAATAACCTTTGTGAAGTACCCCCTCCATAACCCAGGTAAGGAAACTAAGGTCACCTCAATATAATCAATGCTTAGGCAGATAGTTGCAGGTAGGATTGACCGTATGGTAGGGTAGCACAAGTTTGAAACTCTCAAAAGAGCCCCCAGTTACGAATACAATCCTGGAAATATCTCTGGTGCTACTCATTTATGACTAGGGGTCATCCCAATCAATAACTACTCACACTGCCTCGTGCTTAACTCCCTTGTAAGAGGAGGATCCTAAGAAGCACTAATTATACCAAGGAATTTCACACTCTCACTTGGACAAACACATACATGTTTTTGTTTAGTGGTCTTGGAGAATTTACTCACAATGAACTATTCCAAGATCCTAAAACCTAATATTGTTGGTGCATCCTATAAAAGAAAAGAGTGTAATTCATTTTATTATGCGTTGATTTTTATTGGATTATTGCTCAAAAGGCTAAATGATCATGCAACTAATGGTGTTATGATGCAACAAGAAGTAAAATGCACACCTAACAATCAATGCAAATGCACCGTGTGAAATGAAAAATGGGGTATGCCACTACGTGAAATGCAAAATTCTCCTTGAAATGAAAAATGCAATCATTCCTATATGAAAATCTGACTAATACTCTTCCAAGCAAACCTAGTGCAAGTACCATGCAAAATGCAAAATGCAAAAATGCATCATGTTGCAAAAAGCAAATATTTTTGTATTTTTTGAATTAAAATGAGATAATGAAGAAAAAGAATGATTCTACCACCCCTAGACTCTGCAAGCACTATCAGATAGCACCCAAGAAAATCACCAAGGTAAAAAAGACCTAATGCACTAATCACAAAACAAAAAATATAAAATGCAATGACAAGAACATTTAAAAAAATTCTAACTAAAATACGTCTTTGGTCAAAAATAGAGGTGTATACAGACTCTAGAAGCATTCAAGGAGACTCAGCAATCATCAAAACTCACCCAGCAACACTTAATATTCCCCTTAAAAACAAAACTCAGGGCATACGTGACCGTGTGCAGAAAACCCACATATATACGTGGATATCCCAGTAGAAACTGCATGTACACGTGACTGTGAAGCAAAAACTCATGTACATGAAGAAAAAGAGATAAAAAGAAGGTAAAACAGACAAGCTGAAACAAACTTTACTCCTATTATAAACTACTAGATAAACATGTCCCCAGACCTGACTCAGAAATAGTGAAATCAAAGCAATTCAAGAATATTGAATGCCAATAAAAAACCCCCAAAGGAGATGACTAGGAACTCCCCAGTATGGTCACCAATTATGTTATGGAGAAAACTTCCTATGGCTTGGGGTACCACAACAGACAGAGTAACTATAGAAATCAATCCTTTCCTATATGTAAGAGAAACCAAACATCTAACAGTAAAGGATCTCGATACATACCTTATTACGAACGGTTGATGTAGTTCCCTGTTAAGATTTTCCACTCTTGCTTGTATTAGAAATTTGCTATCTCAACATTCAACAAACAAGACAAGCATGCTATATATAATTGTGTTATACCTACTCTAGCATATATAATCAATAACATATAAGCATTTAAAAGCATCCATGGATTCAATACTCATTTAAATACACATTATTGGACAGGAAAAGATATTTCTATTAATATAAAATAGAGATTACAATAGTGACAACCTCTGTCGGCACTCTGCAAATCAAAGAAACTAAGTCCTCCACTTGGGCCTCCACCACTTCAATCCTCCATCTCTTGATAGCAAGATCACAAGCAAAGGTAAGCTTGGGAAGACCAAAAAGTGCTCCAAGGGACAAAGGGATGCAAACTCAAGTATAAGCTTCGGCAACAATGAACTATAGTTTTCTTGCTCTTCAATTCCTCTCTCTTCAATGTATCCAAAGGGTTCCTTATATAGTGCTTCAATGGGGTAATGGAAGGTCGAATTCAAGTGATCTCAAGGCATATAGAAGGCCAAGAGATAAGTGATTTGGATCCACATCAAGGAAAACTCCAAAACTATTTAGCCTTTTTTACACATCCCGATGTACACAAGTTTAAGGGTCAAATCCACGTATATACCCGAGAATAGGTTTAAAAGTCACGTATATCAAATAAGACATGTTTTTAGGGATGATCTTGGAAACATCAAAGGTACAGAAATGGTCCATGGGATCTAAAGAGTCTGTAGAGTGATAGGGAAGGCCATAAAGGTGTGATCCACCATGTGTGGTAAAATCAGCTGTAACACATGGAGTCTCTTCACTTCGTGTAGATCCCAGATTCGTCACTTCAAAAACTTGAACTACATGTTTCCCTACTTTTTTTTTCTGCATGGGCCATGAGCCTAACCTGTGGAGCCGGGGAAATCAGTGTCATTGTCCATGATATTAACCTTAGGCCTATCGCAAATGGTGTAAGGGAATCAGTTAATCCACCGAGAATAAGATCATGGCTGGGAACGTCTCTTCTACTATCAAATATGCGCTCGATGTGAAACCTATAGAATTGGGGCCTTTTCAACCCTCTGATTTGGGGATATTTCAAATCTTATGTCCATGTTTCTTTAACTTAATCCACCAATTCCTATTTAATGGATCAAGCAAGCAGCTTTAAACCATGGCGTGTTTCTTATCTGTCGATTGATATTGAATTTCCCAAGCAACCGTCAATCTGAGTGGGTCCCACCACCCTTTTGTGAATCAGTAACTTAACGTTGTCTGCGCTAGTTCAGATCACAAAAATAACCTTGACCATAGATCTGTTCACTTCTTTGTCGCGACCGTTGATATTTGTAGCTGGTACCAGTTTCTGCAATTTGGAATCGTGACTTTATCCACACAAGTTTCTCTTGTGAAATAAACTAGGGCCATAGATCTGCTCATGCTCTCATCCCCACTGTTAGATATTTCTACCCTTTAGCCTGTTTCATGATTTGGGAAAGTTCCTTCTACTAGGCATGTTTTCCCAGTGAAACCATCTCAGGCCGTCGATCGGGCAGTCATCACAACTCCATTGGTATGCCTCGGTATCAAGCATTGTATGGGAGACCTTGCAGGACTCCACTCAGTTGGGATAGGTTGGAGGATTGTGTTTTAGTTGGACTTGATTTTCTTCAAGAGATGGAAGAGCAAGTGGTACAGATCGAGTAGAAGAAGAAAGAATGATAGGATAGACAGAAGAGTTATGCCAATGCACACAGAACTGATAGAAGCTATGAGTTAGGGGATCACGTATTTATTTGCATCCGACTGAATAAAAGTACCATCTGGTTTTGGAAGGGGGCCAAGTTTTCACCTCGCTTGATAGGGCCATTAGCGATTCTTGAAAGAATCGGACCGGTATCTTATCATCTCGTATTGCCACCCCACTTGCACATAACTCATAATGTATTTCATGTTTCAGTATTGCAACATTACATAGCTGATGAGACTCACATACTTCATTGGAAGGACTCATAGGACTCGGATGAGGGAACCTTCACAGTCGACCCATTATGTATACTGGATTGTAGGGTTCGACAGCTCCGTAGTTTCCACATGGACCAAGTTAAGGTGCAGTGGGACAAGTATAGTCTAGGATCTGCTACTTGGGAGGACGCATAGACTATGTGTCAAGATTTTCCCTCACTATTTTGACCATAACTTTGGGACGAAGTTACCCGAAGGGTGGGTGTACCCCACATTTTGAATTAGGCATGTTTATCACTCAAACTTATTACAGTGCATTTACTTATTATATGAGGACTCAGCTATGTTGAGTAAACTATATTTTTTGGCATGTTATATGTGATTATATACAAATTATGATGTTACAATGTTATCATGATTATGCTCTAATTATGATGTTATCATGCTTATATCGAAGCTTTGATTATGATGTGATGATGATTAACATATTTATGTAGATGCTATGATTATGGTGTTATGATATTATCATTTTTATTATGTTACTGTGCTTATGCGATTACTATGTGGTAGTCATCATCAAATTCCTTTATTTCATAACAAAAACGTATAACTGATTGTAATTATTGATACTATGTGATGTGTATGATGTTGTACATGGATACCCACCCATGAGGCGATTGACTTTATGATTTTATGTGATGGACGGATATAATGTAGATAATATGAACCAACTATTGATTTAATAGTTTTATGAATTCATGGTTGCATAGTGCTAACCCACAGGGTGCAGTGGCTATGTGATAGTCAGGTACGTGATGTAAAGTGTGATGTAATATATATCTTGAAGAGAGCCTTAATTTCCAAAGAAATGATACAATGACACGTACCAATAAACTTGAGAGAAAAATAGTATGGTTTGATAGGGTATAGATCCAGTATGTTGAAAGAGATGGATGTATTTCCCACCCTATGTCACTGTGATACCTGAGGTCATGGGAGGGAAGTGCTGAGACACACTCATTAGAGAAAATTCCAACTAAAAATGGGCCTTTTAAAAAGAATCAATAAAATAATAGTTAAAATAATAAAATAATATTTATTAATTTTTGAGGAAGAAAAGAAAAAAACTACCTTTTTGTTTGTATTTTCGACATATCTCCCTGTGTTTTTACTCAAATTTCAATCGGGAGAGCTCATTGGATGCAGAATTAAATTCTGCATCTAACAAGTACCCACTCGGCATACCTTTGATGAACCCCACTACCCCAAAAACAAGAAATATTTGAAAAAATGTGATGATGACATCATCATCACATTTTTTCAGGTATTTCTTTTTTTTGAGGTAGCGGGGTTTGTCAAAAGTATGCCGAGTGGGTACTCGTTGGATGCAAAATTTAATTCCACATCTAATGAGCTCTCCCGATGGAAATTTGAGTAAAAACACAAGGAGATATGTCGAAAATAGAAACAAAAAAGTAGTTTTTTTTATGATACCTATCCCCAAATTTATATTAAAAAAGTGTTTAAGACCTATATGGTATTTTAAATTTAAAGCAATTTCATTGGCTAACACATTCTGACATGGAATTTGAGTCAAATTTAAAAGGCCCATTTCGAGTTGAAATTTCCTCTAATGCCCCAAGTTGTTGTGATGAGGATGGTCGGATGCCTCGTAGGAGATGCTAGGTCCGCTAGTTAGCCGACACCACCACTCTTAGGTTTTGTGTGGGAAGGTCAGTACAGCTGGAATCCACCTTGTACTAGAAAAGGAAGGAAAGGGAGGATGTGGACATAGGTTAGGATGGGAGGACATATTAGTTATTATTGTTGAGGGTTGGACATTTATGATACCAAATTAGTGATGGTAAGTTTCAATCTTGATTGACTCTTTAATAAGAACATAGCTGTTAAATAACTCTAAATGTCAAAGGAATAATATTATATCTATATACTTGTATTATTACGTGAAATATTATTAGTATTAGCTAGAATCTAGGTGGCTTGGTTATAGTACATGTGCAGTTTGTGCATGTATTGGCCATGCATGCACACCTCACACATGCATGCTAGTATGAATATACAACTCTGTAATGTGTCAGATAATCATATAAGATGTAATAAGGAACTAAATACTTGTGTATTGATCAATTTAGATAATATATGTTTAAGTTGTTAGGGAATGTGTATGAATGAGTCAACAAAACTATTTGTTAATTGTATAAAATTATTAAGAGAAGTAATGTCACTATGAAATATTAATTGAAAAACATTAACCTTGGATAGTTGGATGGGTTAACTAGTAATTGTGATTAATTTAAACTTGTAAATGTACCTTATTTATTAAGAAACAAGGTAATAGATTAGTGCCAGGGTACTTAACAACACACAGATACATGTCAATGTTATTATTTCAATCAATTAATAATAATAGTACAATTAATTATTTATTGATTAATAAAATTAGTTATTAATATTATTGTTATTATTATTTATTTATTTGTTATTGTTTATTATTAGTAATTATTATTATGTTATCAATAACAAATAATAATTGACAATACTATTATTACCATTATTTTACCATTAAACATAATAATTAAACAAATAATATTGGTGTCATTTTATTTTCAGTTGGTTATGTTTTAAATTAAACGTATTCAATTCAATGTGATAACCATTCAATAAATTCCCATCGCCTCATGAAGGGTGAGAAATTGGATAGTTCAAGAAAATTTATTAACATACAACTAATATCTTAAATAATCTGAACTAGTTGGACTGCACAAGAAAGGAATAAATAGTACTTATTATTTTAATGTGAAGGAAAGGCGATGGAAGAAAAGAGGTTAAGGAGGTATAAGGAGGGGGATTGAATGGTTGAGGAGGGGGAAATTTTGGAAAGTATTTAGGGGGGAATTTTGAGAAGAAAAAAAAGAGAAAGAGTGTTTTTATAGCTGATTTTACCACTCCAGGTGAATCACACTTGTATGGCCTTCTCCTGTCCCTCTGCAGACTCCTTACACCCCTTGGACAATTTTTTGTCCTTTGATGTTTCCTAGACCATCCCTATAAACATCTTTAAATTCATATATGTGACTTTTAAACCCGTAATAATGTATATACACGGGTTTGACCATTGAAACTATGTACATCGGGATGTGTACAAAATCCAAATCCTTTTGGAGTTTTCCTTGACATGGATCCAACTCACTTGACTCCTGGCCTTCCATATGCCTTGAGATCGCTCGGATTCGACCTTTCATTACCCCTTTGAAAAGCTATATAAGGAACTCTTTGATACATTGAAGGCACATGAGAGAATTGAGAGAAAAGAAACTATAGTCCATTGTTGCCAGAACTTGTGCTTGAGTCTGCATCCCTTTGTCCCTTGGAGCACTTTTGTGTTCTTTCCAAGCTTTATTTTTGCTTGTGAGCTTGCTATTGAGAGATGGAGGATTGAGGTGGTGGAGGCCCAAATGGGGGATTTAGTTTCTCCAATTCATAGACATGCCAACAGAGGTTGTATCCATTGTAATGTTTGATTTTATATTAATAGAAATATCTTTTCCTGTCCAATAATGCATGTCTGAATGAATATTTTATCCATGGATGATTTCAAATGCTTATACATTGTTGATTATATATGCTAGAATATATCTAACACCAATATATATAGTATGTTTGTATTGTTTACTTGTTGTTGAGGAAGTGAATGATCAACTCAAGCTGAAGTTGGAAAGCTCAATGGGGATCTACTTCAACCGTCCTGAATAAGGTACGAGGTCTGATTCTTTAGTGTTAGATATTTGATTTCTATTGCATATTGAAAAGGATTGATTTCTGGAGTCAAGCTATCTGTTTGGTACCCCAAGCCATAGAAATTTCCCTCTATAACAGAATTCACGACTCCACTAGGGAGTTCCTAGTATTTGTCCTTTGGGGGTTTTCTATTGGCATTCAATGAATTTGAATTGGTCTTTTTCTCTTGTTTCTGTGTCGGGTCTAGGGGCATCTTTTCCTGGTAGTGTCTAATTGGTGTGAAGTTTGTCTCAGCTTGTCTGTTTTCCTTTATTTTTATGCACATTTTTTCTTGTACATGAGTTTTTAACTCATAGTCGCGTATATACGTGGGTTTCATTGCTGTTTCCACATACACGCACGGGTTTACTGTGAACAGTCGCGCATACCCTTAGTTTTTCCTTCTAGAGGATGATGGATGGTTGTTGGGTGAAGTTTGATGATTGATGAATCTCCTTTGATACTGCTAGAGTCTGTATACACCTCTATTTTTGACCATAGACGTTTCTTTTAGGGTAAATTTTCTTTTTGAAGAATGTTCTTGTCATTGCATTTTCAATTTTTTGTTTTGGGATTAGTGCATTAGATTTATTTTATCTTAGTACTTTGCTTGAGTGTTGTTTGAGTGTGCTTGTAGAGTCCAGGGGTTGCAGAACCATTCTTTTGCTTTTATATCTCATTTTTTTTTCAAAAAATCCAAAAATATTTGCTTATCATCATGCATTACATCTTGCATTTGGCATCGTACTTACACTAGATTTGCTTTGGAGTATTAGTCAGGATCTCATATAAAAGCTTACATCTATTATCTGAAGAAAATTGTGCATTTCACGTAGTAGCATACCCTATTTTTCATGGACACAATGCATTTGCATTGATTGTTAGGTGTGCAGTTTACTTCATGTTGTGTCATAACAGCATCAGTTGCATGGCCATATACCTCTTTTGAGTAATAAAGCCAGTTAAAATGAACGTTTAAATTAAAATGGACTACACTATTTCATTTGATATGGTTGACAAACAATATTAGGTTTTAGGGTCTTGGAATAGTTCATTGTGAGTCAATTCTCCAAGACCACTAAACAACATGTATGTGTCTGTCTAGGTGAGTGTGTGAAATTCGTTGGTATAACTAGTGTTTCTCAGGATCCTCCTCTCAAAAAGGAGTTAAACACGAGGCACTGTGAGTGGTTATTGATTGGGATGACCCCTAGTGATAACTAAGTAGCACCAGAGATATTTCCACGATTATATTCATATATGGGGGATCTTTCGATAGTTTCGAGCTTTGCTACCCTGCCCATACGGTCAATCCCGCCCGCGGCTCTCCTCCTGAGAATTGATTATATTGAGGTGACCTTAGTGGCCTTACCTAGGATATTGAGGGGGTACTTTGCAGGGGTTATTCTGTGGGTGTCCTGACCAAGTTGGGGTCGGACAACATAGTCTCTTTATGCATTGAAGCTGAGGGCCACAATAATTGGTTACGTACCTTCGCTTGTTTTGTATTGGAGTCTCAAGCCTCTCCTAGGCGAGACATACCTGCTTCATTCAGGAGCTCACTTATCCTACCCTTGATTTCTTGTGGTTGGATTTAGATTTTATTGGTGATTACTCTGTGCACGTTAGCTTTCCTACGGTTTGCGTAGCTAGAGAGTCTTTTATATTTTTTAAGTCATTATGGATTCAAATGTGGCTCCTCGCCATTCTCATCATTTATTAGGGCTTATTCCTTCTACATCTCCTCCTCCTTTGGGATAGAGAAATAGACAGTCTAGGTGGACTACTTCGCACATTGATTCACATACCATGGGAGACCATATAGAAGGTATTCCTAAACCACCTTCTCCCATTCATGTGAAAGATGGGGAGTTTACTCCTAACTATGATCCTTCACTCGATTTGACTGAGTTAGGTCTGGTTATTTCTAAGATAGGAGCTTTTCATGATAGACCTACTTACTCTAGGTTTGATTCCCCATTGATGCATCATCGGTATGGAATGCCGGAGGATGTTGAGACTCATTTTCAACCCGCGAGCACTAGTTATGGTAGTTATGGTATGTCTGGTTTTCCCACACATGATTTGGAATTTCATGTCGAATCTGAGTTTGATCCTAACACTATGCTTGGGGGCACTCTCATTCCTTACCATGCAGAGAGGTTTGGGAGCACAAGTTGCATTGCACCTTCCATCCCGGCGGTGGAAGCTACATCACATATCCCTCCCAGGTCTAGGGTTAGTGATCCTATTAGGATACCAGATCTAAGATGACTGACTATAGGGAATAGCATGTACATAATTACATAGGTCCCTTCATCCTTTGTCCCTAGTTCTTTGAATGTTCACCCTCCACCTCATTCATGTGGTCCTTCGGGTTGGAATGTTGCTACGAGTCAGGACCATACTGTGGTTAATAGATTGGGTGTGTCTCAGGTTCATGTACCGCCCATTGTTCAGGAGGTTATGTTCATACTTATAGAGGTCACGTTACTACTTCTAGAGTGTATATTCCTACCTCCAGAGAGTATATTCCTACCTCAAGAACGTATATTCCTACTTACGCAGTGTCTCATGGGACATTGCATGTGATGACTTGTGGACCTTATTATGCAACACAGTATGGACATGGTTCTTCACCTTCTAGGCGTGGGTATCAACAACCTGCTTACTCTCGAAATTACGGCTTTGTAGCTTTGAATAGTCAAGGTACACCACACTATGGTGCTTCCATGCCACCCTATATGGGTCAAATGGGAGGAGGGGACTATGGCCAAGGACATGGTGGTTATGGTAATCAGGCCTATGTGAATCAGAACTATGAGGGATTGTTCCATCGACCTAATCATCCTAGGCTCCCTTTCCTCGCAATGCTGAATCTTCCTGACTTGTTGAGATTGACGAATGATCCTATAGCTCATGAACTGGCTTGGCTGGCTATCCCTACTAAGATTTCCTCGAACATACCGAAATTCGAGGGCAAATCGGGAGAGGATCCAAGCAAGCATGTTACTACCTTTCACCTATGGTGCTCTTTAAATTCCTTACATCAAGACTCAATCCATTAAAGGTTGTTTCAACGCACCCTTATAGTGCCTACCACTAAATGGTATATAGAGCTACCTAGGGGAGCATTCACTTTGTTCGATGACCTAGAGATGAATTTTCTTAACTACATCTAGCTATGAGTGTGTTATGACATTGGTACTAAACTCTTGTCAACATTTCAGTAGGAAAAATCCACACATAACTCAGATCATATCCAAGAGTGGTGTAGATGGAAGAGGTTGATTAAAGCCTATTTACTGCTGAAATTCCTCCTCGAATGGCTCCTTAATTCGTTAATGCTATATATAGTGAAGGATGTTTCTACATCCGGAGTGCAAAATGAGGAACAAGCCATTTTTAGGGCACAGGAACTGGATTTGATTTATGCTCAATCCGTTTTGTTATATGAGATTATTCCCAATGCTCCCCATTCTATATTCGACCCCAAAGTTAAACCTGGACCACATGCCGATGGCATTGTTGGTTGTGCGAGTGCTAAACCTAGGCATTCAGTTGCAAAACAAGTTAGTCAATTTTCAATCAACCAATTTGCTTCGGGACAAGCCACGACTTCATCTCAACCCGCCCAAATGGTGAGTGTGCTTTCAGTGCAATCGTCGGACGAGAAGGGTAATCAGCAGCCTGAATGGAATAAAAATAATGGTAAGAATAATCGTAACGGTGAGAAGAGGAATGAAAATGCTAATAATAATGGAAAGAACGCTCATGATGCTGGGGGGGACAAGCAAGCTAAATGTAACATTAAATTTCCTTGCAAGTTGTGTAAGGATGATCACCTCACTTACTTGTGCCCTCATATCGATGAAGCCTCAAGATTCTTGGAACAAGGCCCAGCTGTGCTAACTAACCCTTTACCTCACAATCAAAATATGAACTCGAGGACCAACGATCAGTCTAGTGGTGAACAAGATCCACCAGAGGGTAGTGGTTTTGGTTGTATTAACATGGTACATGCTATGAAAGTTGTGACCTGTGCGAAGGACTATGGTTCATCACAACCCAAACTAGGTAAGGAACCTGATCCATCAAGGACACCTTTGCATATTGAAAAACATGTGGATAAACCTGAAGCTGCACCTCACATTCCTAAGGGAGTCCTTAAGCGTTTGGGGCACAATCCTAATTCTTGAGCCTCCCAGAACCATTCAGTTGTCGAGGATTTGGGCCATACTCCTTGTGCGATGTCTGCACTAGAAGTGCTTCAGAGTTGTCCTTCGCAAAGGAAATATTTGCTTTCTTCCCTTGGTCTGAATGAGGATAATTCATCCTCCGTGATTAAATTTGAAACCGTAGGAATTCAGCCTCACTTCCCTTACTATGTATCTCTTTTAATTCACATAGAATGTCTTAACATGACCAGTAATCGCACTGTGATTGATGAAGGAGCTACTACTTCTATGATGTATTTATCATGTTGGAAGGGTTTAGTTTCCCCTGAGTTGTCTAATTCTATGACCATGTTAACTGCGTTCAGTGGGAGATTATGTAGGCCGCATGAGATCCTTCCTTCCATTAAAGTTCGTTTGGGAGGGAAGACCGTTGCAATAGAGGTCGAGGTGGTTGATGCACTCCTTGACTACAATCTCTTGCTGGGTAGGAATTGGATGTATAGTATGCAAGCCGTAGCTTCTTCCCTATTTCACGTTGTATGATTTCCATTTAACGAGAATATAGTTATGATTGATCAAATGTCATTTAGGAATCTGTCAGTTACCGCATCATTGGGAGCTTCGATCCCAATTGTAGAGCACTCTCAGCCGGCAACTGGGAGTGTGGGTGTGGGCATGTATCCATCCCTCATGGGAAGCTTTAGTTTCCCTGCACCTATCCTTATGATAGGGTCTAGTTTCGGTGAGGCTTCGACATCTATAATATCGATGTCTTTTTGCACAAGTCATATGAAATATCCTTGGATTCTTACTACACCAAATACTTCAAGTGAGCCCATCATGATGGACGTGCCATTGCCTACAACTATGGTAGCTTATTAAGCTAATCTTGAGTGTGCTGCAAAACCCAGTCCTTCCTCTTCACGGATGGAGGAGGAGGACCCGTATAAGACTACCTGCATGGGAAGTATAGTCTTCTCATATGCATGACTGCCTTGATAGTGTTTTTACTTCAGATGAAGCGATTATTGAGGCCATGTGAGGAGTTGAGCCACCATGGGAAGAGCTCCATCATACATCTTACTTTCTTCCTGAGTTTGACCGCTTGGAGTGTGAGGACTTTAGGGAGGTTCTTAGTGAGAGAATTGGTAGTCCCATGGTTCCATTAAGCTCTCCTGGTCTAATGGTTGATGGGAACATGGAAAACATATCTCCAACGATTCCTATCAATATCTCTCGCGATCCTAGCAGGATAGAGAATGTCTATATTGGGGCAGAATGTTCCCATGCCGAGATTCAAGAATACACCAATATGTTTAAAGAATTTCATGATATCGTTAGTTGGTATTATGATGAAATGTCAGGTATCGACCCTTGCATTGTCGAACATGAGATTAATACTTATCCCAATGCTAAGCCTATTTGACAACGCTTGTGTGCGCTGAATCCGAGGAAATCACCCATGATTAAGGCAGAGATAGAGAAACTATTGAAAGTCGGTTTCATCTATCCTATTCCCTTGATGGAGTGGGTTTCAAACCCCGTTCCGGTTGATAGGAAGTAGGGACCGATCCATATATGTACTGATTTCCGTGATTTGAATCACGCCTATCCTAAGGACAATTTATACACACCATTTATTGATCATATTTTTGATGAGTGTGCGGGTAGCGATTTTTTTTTCCTTCATGGACGGCTTTTCCAGATATAATTAGATATAAATTGAACCTGAGGACCAACATAAGACTGCATTTATTTGTCCTTGGGGAACTTTTGCATATTGAAAAATTCCTTTTGGCCTTAAGAATGCCGGAGCTACTTTTCAGTGGGCCACGACCTTCATCTTCCATGATCTCAAATTGATTATCGAAGTATTTTTGGATGACCTTACTACTCATTCTCGTATGAGAATGCGTCATTCCTATCATTTGAGATTGGTGTTTGAAAGATGCCACCATTATTTGGTTAGGTTAAATCCTCACAAGTGCATCTTTTGTGTGAAGTCATGTCGCTTGTTATGATTCATCGTTTCTAAAGAGGGTATAAGAGTCGACCCTTTTAAGGTGGAGGCAATATGTCAGTTGTCTTCCCCGAAAAATATTCGTCATCTTCAATGTTTGCAAGGCATGGAAAACTTCTTACAAAGATTCATTGTAAATTTTGCCAATTTGACTAGAGGCTTCATGCATCTTTTGAAGAAGGAAACCACCTTTCGTTGGGATGAGCAAGCCTAGGAGTCCTTTGATGCACTCAGGTGATCCCTAGTATGAGCCCCAGTGATTAGTACCCTAGACTATAGCCATGATTTTCTACTTTATGTGGCCGCATCCATCGAGACTATTGTTATGGTTTTGGTTCAAGAGGATGAGGAGCTCCAAGAGCATGTCATATACTATCTGAGCTGAAATCTTATTGACACGGAGATTCATTATTCTCATGTTGAGAAGCTTGCTTTAGCTACCGTACATGTGGTTCAACGGTTGAGACATTATATTCTCCTTCGGCAGACCTTGGTTGTAGCCCATGTCAATCCGTTTCAATTCATCCTCACATGAATGATGATTGGGGGAAAGTATAATAAATGGGTTGTCATCCTGCAAGAATTCGACCTCAAGTTTGTTTCGGCAAAATCGAAGAAATTGTTAATTTTTGCAGAGATTATATCAGATTTCCTAAGCGAGGACGAGGAGTTGGTTTGTGAAGATACATTTATCGATGAGCACATCTTCTTAATCTCAAATTTATACCCATGGTATGGGGATATCATTATATATCTACAAACATTGAAGGTCCCTACTCATCTCTCATGGGATGAACGACGATGATTATGTCACGTTTCTAAGAATTACCTCATAGTGGATAACACTTTATACTGCCATGGGGTAGATTCCATTTTATGTCGTTGTTTAACTCATGATGAGGCTGAGGTAGTGCTGAATTATTGCCATGGAGGGGCGTGTGGTTGTCATTTCTCTGGGATTTCTACAGCCCAAAAAATCTTAAGAGCGAGTTATTTCTAGCAGTCGATATTTAAAGATTGTGTAGATGTGGCCAAGAGGTGCCACCCTTGCCAGGTGTTTGCATGTAATATGCGCTCAAAACCCGCCCCGTTACATCCCATCATCATCGTTGCTCCCTTCACTAAGTGGGGGATTGAATTTATGGATTGCAACCTAGCTTTAGCTCGGGGGCATCATCATATCATAGTGGCTATTGACTACTTCACGAAATGGGATGAGGCTATGGCTATAGTTAAATACGACAGTGAGATAGCTGGGCACTTCATATTCAACCAGATTATTACTCAGTTCAGGATTCTGAAGGAGCTTGTCACTGACCATGGATCACACTTTCAGAATCATATGATGGAAGATTTGGCATCAAAGTTAGGGTACAAATAAGAGAATTCCTCCTCTTACTACCCTCAAGCGAATGGATAGGTAGAAGTAGTGAATAAATCACTCAAATCCATTCTCCAATGAACCATCGCACAAAGAAATAATAATTGCCACATTATGTTATATCCTACTTTGTGGGCATATAGAACCACTGTTAAGACTACCATGGGTTTTTCCCCATATCAACTTTTACATGGAGTGGATTCGGTATTCCTGGTTGAGTGTAAGATTCCTTCTTTGAATCTAGCCGTAGAACTCTTACGAGACACTTCACCATTGGAGGAGCGTTTGGTCCACCTTGAGCATCTTGATGAGCAGCATCAAGATGCCTTGGTGGCTCTAGAAGTAAATAAACATCGTGTAAAGGTCCAGCACGATAAGTCTATCCATCCAAGAAGGTTTAGTGAGGGAGACTTGGTCCTTTTGTGGGATCAACCGAAACTACCCTTGGGGGCAAGAAAGCTTAACCCCATGTGGCGTGGTCCTTACGTCATCAAATGTGTGTTAGAGAAGGGCACTTATGAGTTAGTGGATTACGAGGGAATGGCCTTGGCGAAGCCTAGAAATAGCTCTATTTCAAAAGATACTATGCATGATTTTCAGACAAGGCTCGTTATTGTATATTGTTGTACAATTTTGCATAGTTAGGTCTTTTTCTTATGGTGATCAAGTTTGTGATTAGTTTCCATTTCTTTTGGCAGATGTCAATGGAATCTTCCACCTTTGTAGGATTCACGGATGGTGCGAGCTGTCACACTCAACACTCAACCTCTTCTACTTGGGTGATTTATACTACCTATGGGTCAGGTATTGTCTTTAGGAGGCATATGCTTATGGCCATCTTCAAACAATGTTTCTAAATATAGTGTCGTTATTGAGCTTCTACGGGGTTCCAGTTTACATGGCGTTCTCTCTCTTGAGGTACGTCTTGATTTAGAGTTAGTAGTGTCACAGCTTAATGGTTTGTACCATGTTAGAGATCTGACATTATTAAGAATATTCTTACGTGTGAGGTTGTTAGAATGAAAATTTGACAATATAACATACATACATATTCCAAGAATTAATAATCAAGTTGCTGACTCATATGGTAACTATGTGTAAGATTGGCATTTGTTTCATACATAATAAACTCATCACAAACACAATTTTTTACACATGTAAATAAATAAACCGATCATCATAAAAAATTTTATATACATCAAAAATGTGGTAATACATAGTGTCATAATACAAAAATGGGGATTTCGAGCCACCGAAATACAATACACGGTAATACAAAATGTATCACTCCTAGGTATCTAAGTCTATGGAGGAGGAGGGGGGTTGTGATCATGGAATGTCACTATGGATCTAGCTAGCCATTGAAATAATCGCACCCATTCTCGTGGTACACCCACCACCTGGCGCTGCATGGCCTCAGGCAAGTCCTCAACCTACACCATGGGAACTTTGTGTGTTAGCCTCACAAAGTTGGTATGAATTCTCTGGAGCATCTGCACTGCATCCACACCCGTGATATCATCTCCTCTTCCCCTCCATCTATGACGAGGGAATCTTTAAGGCCATTGTGGTCCCACATATACATGCATATGGTAGATGTCACTATGTATTGTCACCCAAAAACATGTCTTTTGATTCCATATAATAAGAAAACACAAAAAAAGTAAATAACTCAAAAATTTAAAGAGAGGGTCAAGATTCATTACCTATGTCACCGTATGCCGATCTTGGTGGTAGCGCCATGTCCGGGTCCCCCTAGAAATATATCTATGCGTAGGGGTAGTCATCGATGGCAACTATTTGTTGTCGCCAGCATGGAAAGAAATCAGGTGGATAGGGGTTGGATACCCTACCTCCCCCAAGTCTATGCATCGCATCCACCCAACGCCATTGGAACAGATCTTGAACCTCGTGTAGAGGAACGTCAACTCTAGGGCTCAATCCTGGAACACGCTCGAAGAAATACATGCCCAGTATGCTGCTGAAACCGAAGTTTCGCACTCTGTCCATCTTACACTCACTGAGCTGATGTTTCATGTTTCTCAGTAGTGTCATGCTCCAGTCATATACCATGGGTCTCATGCACTCCACTGCATAGAACATCAGAGGCCGTGAGGCCTGGTGGAGTGAAGCCAAGCCTCCTATCTTTCCCAGTGTTAGTAGGATCGCCTTTAGGCCCAGCACTTGTATGGAGTCAGTTGATATCTGACTCCCCACCTTCTCTGTGTCCGAACAGCAGTACACCGCAATGTACTCATCTATAGTCAGGACACCTCGTGGGCCGCAAGAACATAGGTTCACTACTTCCCCCCATCGGGAAAGTCCAGTAATAAAGTACATGTCCTCCACCTCTATGGTGAGGGACATCCCATCTATCTAGAATGACTCTGAGTTTGGATCCCAGTAGTCCACCAACATCTGCAATAGTCCTCGTTTGTCCCTCAAGCCACCAAGACACCAAAATTTGTAGAGCCCACATGCACGTAGCACTTGTTGAGCCATTAGATCATCCCTTACTACCTCTTCTACATCACCATGTTGATGTTCTATCCATTCTAGGACCATCCTGCACAATTTTTTTTAGTTTTTCCCAGTAGAACACTTAAAAAACCTTATGGACATCCGTAATGCGACTGTTTTCCAAACAACCACGTATGTATGTAAATGTGATGGCATTTTCTGTGTATATCCAACCCTATACATGGAAAAACACTTGATTTCCATGTGGGCTGCAGCACCTATTTTGGATTGGCCTAGAAATCCAAAATCACCGTGGAATTTGACAAAAAATGCATCAAAATGGAAGAGTATAGCATGGGTAAGTACCTGGAATAAATGGTAGTGGATTCTCCTGGCTGGATCTCCTGGAATTCGCTGTGGAAATGCTGAGCTCAATTGGGTAAAAATTTCAAATGTTTTATAATGTTTTGAATTTTTTACTATTTATAGAAATTTTTACCCCCTTTCCTATAGTTTGGACCATTTCTAATAATTTTGTATTGTTTTTGATCTAATTTATGATGTAGGAGAGCTTTTTGAGTGTCGTTTTAGCCATGGGATTGACCCATTCATGCCGATTTCAGGTATCATGTCTAAACTGGCATATAGGTTAGGTTTCATCACTATTTGCATTTTTCTTGACCATATGACCATTTAATTATAGCCTTAGGTACAAACCCACTCTGTTATGCCATAGAACCTTCTTGTTGTTTTAGAAGTGGTATGATAGAAGTGGTAGAGCTTGACCTTACATGGGTACCCTAGTTAGCGCCTTATTTGCATTTGGTTCCCATGCTAACGTTTTGTCCCTTAGGGTGTGGGAATCCATTGTATAGTATTGCTATGACATTTCACAAGAACCTCATACTCCTCTTGAGCTTTTGCTAGCCTATTTCCCTTAGGACTCCCTTATGTCAAGTTGTAATTGCATTATCATGATCTTTTCCTACCTTATTGAGCCATACGCCGGCTTCCCTTACATTGAGTTTCATCCATATAGCCCAAGCTTGTTTCATGTCTAGCCATGCAGAGCCATTTTTATATATCCTTTGCAGATTAATTCCCTATTTTTATTGGGAGGGGATTTTCCCTCGAGTGTTGCTATCCTACACATGTATCCTTGCATTGAGCATAGGTATGTTCCACTACTTGGAACTAGTTTGTTTTCCCCTATGACACTCGTCTCCTCTTAGTCTGTAACTATAAAGCAGTTTTATTCTTTTTAAATCTTTTTAAATATTTGAAAAAGTCAAAAAAAGTCAAAAAACCAAAAATCCAAACAAGGAAAGATGTTATCTTTTGGAAGTTGTCGATTCGTGTCGCCTTCGAACAGAGTACTGTATATCACATCCATTGGTTGGGTTTATAGTATGACTATAGGAGCTATACTCATTTTATCTGAGTTTATCTCCATCGACTGGTTAAGCTTCCAGTCCCCATGGATCCTTTGTTGATTCCTTTTGCGTCGTAGAGATGTCCCAGTGTTGCATCTCGATTCTATGCCACCTTTATTCAGTCACCATTCACTGTTATGCTCTTGTTCAAAGGAAGTTGAAACCCGAGTCGACCATTCCTTAGTTATATTGACTTTGCATGTTGGCCATTCCTGGTATAGTTACTGGTTCATGCACATTATGATCAAGTCCTTCCACATTATACAGCTTTGCTGAGTACCTCATGTTGGATGATGGGGTATGCCTTAATTCCCTCCTTCCAGTGGATTTCATCCCATCGACTTCAGATCATTTATTTTGGGATTGGAATCTAGAGTCATTTTTGAGTGCCTTGAGACTTGTAGTCATTAGTGGTAGGTTCTCTCACCATCAACAGCCTTTGGGAATACATCAATGTCCCCTGATCGATGGATCCTCTCAAGTGTTCGATCTCAACACATTTATCCACACTTGTTAGTTTGCACTCTAGTACCTTGATTCCTATTTTCATTATAGGTGGGTGAGCTCGTGTCTGTTAATGGTATGCATCAATGACCGGTAATCAGATGATGGACTACTATGTTCGACCTCGACACCTCTATTGACATAGTAGGACATGTACTCATAGCGGTTTGTGTAGAATACCTTCCAGATTGGTGCCATCTCTTATATGCTACCTCCTTAATCATGCAAGTGTTCATGAGATTTCAGCTCTCATGACTTGATTCCAGTATATGTCAGACATTTCCAGCTATTATGGAGATCTTTATCCATTGTATATCTTCAGCCATTATGGAGATCATGATCCTTTGTATATCTTCATCCTGGATATTCTGATCTATGTATATTGTACGTGGCAATGACCACTTATGTGATATTTTTTATCATGCCTAATCATGGCCATTGTACTCTTATGTATCGAGGACTGCTAGATGTATTTGCAGTTATGTGCAGAGTTGTATCATTGTACTATGCTGATTGGGTGGCTGGTATTCCATTTGGGATCTGCCATCACTCCACTTCTGGGACGGACTTATAATTTATTTCAGCAATCGTATGACCCCTCTGACCTCACACATTAGGGGGCATCTTTTATAGCTGATTTTACGACTCCAGGTGAATCACACTTCTATCGCCTTCCCCTGTCCCTCTGCAAACTCCCTAGACCCCTTGGACCATTTTTTGTCCTTCGATGTTTCCTAGACCATCCCTATAAACATGTGTAAATTCATATAAGTGACTTTTAAGCCCCTAATCGCGTATATACGCGGGTTTGACCACTAAAACCACGTACATCGGGATGTGTACAAAATCCAAATCCTTTTGGAGTTTTCCTTGACATGGATCTAACTCACTTGACTCTTGGCCTTCCATATGCCTTGAGATCACTCGGATTCGACCTTTCATTACCCCTTGGAAAAGCTATATAAGGAACTCTTTGATACATTGAAGGCACATGAGAGAATTGAGAGCAAAGAAACTATAGTCCATTGTTGCCAGAACTTATGCTTGAGTCTGCATCCCTTTGTCCCTTGGAGCACTTTTGTGTTCTTCCCAATCTTTCCTTTTGCTCGTGAGCTTGCTATCAAGATATGGAGGATTGAGGTGGTGGAGGCCCAAGTGGGGGATTCAGCTTCTCCGATTCGCAGACGTGCCGACAGAGGTTGTATCCATTGTAATCTCTGATTTTATATTAATAGAAATATCTTTTCCTGTCCAATAATGTATGTTTGAATGAATATTTTATCCATGGATGATTTCAAATGCTTATACATTGTTGATTATATATGCTAGAATAGATCTAACACCAATATATATAGTATGCTTATATTGTTTACTTGTTGTTGAGGAAGTGAATGATCAATTCAAGTGGAAGTTGGAAAGCTCAATGGGGATCTACTTCAACCGTCTGGAATAAGGTACGAGGTCTGATCCTTTAGTGTTAGATATTTGATCTCTATTGCATATTGGAAAGGATTGGTTTTTGGAGTCAAGCTGTCTGTTGTGGTACCCCAAGCAATAGGAATTTCTCTCTGTAACAAGGGTGATATAATGGAGGACGGGATAAAACTAGAGGAGGGGGTTAACTTAACAGCTAAAAATTATAGTTGAGAAACAAGGAAGTTTCTATAGGATTTATTGACACATGGGCTCCAGGGCTAGAAAACACGTTAGTTTCCTAGGGCCAGTAGGATCAATGCTGGTTGGTAGGGTGGATCATGCAGTTTTGTATCAAGGCTTGGACCAGCAAGGGGCAAGGCTACAGGACAAAGAGAAAGAAACTATCTTATCTTCAGCTTGCATAAAGTTCCAGGTATTTTTTTGTATTATTTGAATAAGAATAAATGTCATTATGCTGTAAATAGTTAATAGCAAAATTGATAACTACTCATAAATTTCTATGTGAAAACCTTGAATTTATTTTACTACTAATTACTCTCAACTCAAAAGAAAAATAGAAAAAAAAACTTAGAGGTAAAAAATTTGTAGAAATAATAGATCAATTCTATGTGCAATGATGCTAAAAAGAAGCACAAGAAATAGATCTTGCTACTAAGAATTCTCACAAGCATACATAGGAAAAATAGAGAGAAGAAAAGAGACTGAATCACATACATGAAGAGATGAATATTGGTGTGTATCCTTCCATTGAATAATTATGAATAATATTATACATAAATAGTACATCCCTCATTGGAAAATTGAATTGTATGGAAACAACTCATAAAGCTCAGAAAGGATGACTTACCAAAATATAGCAAACCCCCATAGGTGGATAAAACACTTACCAAATCTATCAAGGACCTCATGAGTTGGAAAAAACATGAGTGAGTTGTCAAGGAGATGGAAAAGACATACTAGTCCTAGAAAATGGAGGATGGGTTGGAAACAAAAGCTCCTAGTTTCCTAGTTGACTAGCTTTTATCTTATCCATAGAAAAGCAGGAAAAGCAGAAAAAGTAGAATAAAGCAGAATCTGATGTAAAGTCCTGTATACTAATTCTGGATGGTCAAAAGGTGGTCAATATCAACCCAAAATTAGAAATAAATCATTCCTAGGATATAGATGGCATGTTTTGACTTGAAGGTTTCAAGTGGATGCCAACTAATTAAGCTAGTGGGTGAATAATTAATCAAATAATGATTAATTATTTTATCCTAAGTTGTGAGTGGGTTTAATATATTCCAACACGCCCCTATAAGTCTGACTTTATGATGGTATGAAAAAAAAATATGGATGCATATGGCTGCATATAGGGCCCAGTAACAAGGCTATGGTCACCTTTTAACTATTATTATGTCCAGAAAAGTGAGGAAAGAGGCAAAACCACATGGGGAAAATCCTCCCTCAAGATAGGACAAGGCACAAAATTTGAAATATGTCTTAAACATATCTTCATCTTCACTTTAATTAGCTGACTGAACTACTTCTGGATGAAGGACTTATTGAAGAAATCATGAACTCCATGATCATGCGCTGGAGTGTAGAACCTGCAAGAAGGAAGAGGAGAGACTCCTTGTATCTCATCAACTGATGAAGTAGGAGAATTATCCAAATTCTTCTTTCTACTGCCAAAATCTGATCTGCAAACATAATCTGAAATGGAAAAGAGATCTGTGCATACTCCTTCCCAAAGAGTACAAAAGTTAAGACAATTTATTTCACACCCAATTCCTTGAATAGCTGCAAAATTGTGATGTGGATCACATGTCAATATTCCAATATGATGTAGCACCTATATAGATATTATATGAGGCTTATAAAACTATGATATATCAGAAATATTAGCATATGGAACAATAAGGATAAAGGCTTCAATGGCTCCATGAGGATATAGGGCTAGACTAGGAAAATTATGGGCAACTGGGGAAAACTGATAGGTGTAAAAATTTGAATGATGGATGGGAATAAGATCTGAACCATAAGTGGTTATAAAATATCCAAACATGTTTAATATCAGTCCATGTATGACTAAGGTCATGGAAAACCAGCCACTGAAAGTTAAGAAAGACTTCAAATCATGTAAGATAAATATCACTACATAAGAGACCAATGAGGAATCAACTAGTGAGCTTGGGATTTGTATAGACTTTGGAATATTCATAAGTATTATAGATGGTATGTATGGTGGTATTATATGTGTATAAACCTGCAAATATGCTTCTAAATTAGAATCCAAAGGATCACATATAAGCATATCAATAGACTCATGGAAATACACTCGTAATGAATCCTCTATATGAAAGGAGGAAATAATGAGATGTTCACAATCTTCAAGAAGGCTCTAAGTATTGATGCCAAGAACAAAGGAGGATATGCTGAAGCACATCAGATCAATTAAGGTAAGTGGTATGACACAAATAAGGCTTGATGTGGCTAAGCAAACATCTTGTAAGTCACTGGGTTGCACACCATCAATGACAGAGGTATGCAAGAGGTGTAAAGAATCTAGCACATAGATCTCAGAATCTAAGATAGGAGATTGAGAGAACAATGAATGGGTTATAGGATCATAATCAATATCAACAGAAGCTCCATATGTTACTTATTTTTCATCAATAGTATCACAAGAAGAAAAATCACCTTCAAGAGACACAGAAAAAGATGGCTCTTCAATATTTGCTTCTTCATTGAAGGAGGAAGCATTCGAATGAAAGAGGCCAGCAGCAACATTAATTGTATGAGAATATTCTTTATCATGATCAACTTCATCAAAGAATTTAGAGGCCAATAAATATTGAGAAAGAGAACAAGAGGAGATGCTAGGTTCGCTCCATGCTTCATCTTCAATTTCCTGCAAACCAAAAGCTTTGTCCAAAATTTTCCAAAGATCAAATGGAAATTCAGCAGAATATATAAGATGATATATATTAGGAGACATTCTCAAAAACATAATTCCATAATCTCTATCACAATTATTTATCCAATCAATCTTCTCTTCATAAGACACAGGTTCACTCAATGCACCAATGGAGACATCAAAAAGACATTGCCTCTTCAAGTTTGCACTCATCTTTGGCTTCCAATAAGCATAGATGAAAGGAGATATTAGAGTAAATTTTGAATCCATATTTAATTTGTTGATATGCTCTCAGAGATACTCTTTGCAACCTACAAAGTAAACTAGGAGAAAATATTGTAAGCCAGACAAGCTCTTCTTTAGAGAGGGATAGGAGACTGGAAACGCTCCTCAACTTTGTAGAACTTGATCAACCTTGTAGCTCTGATACCATGTAGAAATAATAGATCAATTCTATGTGCAATGATGCTAAAAAGAAGCACAGGAAATAGATCTTGCTACTAATAATTCTCACAAGCATACATAGGAAAAATAGAGAGAAGAAAAGAGACTAAATCACGTGAATGAAGAGATGAATATCGGTGTGTATCCTTCCATTGAATAATTATGAATAATATTGTACATAAATAGTAAATCCCTCATAGGAAAATTGAATTGTATGGAAACAACTCATAAAGCTCAAAAAGGTTGACTTGCCAAAATGTAGCAAACCCCCATAGGTGGATAAAGCACTTACCAAATATATCAAGGACCTCACGAGTTGGAAAAAGCATGAGTGAGTTGTCAAGGATATGGAAAAAACATGATAATCCTAGAAAATGGAGAAAAACTAATGGATGATGGGTTGGAAACAAAAGCTCCCAGTTTCCTAGTTGACTAGCTTTTATCTTATCCATAGAAAAGCAAGAAAAGCAGAAAAAGCAGAATAAAGTAGAATCTACTGTAAAGTCCTGTATACTAATTCTGGATGGTCAAAAGGTGGTCAAGATCAACCCAGAATTAGAAATAAATCATCCCTAGGATATAGATGGCATGTATTGGCTTTAAGGTGCAAGTGGATGCCAACTAATTAAGCTAGTGGGTGAATAATTAATCAAATAATGATTAATTATTTTATCCTAAGTTGTGAGTGGGTTTCACATATTCCAACAAAATTTACAATAGAACCAGGAGACTCATAGAAACAAAATTTCATTTCTTTATCTTCTTATTTTCAGAAGGAGAGAGCTTACATATTTTTGACTCGGTGCTTAGCCCTGAGCACTATAAATATTCTGTTCATAAGACTCAGATTCTCTCAATGCACCAATGGAGACATCAAAGAGACATTGCCTCTTTAACTATGCGCTCATCTTTTCCTTCCAATCAGCATAGTTGAAAGGAGATAGTAGAGGCTATTTTGAATCCATATAGAATTTGTTGATATGCTCTATGAAATACTATCTACAACCTGCAAAACAAACTAGGAGAAAATCTTGTAAGCTAGACAAGATCTTCTTCAGAGAGGTATAGGAGACTGACTATGCTCCTTAGCTCTATGGAACTTGATCAGCCTTGTTGTTATGATACCATCTAGAAGCTTGAAATTTTGTTCCCCCTATAGCTCTAATACCATGTATAAATGATATATCAATGCTATGAGCAATGATGCTAAGAAGAAGCACATGAAATAGATCTTGCTACTAAGAATTCTTACAACCACACATAGGCTAAATAGAGAGAATAAAAAATACTGAATCACATGAATGAAGAGATGAATATTGCTGTGTATCGTTCCATTGAATACTGATGAATAATAGTGTATATAAATAATACATCCCCATAGGAAAGTCGATTTGTATGGACACAACTCATAAAGCTCAAAAATCCAGACTTACCAAAATATAGCAAACCACCATAGGTGGCTAAAGCACTTCCAAAATATATCAAGGACCTCACGAATTGGAAAAATCATGAGTGAGTTTTTGAGGAGATGGAAAAAAAATGCTAATCCTAGAAAATGGATGAAAAGTAATGAACGATGGGTTGGAAACAAAAGCACCCAGTTTCCTAGTTTGACTAGCTTTATCTTATCCACATAAAAGTAGAAAAAGCCAAATAAAGAAGAATCTACTGTAAAGTGCTATATAATAATTTTGGATGGTCAAAAGGTGGTCAAGATCAACCCAAAAATAGAAATAATGCATTCCTAGGATATAGATGGCATGTATGGAATTTAAGGTGCAAGTGGATTCCAACTAATTAAGCTCATGGGTGAATAATTAATCAAATAATGATTAATTATTTTATCCTAAGATATGAGTGGGTTTTGATATATTCCAACACTTTCCAAGGAAATATGGATTTTCCATGGCCTTTCCCATGAACCATAAATCACCCTCTTACTCGCCTCTCTACAAACCTGCAATAGAATGATAGCACGATGAGAAGTAAGATGATAAAATGAGCTACAACAAGCAACTTCTATGCAAAAAGAAACCATGTCTTAATTTCCCACTAACACCATCGAATTCGTCCTCCTTCACCCAAACCAGAGCCAAGAAAAAACAAAAAATGGAGCGAAATGCCAAACCAATGTTTAGGCCAAGCCCTAAGCTTTCCCACCACTCCTCCCAAGATGCATTGAAAGCACCACTCTGGCCACCATCAATGTACAATGACCCCATAAGCCATATAGTGCATGAATCATGTTGTAGCCCTGCCACCCCAAACGTTAAACATAAGGTTTTGAAAACCATTGCATGCTGTGAATACATTAGGCTATAATCCTTAGAACCTTGGGTAATGAATTCTTAGGCCTTAATCTGTAAGATCATGGCATATGAAATATGCCATGGTATATATATATATATATATATATATATTTTTAACCAATATTTAAAAAGATTTTTTTTCCAACCCTATAACATATAAGAAAACTATATGTTATTTACTTTAGTAAAATAACTAATAATAAATTATGGCATGCCATGAACAATTCTTAATATTTACACCAGAAACAATAAGTGCCACATAAATAACAAGTCATATTCATACAATTAATAGATGCGGTGGTGACTTCATCACTAAGATGAAAGTCTAATAATAACAACCAATGAATGCCATTAGGATAGAACTATGAAAGCGAGTACTAGTGATCCAACGTTGAGCACTCCTTGACAAGTTTTCCATCGCTAAGTACACCTACACATAAATGTGATAAGAGTGCATTAGTTTGACAGAGCTAAGTAAGCCCATCGTGTCAAGTAGAAATTGTTACCTCTCAGGTAGTTACAAGGAAGAACTAGTCCCACCACTCCACCCATTTTTCCATGAACCAAGTTAAGTCAGAATCATTTTTACAATTTTAAAAACAAGAAAAAATCAATAAAGTACATAATCAAAGTATCTAACATATATAGCATGGCATAACCATAATAAATAGCATAATGGTCAACATTTCCACATCACAAATAAACACAGTAATAATCTCATCAGAATGGAAGGAAGAAAGATGTAAGAACAAATTGGACTGAAGCAGATAGTATGAAATAAGTACGACACATTCTGCAAGTACAATAATGTTCAGCATAGGTAGTTTCGACTAGCCTACAATTTTTTTATTTAAAGTTTTGGGGACATTACAAGTGGTATCAAAGCCCTATTTCAACACTAAGGGTCCTAATGGGCATAACATACATTTGTTGCAAGGAAAATAAAGTATGTTTTAAATTTGGTTAACTAACATAAATTTTTCCTGTTATTTAAAATTTTCAATTTCAGGAATTGTTTATGGAACAGTTTAGATCATCAACGTTGAAGAAGATAACAACTAGCAAGGGAAATTGAATACCCCCACCCAAGAAGTAGAACTGGTGGTGGAACTGAATTATAACATTATGAAAACCATACAAAGTCTTCAAGAAGACTTGCAAAGTTTCAGAGATGACAATATGAATGAAAGAAAGAAACAACAAGCAATCAATGCAGCATTGCTGCAAAATATGATGGGAGGAATCCTGTAGGAGAAACAAAGTCATTCCACAAATAGGTTCAAAAGGGAACCTTACCATAAATGGGCCATCATCCCAAGAGAAGAAGAAAAAGAGGAACATACCTTTGAACCTCTATAAGGAGAATATCACAACCATTCCAGTGAGGACTTCGTTTCTCCATGTAGAAAGAGACAAAGAAAGGATGATAATATATGGGAGGAATTTAGAAAAATAAGAGCCCCGACCTATGAATGGGATGTGAACTCAGGGGAGAAAGTGGATGAATGGTTGCTGGGTATGAGCACATAATTTTGAGTACATAATTACTCTATTGAAATGAAGGACCGGCTTTCCATCTATAACTTAAATGGAAAACCAGTGAGATGGTGGAGAGACATGAAACATAACAAGAAAGATGAGTTGAGCGCAATACGCTGGAGTAACTTCTACAAAATATTTCAAGAAAAATATATGTCAGAAATGTTCTTCGATAGAAAAGTGAAAGAGTTTCATGATCTACGCATGAAATCCATGACTATGGATTATTTTATTAACAAATTCTAGATCTGTTACATTATGTACCATACATGACAGACGAAAAGGTAAAAATCCAACAGTTTTTAGGATGTCTTCCTCCCAAATTTTGGGGAAGGATTGAGTTCGACATGCCTAAAACCTTGGACACCACATTGCACAAAGGTAGGCTCTCCTATGAGCATGTATAACTCAGGCAAGAGAACATGAAAAGAAACAGAGACATGTCTAAGAACTTCTCTGATAACCATAAACCTGTTGATGTATTTGTAACTTCAGAATGCATTCATCTATGTATCTTATGTATTGTAACCCAATGTTTATTCCGGGATGTATCTATAATGTAATTGAGTCATTTTGTCAGGCCCCGATGTTCCGATCAGGAGAATCAATAATGTAAACAAGTCATGTCAAGTCATAGTGGGTAACCCTCCAATTTTCTAAGGGTTAAAGTCCCCGCAGTTCTAGGGCACTAGGGTTATTAGACTCTCCAAGTAAAGGTGAGCCCTAGTAGGGTTTTAGTAATGTTGGGATTAGTATAAATAGAGAGTTGGACTCTCTATTTAGAACACATCACTCACACAGTCAAGTGTAGCACATAGCTGAGGAAGGAGAAGACACTAGGGCTAGACAAGAAGAAGATTACTGCTGTCAGGAGTGCATCTTACTATTTTGGGGTTTTACCTTTTGTGCTGATTCTATCTTTGAGGAAGTTGTGGGGTTTTATCCTTTATGGTTTCCCTAAGGAAAAACACTATGTCCATTGTCTCTTGTGTTTGATTACTATGCTTTTTATTGTGTCAGTAAAGATCCTAACATAATGCTAGCTTGAATGTTGAAAAACTAACATGGTATCAGAGCTAACTTGAGAAGAAGACACTGTGCAGCTGCGGGAACCAGGGCTTCCTAGTTTGTGGATCTCTCTCCATATATTTTCAAAAAATTTAAGGTGGAATAACTCTCCTCCTTGGGGTGCATCTTTCTGTCGAAGCATAATCCAATTCTGAGTTTTTTGAGTTTTGGACCTGTCACTACTGCTAAAAATTAGGGCTTCTCATAGAAGAGGAATTTTTTAGTGAGCCCAGGCCTGGATTCATCTCATCCCAAAAATAGAATTTAGGGACAAATTCCAAGGCATTTGGGTGGACATAAATCCAGAAAAACAAAACCCTAATTTTCTCCTGAACCAGCTCTGCAGGATTTCAGCTCAAATTTCAGATCTGACATCTTGACCTAGTAAGATCTAAAATATTTTTTATTTCCATTTGAGGTTCTCAGTTAATATGTCTCATCATACCAAGCTTGATGAATAGCTTGAAGGAGTTGATAACTTTCGAGCTTGGAAGTATAGGAACTCCTTGGTCCTGGAAGAGAATGAGTTAGACTCCTGCATCCATGAGGAGGTTCCAGTTCCAGAGGGAGATGAGGCTAAGGCCTTCATAAGAAGAAGTTGGTTATGGAAAAGAGGATAATTTTTTATTATATTAAGGATCACCTTATCCCACAAGTGTCATCTCTCAAGACACCTAAAGCTATGTTTGATGCCCTAACCAAATTGTTTGAAGGGAAGAACATAAACCGGAAGATGACTTTGAGAAACCAAGTAAAGAATGTGAAGATTCAGAATACAGAGACCATCTAGTCTTACTTCACAAGAGTTTCTGAGATCAAGGAACAACTAAAAGTAGTAGATGAAGAAGTCGAAAATGCAGAGATTGTGATGACTACCTTGAAATGCCTTCCTAGGTCATGGGATTCTTTCATCCAAGGAATCTGTGCTAGAAAGAAGTTAGTCAAATTCAGTAGACTACGAGAAGAGTGCTCTCAACAAGAAGCTCGGATAGAAGCTTAAGAAGAAAAGATGAAAGTGAAGACTCTTCAAGTGAGGATGAATATGTTTTGATCTCTGCTCTCACAGGTAACATTACCCATGGAAGTGATGATTGGCTAATAGATAGTGGGGCTTCCAAACACATGAATGGATTCAAGGAATCCTTTGTGAGACTGTCAGAACATGAATTATCTCACAAGGTGAAGCTAGGAGATGACTACCAATATCCAATAAAAGGTAGTGGGGAATCTTCCTATAAGTTAGACTCTTGAAAGTCTCTAACAATGAAGTAAGTATTGTTTGTGCTAGGACTTAAGAAGATCCTCCTTTCCATATTAGCATTAGATGCAAAAGGAATGCAGGTTGCATTCATCGATGGTCAAGTTATCATGTGGCCAAAAGGAAAGACTATCGATGATGCGATAGTGATTGGAGAACAAGAAGGAGGATTGTACAAATTGAAGGGCCATCCAGAACAAGCCTTGGTCCATGACACAGAAGAGCCAAATGAATTTTGGCATAGATGGCTTGCACATGTGCATTACAGAGCACTACCTACTGCAAGCAATGTTGTCGAAGGTCTTCTAGAAATCCAAGAAAAACATGATGGGGCCTACAAAGGATGCGCGAAAGGAAAGAATACAAAGAAGACATTTCCAGGCAGCAAAAGCAAAGCAAAAGGAATCTTGAAAATCATCCACTCCGATGTATGCTATCCGATGTCATCAAAACCTCTAAGTTGGTATGCATATTATGTTTGTTTTATTGATGACTTTTCTAGGAAGACATGGGTTTATTTCATGAAGAACAAAGACAAAGTATTCAGTAAGTTCAAGGAATTCAAAGCCTTGATCGAGAACCATACTGAAAAGAAGATCAAGACCTTTCAATCAGATAATGGCAGAAAATTCACTCCAAATGAATTCAAAGAGCTATACAAAGAATTAAGGATTAAGAGGGAGCTATCCACTCCTTATAATCCACAACAGAATGGGATTGCATAAAGGAAGAATAGAACTATCATGGAAGCTGGAAGAGCCATTGTTCATGATCAATATCTTCTTATGCATCTTTGGGTGAAAGCTGCTAGAATAGTGATGTATGTACAGAACTGTAATCCACATAGAGTACTCGAGAAGAAGACGCTCGAAGAAGTCTTCTCCGACAAGAAACCAGAAGTCAGCCATTTCAGAATATTTGGATGTCTTGTGTACATCCACATTCCAAAAGAGAAGAGGACTAAATTAGATCCTTCAAGAAAGAAGGGTATATTTGTGGGATACTCTAAAATCTTGAAGGCTTACAGAATATATTTCCCAGGATACAAGAAGATTGACATTAGCAGGGATGTGACATTTGATGAAGACACAACTTACAGCAAATCTAGAAAGAGACCTGCTGAAGAACCTAAAGCAGAAGCACCCAGAATTCATGATACAACCATGAATGAAGAAACTCAAGAACAAGATCGAGAATTTGAAGAACCACAGATACCTGTAGATCCACCTCTAAAGAAGAATCCTCATAAGAGGAAACTTGCTTGGGTACGAGAACTTATCCAAGGTGTGGAAAGATATGGGGATCCAGAAGAGAATCACAGAGAAAGAAAGAGGACCAGATCGTCCTCCGGGTATGTAGCTTTACTATGTGATTTCATTGATAAAGAACCTTCTAGTTATGACAAAGCGGTAGAATAGAAAGAATGGAAGGATGCTATGATCAAATAATACCAATCGATCATGAAGAATGTTGTTTGGGATGTTGTCCCAAGACCAGATGGGAATTTAGTTGTAACTTCCAAATGGATCTACAAGATCAAGCATGTTGTAGACGGTAGCATTGAAAAATAGAAGGTAATATTTGTGGCTCAAGGTTTCTCTTAAAAGGAAGGAATAGACTATGAAGAAACCTTTGCACCTATATCCAACTACACTTCCATCAGATTAGTACTTGCTTTGGCTACAGTGATGAATTGGAAGATACACCAAATGGATGTCAAGACTGCTTTATTGAATGGTGTAGTAGAAGAGGAAGTGTATGTAGAAAAACCACTCGGTTTTGAGACACATGATAGGGAGTCTCATGTATGCAGATTGAAGAAAGCCCTGTACGGTTTGAAACAGGCACCCAGGGCCTGCTATGGCAGAATTGATAGCTTTCTATCTAGTTTGGGCTTTACCAAGAGTAAAGGAGATTCCAACCTTTACTACAAGGTTGAAGATGGCAACCCAGTGATGCTTCTACTATATGTAGATGATCTGTTTGTAACATGTATGGATGGGTTGATTGCTGATACGAAGAGAAAGATTGCTGTCAAGTTCAAGATGAAGGACTTGAGTATGATGCATTATTTTCTAGGTATGGAGGTGTGGCAGAGTGTAGATGGAATCTTCCTTGGACAAGGGAAGTATGCAATAGAGATCTTGAAGAGGTTTGGGATGATGGACTACAATACTATGGCCATGCCTATGTCATCGAACCCGAAGCTATTAAGCGATGCTTCATTAAATTCGGTTGATGCTACATTGTATCATTAGATGATTGAGTCATTGATGTACCTGACAAACACGAGACCAGACATTTGCTTTGCTGTGAACACCCTGAGCCAGTTCTTAATAGATCCAAGCAATTTTCACTTTATTGTTGCAAAGCATATTCTGAGGTACCTTAGGGGTACAGTTGATTATGGGCTCAAGTATGATGTGAATCAAAGAATTAACCTGAAGGGTTATGTTAATTCAGATTGGGAAAGCAGTTCCATCGATAGAAAGAGCACTTCAGGTTTTGCTTCAATATGGGATCAGGTGTGATCTCTTGGTTTAGCAGGAAGCAATCCTGTGTGGCACTGAGTACAGCTGAAGCAGAGTTTGTCATAGATTGTTTAGCTAGTTGTGAGGCAGCATGGCTATGGAAGCTACTGTTTGATTTATTTGATCTCTAGATGGATGCTACTTGTATACATTGTGACAACCAGAGTTGCGTGAAGTTGTCAGAGAATCCAGTGTTCCATGACAAGTTGAAGAACATCAAGATCAAGTATCACTATATCAGGGATATGGTGTAGAGGGGAGCAGTGAAGCTCCAATATGTTGGGATGGAGGAACAAATAGCTGATGTGTTGATGAAGCCATTGGCTAGGGTGAAGTTTGAGTAATTCAGGGAGAATCTTCGTGTTCTCCAGATCGAGGTTTCCTCCAAGGAAAAGTGATGAGTCCCATAGCCCTTCTAACATGGTGAGAGGATTTGTTCCTTCCATGGTTAGATGTAAGGGCTGAGCCATTCTATCATGGTGAGTGGATTTGGTTCCTTCCATGTCAGATATGAGTGCTAAGATCCATATCCATTCTAACATGGTGAGAGGATTGGTTCCTTCCATGGTCATATGTAAGGGCTGATCCATTCTGTTATGGTGAGAGGATTTGGTTCCTTCCAAGTCAGATATGAGCGCTGAGATCCATAGCCATTCTGACAAGTAGGTTAGATATAAGGGCTGATCCATTCTATCATGGTGAGAGGATTGGTTCCTTCCATGACAGATATGAGTGCTGGCCATTATGTCGAGTAGGATAGATGTAAGAGAAACTACCATTTTGGGAATGGAGGTACCTGTTCAGTTACCAGTAACACTCAGTCTAGGACTGAGAGAGCCATTCTGACAAGTAGGTCAGTAGTAAGGGATGAACCATTCTGTCATGGCTAAAGGATTAGATTCCTCCCATGTCAGATGTGAGTGTTGGCCATTCTATCGAGTAGGATAGATGTAAGGGCAACTGCCACTCTTCGGGAGAGTGGAGGTACCTGGTCCGTTACTAGGTAGCTTAGTCTGGGACTGGGGGCCATTTTGGTGAGGGTGTAGGATTTAGTTCCTACCAAGTCAAGTGTGAGTGCATTCCCTTCTAACGAGGGTGTAGGATTTGGTTCCTACCAGGTTAGATGTAAGTGTAGAGCCTTTCCATCATTGTGAGCAAGATGCGATTCCAGCCTGGATGAAAGTATGGAAATATTTCATCACTGTAAGTAGGATGTGTTCCTTCCTAGATGGATGTAAGTGTAGAAATATTCTATCATTGTGTGCAGGATGCGATTCTAGCCTGGATGAGAGTATGGAAATATTTCATCACTGTGAGTAGGATGTGTTCCCTCTTGGATAGAAATATGGAAATCTTCCATAATTGTGAGTAGGATGTGATTCCTGCCTTGATGAAAGTACAAAGTTCTTTCATCACTGTGAGTAGGATGTGTTCCCTCATGGATGGAAGTGAGTACTATGCCTTTATGACGAGTAGGTCATATGTAAGTGCTGAAGAAGACCTACATGTTGGCTAGGCCGACAACTAGCATGAAAGAAGACTGGCTCTGTAGAACTTCCTATGCCAAGAAGAATCATGAGATAGCACATATGATGATGACCAGATGAGATCCAGATCAAGCTATGATCTAGATCTAGTTATGATGACTCCGAGAGATCCAGATCGAGTGATGATCCAGATCTAGCAGTGATGATCTAGATCGAGTGATGATATAGATCCAGTGATGATGATCCAGATCCAAAGATGATGATCCAGATCTAGTGATGATGTCCCATGATGATCCAGATCGAGAGATGATCTAGAATCAAAGAATGAAGATGAATTGAAGATGAAGATGACTTGAAGACAAAGATGACCTGAAGACTCAGAAGAATTGAGATGCAGATGACAAGATGATCTATTTGATACAGAGAAGAAGACCAATGTTGAAAATTATGTCAAAAGAATACGTTCCCAGTTAAGAGGGAGTGTTGATGTATTTGTAACTTCAGAATGTATTCATCTATGTATCTTATGTATTATAACCCAATGTTTATTTCGGGATGTACCTATAATGTAATTGAGTCATGTTATCATGCCCCGATGTTTCGATCAGGAGAATCAATAATGTAAACAAGTCATATCAAGTCATAGTGGGTAACCCTCATATTGTCTAAGGGTTAAATTCCCTGCAGTTTCGAGGCACTAGGGTTATTAGACTCTCCAAGTATAGGTCATCCCTACTAGGGTTTTAGTCATGTTAGAATTAGTATAAATAGAGAGCTGGACTCTCTATTTAGAACACATCACTCACACACTCAAATGTAGTGCATAGTTGAGGAAGGAGAAGACATTGGGGCTAGACAAGAAGAAGATTACTGCTGTCGGGAGTGCATCTTACTATTTTGGGGTTTTACCTTTTGTGTTGATTCTATCTCTGAGGAAGTTGTGGGGTTTTCTCCTTTATGGTTTCCCTGAGGAAAAACATTGTGTCCATTGTCTCTTATGTTTGATTGCTATGCTTGTTATTCTCTTACTAAAGATCCTAACATAATTCTAGATTGAATGTTGAAAAACTAACAAAACCATGGTTTAACCCACTCTCGTATAGAAAACAAAACAACATTTTTTTATTGAACAAGAACTTCAACAAATAAGGTACATAACCATACGTACCAGCTCCAAATGCTAACAAGCCAGTAGCAGCTGGGGGAGCCCATGCTAGCTCGATACAGATCAAATGTTGGAAGTACAGTGGGCCTCACTATGCCTCTGATTATAAGAGCATGGCCAATGGGTTCCTGCAAAACTTATTGGAAGAACCAATGATAGAGGACATAGCTGGAACACTATGAATTTATGTAGCCTTGGATGGTCGATAGGCAGACCATCAGGATACCATGGTTGAAATAGAAGTTAATATCTTGAACACTTTTATTTCAATACTTATTGACCCCAGTTCTTACCGAAGCCATGTATCGCCCAAAATTGTTGATGTATGCAAACAAGGAAGAATAAAACACGATAAACCTTGGCTGGTTCAGTTAGCCACAGGTATGAAACGAAAATTTTCAGAAATAGTTAAAGATTGTGAGGTAATCCTAAATGGTTTTCCAACAAAATTAAACCTAAAAATCCTACCCTAGGATTGTATGATATACTTATCGGCATGGACTAGTTGGAACAACACCATGACATGCTCAATTTATCACACAAGTCAATCTTGTGTATAGATAGAGAAGGGAATCAAGTGAGGATTCAAGGAATTCCAAAGAAAGTTTCTATACGACAAATATTTTCCTTACAAGAAAAGAAATGCGTTAGGAAAGGATACAAATTGTTTGTAGTAAATATCTGAGACATAGAGGATAAAAGAGAACAACGCATAGAAGAATTTGTTCATTCTTGTAGAATTTAAGGATGTGTTTCCTGAGGAAATCCCAATATTACCTTCAAATTGAGACTAGACTTTTCCATAGAATTGACACCAAGATCAGTCCCAACTTCTAAATCCCCTTACCATGTGAGTGCACCAGAGTTGGTGGAACTTAAACTGCAATCGCAGGAATTAATTGAGAAAGGATATATCTGACCAAGCGTGTCCCCTTGGGGAGCACTGATACTTTTCTTAAATAATAAGGATGGTACAATGCACATGTGCATCGGTTACCATCAACTTAACAAGATGACTATCAAGAACCGATACCCACTTCCTAGGATTGATGACTTGTTTGATCAAGTAGGAGGAGCAAGGATATTTTCAAAGATCGACCTGTGATCTGGGTACCATCAGGTGTGGATTCACAACGAGGATATTTTCAAAACCCTCTTTCATAGAAGGTACAGACACTACGAGTTTGTCTTAATTCCATTTGGGTTGACCAATGCACCTACAAACTTTATGTGTATGATGAACACTATACTTAGTAAATATCTGGATAATTTTTTTTGGGTATTTATAGACAATATTCTAATTTACTCTAAGAGTAAAGAGGAACATGAATAACACCTTCGTATAGTACCGTGAGTGTTGCGAGAACATGATCATTACACTAAGTTTAGTAAATGTGATTTTTACGAACCAAAGATACAGTACATGGGTCACATTATCTTCGAGACATGGATAGTAGTGGACCCAGAAAAAAATTAGAGCGATAGAGGAATAGCCTACCCCTACTAGTGTCACTGACATTAGTTCCTTTCTAGGATTAGCTAGATATTATCTAAATTTCATTGAGAACTTATCGAGAATATATTATCCCATGACCGTCTTACAAATGAAGGAAAACAATTTCTTATGGACGGCCAAGTGAGAGGAAATTTTTCAAAAGCTTAAGCAACTTTTGATGACTGCACCAACAATACAAATTGCGGATCCTGATAAGGATTTCGTTGTTTGCATGGATGCAAGCAAGGAAGGGATCGGAGGAGTTCACTTGCAGAATGATTATGAAATCTATTATGAATCACAAAATTTAAAAGAACATGAGCATACTTATCCCGTACACGATCTTGAGTTAGCTACCATCATTCACACATTTAAGATGTGGAGGCACTACCTCATGGGAAGGAAATTCCTTCTGAAGAAAGACAACATGAATCTGAAGTATTTATTTGAGCAACTAGATTTGAATGCTAGGAAATCTAGATGGTTGGTTTTTCTTAGCGAGTACCATTTCGTACTAAATCATATTAAGGGAAAAGGGAACAAGATTGTTGATGCTTTGAGTTGACAAACTCATATGATATATGAGGTGACTTTAATTCAAACTGATTTAGAATTGCACAAGAGGATTAGAAAGGCCAACATAGTTGACCCTTTCTATTTAGAAACCGTCAATAAAGTTTAAGAGGACAGGTTGTTTAAACAACAAAAAGAGTTCAAGGTCGACGAAACGGGACTGCTATGGTCGAAAGGGATATTGTGCGTCCTGAAAGGAGGGGACATTCAGTTTGGAATCCTAACGAGATTTCATTAGACACCCTACTTAGGGCATCCGGGTTATCAAAAAATGATATCCGTTTTAAGAGACACTTTTTCTGGCCTAAGTTAAAGGTCGACATTGCAATGTTTATCATGAAATGTCAGGAATGTCAACTTGTCAAAGCCGACCATCAACATCCTTCAGGATTGCTGCAGCCACTACCCATTTCAGAATGGAAGTGGGAGGTTATTAGTGTCTATTTTATCATCGGTCTACCGAAAAGTAAGAAATCAACTGATTCTATCTTTGTATTAGTTGAAATTTTTTCAAAGGAAACACACTTCATTCCAGTGAAGTCGACCTACAAGGAAGTTAACATTGTCGATATCTTCTTCAAGGATATATTTAGATTGCAAGGGATACCCAATGCAATCATCTCAGATAGAGATGCTAAGTTTACAGAAAACTTTTGGATATCTTTATTCCCCAGATTAGAGACATAGTTGAACTTTGGTAGTACTTATCGCCCGTAGACAGACGATAAGACAAAAAGAGTAAAAAATATTGTTGAGGGCATGCTTAGGATGTATGTCATGAACAACCCCAATAAGTGGGAATAGTACCTTCATATTCCAGAGTTTTTGTATAACAATGGTTACCATACTTCTTCCAAGATGTGTCAACTTGAGGTACTATATCGATGGAAGTGTAGAACATCGGTTAATTGGGATAGCCCGGTGGATCGACTCATGCTAGGGCCTGATTTATTAAAGGACTTGGTGTTGATGTATTTGTAAGTTCAGAATGTATTCACTTGTATATATTATGTATTATACCCCGATGTTTATTTCGGGAAGTATCTATAATGTATTTGAGTCATGTCATTCCCTGATGTTTCGATCGGGAGATTCAATAATGTAAACAAGTCATGTGAAGTCATTAAGGTTAACCCTCTATTGTAAGTCAGGGAAATAGTCCCCACAATTATGTCAAGGTTAACCCTCCTTGTTGATTGGAGGGAAAAATCCCCACAGTTGTGGGGCACTAGGGTTATTATACTCTCCTAGAGATGTCAGACCTAGTAATTAATTGTTAAGTGGGGCCGACATGTTTAAGTGAAGATTAAGTGAACGAAAGAATATAAATAGAGAGTGAGCCTCTCTATTTATTACATACACACTCACTCATTGGGGTGCATGAGTGAGAGAAGAGAAGCTCTCTCAAATGTGTGAGAGAGAGAACAAGCTGTGGAGATCATATTTTCTATTTTCGGGTTTTACTGCTACCATTGGTGCTCATTCTATCTCTAAGGAAGTTGCAGGGTTTTCTCCTTTATGGTTTCCCTAAGGAAAATTCTTTCTGTCTCTTGTCTCTTGTGTTTATTGCTGTGCATGTTATTCTCTCAGATAAGATCCTAAGATCATATTGATTAAATGATAAAAATATGACATGGTATCATAGCTAACCTGAGTACATGACATTGTGCAGCTGCAGAAGCTAGGAATTTTTAATTTTTTCATATCTCTCCACAATCCATCAGCAAAAGTATGCTAGGATGACTCTCCATTGAAGGGCACATCTTTCTATTGAAGTGAAATTCAATTCCAGGCATTTTCAGTTTTTGGTGCGGGAAATTAGGGATTTTTATAGAAGAAGAATTTTTTAATGAGCCTACCATAGGATTTCTCTCCTCATGAAAATCAAAGTTTAGAGACCTGGTTCGATATTTTTGGTTGGGTATAACTCCTGGAAAGTCAAACTCTAGTTTGACCCCAAGCTGGAAAAACTCTAAATACTAAAATTGATAAGTTCTAATAAATTTGCTATATCTCAGGATTGCAGAAGTATCAGGGGATGAAACTTTCACAGGTCGAAGATAAAATCTATATGTACACAGTTTCCAATTTTTAGCCTCGTATTCACTATATTATAGGAGATATGATTCCTCCAATTTAGGGTTCCATCAGCTTCCAAGATTCATCCCTAAACAAGACACATTGGCAAGATTTAATATTTTGCTATTTTCATTCGAGGTTCTCATTTCAAAATGATATATCGCATCAGCTTGATGATAATCTTGGTGAAGTTGACAACTTCTAAGCATGGAAGTATATGATCTATCTAAAGAAAATGAATTGGACACCTACATAAGTAGAGAGGTTCTAGTTCTAGAGGGATATGAGGCTAAAAGCCTTACACAAGAAGAACTTGGTCAAGGCCAAGAAGATCATTGCTGATTCAATCACTGATCACCTTATACCACAAGTGTCTTGCCTAAAAACACTAAAAGAGATGTTTTATTCATTGGCCAAGATATTTGAAGGGAAGAACATAAATCAGACTATGACTTTGAGAAAACAGTTGAAGAATGTGAAGATCCAAAATGCAGAGACCATACAATCATACGTTTCAAGGGTCTCTCAAATCAAAGAACAACTTCAAGCGGTAGAAGAAGAAGTGGATAATGCAAAAGTTGTGATAACCACCTTGAATGGCATCCTATGATCACGGGATTCGTTCATTTGGGGAATGTGTGCCAGAAGGAAGTGATTACTTTCAATAGAGTCTAGGAAGAGCACACACAAGAAGAAGCTCGACTCATAATAAGAAAAACGAAGATGGGAGAAACTGAAGATCAGGTTGTAGCCATCCAAAGAAGATCCCTCAAGCAATGAGGAATATGAATAAATCAACACTTGAATAACCTTTGATCCATCTGTTGCAGCTGCAATGATTTCCCAAAGTTCCAAAAATTTGGGACCCTCCTTTTAAATTTGTCTTGCTTAGCTTGGTTGGGATTGCTTGATTTTCTCTGCATTTTTTATTTTCTTGAGGTTGGTGGTTGAATGATCATTCTACATGGGTGCTACTTTTATGACTTACATTGATTTCTTATGCCCCTGTCAGAATTTGTTGAAGCTATGAATCGGAACTAGATTCAACTACGTATCCGCCATTGCGAAGATGCTATTGAATGAAGACCCGATCCAAATCTTTACCATCCACCGATGTGTTTCTTTTTATTTTTATCATCGACATCCTTGTTTGAAAACCGTCAGAACTCTAGTGCTTTGCAGTACCGTCATTGTGGATGACATATTGCAAGCACCATGATGGATGTTTCGATATGTTTTGACTCCCATCAGTTTTGTTTCACAAGGCCTTAGTCTATTTTGCTCCGCTATTGCGGCTCTAGAATGGACTAATATTCTGCTTTAGCTTTGTCGATGTTTGACACTTTTCCAATGTTTCGCTTAAGTCGTTCTATTTTCCCTCTGATTTTGACTGGTCTATGGAACTCTTTGTCTTTACATCTTCAACCATTGTGGTGTTCCAACCAACTTATAGACCGAGGCCATAGTCTAGTTGAGCTCCAATGTGGAGTTAATTTTTCTTTCTCACCGATGTTTTGCTTACGGAACTCACAGTTGTTTCATCTTCCACCGTTGCGGCGCATTAGCAGACTCGATTGCCGATCCCTTAGTGGTTTGGCCATCTGATTTGGTTTGTTTTCCCACCAAGTATTTTATTTTCATCGGGATATATATAGTTGGGGATTTGGGGCATTTTTCTATTATTTTACCTGGGAACCCATGCCTATGCTCTCATTGTCGTTACGAACTGGGCATTGTACTTGCGATCGATAGCTCATTCGTATGTGGCGTCATCATGGAAGCTTTCGGATTCTTCTTATCATCTGCATAGCTCCTTGCCACATAGGCTAATCATTTCAATTCTACCCCTTCATTTGAGTTTTGAACTAGGGTTGTCATCCTTGGTTAAGTTTTCCCTCCGTTGTTAATGGACACCTAGGTTTATGGTTTTTTTTTTCAGCGTATATCTAGTTCATTTTTGATAATTTGGCCATTTGGAGGGGGGGTTTTGTTTTCCTGATGTTTATGGTGGTGTCGTTATGATTTTTCAAGCCTTACCCGATAGTTTGGGAAACTAGTGCAGATAAGCGTTACGCTTTCTGCACCAGTTTTCTCCAGTTTGCATATGGCCGTCCGAGGGGGAGGTTTCCTTTTCTTTGCAGTAGGAAGGCCTTTTTCCCTGGTTTTTTTCAAAATGTCGAACATTTTTGTTTTTCCAGTGTTTTGGTTATTTGCGTGTTTGGGACTAGGGTTGCAGTTTTTTGAGGTTGCACCTTTTCTCGAATAGGATTGGTGATAGGACGATTTATTCTGGAATCAATAGCACCGAGGATGTAGTTTTTATAAGACTATTTTCTTTGCCAAGAGAAATTCTACATTGTTAGTGAAGCCATGATGTTATTGGTTGATCAAGCTAATTTTTACTCTTGGGCAGGATCAAGAATTTTTTGCAGACTTAGCTTGTGCAAGAGTATTTGGTAGTTGGATCTGGTTCTATATTTTACATAGATTCAGTCATGACTAACATGGCCAAGGTAGATGCTTATGTAGTTTTTTATTCGTTTATTGAATATTGGTTGAATGACTCAACATGACCTAAAATACTTTTTGTTGTATGACAGGGCAATTTTTCCGAGTACGAGATGTCTAAAAGGCAGAAAAAAAAAAAGCCCCTATAGTGGAAGAGGAGCCTAAGGTAGAAGTTGTCACAAAGGTTGAGAATACTTACAAAGACATCAGATGCACCATAGGAGTGGAACCTTAATACAAGTGGGGTGAAATGTACAGACTGATATCACACCATGAAGTACCTAACACTAGTTTTGAAGAAGAAATGATATATGCTAACATTGAAATATCTGCTTTGATGAAGATTGCTACCAGGCCTGAGCTTTTCCCATGCTCAGAATTAATTGGATGGATTCTTCCGAGGGTATACATGACTACCATGATTCTGTCCAACACTGACAAACATGGATATGCTGCTTATATCCCTGGTTATGTGTCATTAGCCTATCACCTACCAGAAGCCCAGGTGTACCTAATTGACTATTGGCTAAAGGATATTAATATTGACCTGGTTGAAACATTGAAAAGAATGCTGGTACCTGGTAAGATTTTCCAAACAAGACCATCAGGGGATTACGACATAGCTACTTTAAGAACCCCTTATAGGTTCATTTCTTTAATACTAAACAGAATCTTTGGGAGAGCCGACGGCAAACGTTTTAAGTTGGGATGGGTTCCAATCATCTTCTGTGTAGCCACTCAAAGGAATGTGTTAAACTGGGTGAACATTGTGTCGAACAGTCTCTCACCTTGCATTGCTTCAGCCTCAGGAGGGGTGTCCCAGAAAAAATAAGAGTTCTACATGAGATCCATACTGATTGATTGCATATTGTGCACCTAGTCATTCCCAAACTTCAGGTGTATTTTGGATAGAGATAGGACACCGTTTTACACAGCCTACAAGACATTATGGGCGCATAAGTACTACAGTCATTACAGAGAAGTGTGTGAACACTTCATTATGTCGTTGTATACAATGATTTTCTTGAAAGAATGCAATTACATGTCTAAAGAGGCATTGCAAGTCATTGAGGAGTATGTTGATTACTAAACTAAGGACGGCATGTATATTAGAATGTATGGCTACTCCAGAGCACCTTCACTGCTTCCCAAATATGCCACTTATTATGTGGTACACAAGGAGGTAGTCAGGAAAGTCTTCTTGGATGGCATAGGGAGATTTTTGTTTGAGCACAAGAAGGCGACTTATCCTCCCATACCATTTAGATTGGGAAGTTATAAGTTTTCAAGAGTTGAAAAGGCTGATGAGTGTTTAGAGGAACTGGAGAAATTTCATTTTGGAGAAATAAACTTCCATAGGAAATAAAGTCGTAGAACATTGCAAGAAAGCCAATGTGCATTTTGAGTATACAAGCCATTGGGATAAGGATGAATCAATTTTTTGAAATGCAAAAAACATGATTGCATTAAAAGGAAGATTCAAAAATAAGATCACTATTAAAGGTGGGAAAGCCGAGAATGAACAGAAGAAAGCAAATGAAGAGGAGGCTAGGAAAATAGAAGAAGATGCTAGCAGACTAGCAGAGGAGGCTGAAAGTTGGCTGAGAAGTGAGGAAGAACAGAAGAAAGCAGATGTAGAGGAAGCTGCCAGGAGGAGGGAAGAAGAAAGGAAAAATAAAGAGGATGAGGAACTTAGGAAACAGAAAGCTAAAAGACTAAAACTGACAGGGTCCATGACAGAGCAACAAACTTCTGACCCTGCAGAGACTCAAGTTCAAGATCTGGGTAATCCTAATTCTCAAGACCTGATGCAATTGCTAGAAGCACCTTAGGACAGGTTGTTTTTTATGGCCTAAGACTGATCCCTTTCGAACAAAAGAAATGGGAAGAGGTTCGATACTTCAATACCATATTTTATGACAACGAAAAGAAAATAATTGTGAAGAGGACTGAGAGGAAAATTGAAACTAGGGGGCAGTCAGGGAAGATGATAAATGATAAAAACTTGGTACATGGAATGGACAAAGACCTGAGATTCACTATACAAGCTGGAGCAACATTGATCCATTCCTTTGAAGATAATGTGGATCGAATAATGACTGACCTTGAGCAATGAAGGAAAAATGCTGCCCAGCTGAAAGATACACTGTGAAGGGAGAGAGAGGAAAGAAACAAACTAAAAAGGAAGTTTGAAGACATGCAGAAGGAAGTAAAGTATTCAAAGGAAGAGCTTTAGTCCCTCCAAGTAGACAAGACATCTTTGGAATTTTCCCAAAAAAGCTTAGCAAAATTGTAGCGGGAATATCAGGAGCTAATGACAAAAAAGGATGAGCTGAAAACAACATATGAAAGTCTTCATGTAGAAAGAGACGACCTTCAAAGTAAGATTGGGGAGCTGGAATTACAAAAGGCTGCTTTGGAGGAGTCAAAGAAACAATCTCAGGTGCAAGTAGCAGAGTTTAAAAAACAAATTGCTTCATTAGCATCATCTTTGGAAGAAGCCAGGGAACAACAAAGCAGCATTCAGCCTTTCAAAGAACCTGTCTTAACAAAAAGAATAAAAATTCATAGGCTACAGGTATCCATAGAAGAAGAGAGATGCAAGTTTTTGCAGGTAGATAATAGATTAGAAGAAATTTTGGAGACTTCTTCATATTTCATAGACAGATCTCAGGACATTTTAGAAGTCCCGACGGGAAGCATAGCAAGATTAGAGGCCAATGAGGAGATCCCTGCAAACTTACCAGCAAAGGATCAACAAGGCTTAAAACAATACTATGAATTCTTAGAGTTCACCATAAACACAGTTGAAGAATTTAAGAAGGCTGTAAAGAAAACGAAGGGAGCTTGCACTGAGTTTTGTAGGAGACTTTTGATCACTTACAATCGTTGCCAGGTGGTTGTTGAGAAGAGAATGGATGCATTTCTAGACCATGACCTATTCATAGAGATGTTACAGAAAAAATATCAAGAAGATGAATAGAGAATTCAACAGATCAAGTTTCTAGACGAGCAGATCTTGAGAAATGAAGTAGCTCATTTAGCGGTCAGTGTATAGTTGAGCTGAGACAGGATCAAAGTGTTAAAAAATTAGGCCGCCAAATTTGAAATCAATATTCATTTTCTTGAACCTTCTGAGTTTGAAAACATTGCCTCAAATGCCTTAGCATGGAAGAAGTTCCTGAACAATCAAGCGGGGCCCTCCACTTGAGTGATCTAGTAGTTTGTTAAATGTAATATATTGTAAAGTGTATAAGCACTGAATATGAGACAATTTTGGGGATATGAAATGTTGGGGAATCCCAGAGGTCATTTGTGGGCAGCCCAAAAGTTTTTTCCTTTTGGTATAAGTATAGGAGAATTAGATAGAGAAGAGGCTTTTTCCCAGTGAGACTTGTGAAAAAATTGTTATAAGAGGAACTATTTCATTTTGCAATAATAAAATTACAATTTTTCCTGTTGGAGAAAGTGCTGTGTGGAATGTTTAAATGTGGCGAAATGAACAATGTTAAAGGGGGACTATTTCTTTTTCAACTGTGTTTCATTAACTGTGAGATCGTTCTAACTTTTTGAACCTATGTTTTTGTATGGATGTTCTCTGGTTTATTTTATGAGGATTTCCACTGTGAGTAATGAATTTCTTAACAAACAATGAACTATCTTGTTGTACATATCTTTATTTATGTTTATGTGTTTTGATTCAAAAAACAACTATCTCTGATTTATCTTAATACATGAACAATAATACATTACTAATTAATTGATAATCTTGCTCCCTAGGGACAACTTAGCTAGTTGGTTTTCTGTCGTGTGTGATTTAGATGCGAGAGGGATTAAGATGGGAGGTAAGAACTTGCACATCACATTGTGACTGCTCCTCATATTCTTTATCAATCTGCATGTTATATAGGCACTTGTATATCATACTTAACGTTAAAAAATACAAAAATACACATGATGGACTAGGCCGCAACCGGTAAAACACTTTATTTTTATTATTTGACCTATTATAGCCAGACTGCAAACCGGACGGATTCCCCATACCAAATAGTCACGGGCTAGTTGGGAATGTTGACTATGGAGAATCCCTTGTTGTTGTTTCCTGTGATTTCCTAGGCCTCAATAGTTTTTGGCACTAGAAGGAGGGGCACCAGTGCATTGCTGGCCAGGGAAATCTATTTCCTTGAAGTTACTCCACCGGTGATAGTTTTGAAAGAATTTTATTTACTGATATGAATACTAAAGAGAATAGAGAACATTTGTATTCTATAGACAATGAAGTTGTTAATGATCTGAGGAGACACACTAGAGCGTATGTGAAGAGTATTGGAGGATTACCCACTATCCCCGATTTACCCGGAAGAGAATATAAGAAGAAAGACTGTCCCATCTTGGAAGATTCAGTGTTGGTTGGAGATTTTGAAGAATTAGTAGAAGTAGTGTTATAGGAAGTTGTTCATCCTTTGAATCAAGTAGGCCTTGATACACGTTACTGTTCTCCTATGCATACTCCTATTCTCTCACCTCCTCACTCTCCACCCAGACTAGTGGTAGGGGTAAATGTAAATCATCCACCTAACCCACCAAATCCACCACTTGCTTGGAAAGCCAGATCACCTCTAAACTTAGCACCCCCGTTGCATGACTTGCCTCAGTATTTTGAGAATATGCTACCCAAGTTTGACCCAAACAAGAAGATTTTAGTAGATGACCATTTGCAAAGTTTCTATTTGTCCATAGAAGGATTAAGGGCCGGGGAACATGAGGATGTAGTTTGTAGACTTTTTCTTCATACCCTTAAAGGAGCAGCAGCATCATGGTATTTTGGTTTTCCTACAAACTCTATCCCAGATTGGGATACCTTCGAAAGGATTTTTAGAAGTAAATATTCAGCCGAAAATACACATGAAGCACTAATGAAAGGTTTAGGCGCTCTGAAGAAAGAAAGAAAGGAAAAGGTACATAATTTTACTCAAAGGTTTTCTGCTTACCTTAACAATTTCTCTGCAACTGATCAGCCCTCTAACAAGGTTCTAATTGAGTATTATACCTCAGCTTTAGGTCCTGACTTGGATATGTTCACAAAAGCTCAAGTTAAGCAATCTGAAAGAGTAGAATATGAAAAGGAAAGCATAGAAGATTATCTTGAGCAATCTAGAGAAAAACCTTTTGGGAAGAAAACCTTATTATTGTCTAAGCCTAAAGAGGAGAAATCACATGATTTTGAGGAGATGTTAAAAATGATGCAGAAGCTTTCCAATAGAATAATAGATTTGGAGAAAGAAAAGGAAGCTCATAAAGCATATAAGCCGTATTACAAGAAAAGAGAGGATAACAACCAATCCAAACCTCCTCCATACAGTCTGGCATCGATGAATTTAATGGAGGTAGGTATGGATAATTTTTGTAATTTCCACCAACAACCCCATTCTAGAAATAATTGTCCTCAACGGATAAATTCAATGACATTGGTAATGAACCAGTGGTTGGATTCTAAATTAATCAAGGATAGTGATGAAGAGGAAAAGGGTAGTAAGACCAAATAAAAATAAGAAAAGGATACCATGTTTTTATGGGATTGTGTCTCTCTTTTTGATACAAAAAGAAGTATTCTGAAACCTGAGGGGATACCAGAAATAAAAGTAACAACAAAAGGCCTAGATGTGGTGAATAAAGACAATTCAATGCTCTCAAATATCAAGAAATTGCAAGAGAATGTTAGGAAACAACCAAAGAACAATGTTGATGGTGAGGTACCTAAAGTCACTATTACCAGTCAATGTCCGAAGTAAATCAGCATGCCTATTAATCCTATGGAAGACCAAGTGGGTGATGACATGGAAAATATAAAAAAATCTGAAGAACCATAGGAAACATTGCCCATAGAAAACCAACCTATGGAGGAAGTTGTTGAAGCAATTTGGGAAGGGAAAACTAGGTTTAAAACCTCACCTTTCCTTTTGACTTTGGAAATTTTGAATCATAAGGTGCATAATTGTTTGGTAGATTCTGGATCATCAGTAAATGTTATGCCACTCATAGTTTGCAAAAGGATTAATGGACAGCCAAAACCCACTGCTTGGGAAGTTACTCAATTAGACAGAACTAATGTGAAAGTAGTCGAGGAAATGGAGAATGTTCTCATTCGCTTATTTGCAAATGAAAAGATATGTCAATATATTGATATTGTTGTGGCAGACATACCTAATGGTTATGGACTTATTTTGAACCGAGACTAGTCAACAAGGTTAAAGGGGTATTTTGCTTCAGATTGGTCACATTTGTGGCTGCCTCATAAAGGAGCCCCAAATCAGATCAAAATTTTAAGGGAACCCTACATGAAACATACTGTCACTAAGTTGGAAGAAGAGAATGAATCAGTCAATTCTATTTTGGGGAATTATCTAATTGAGATTGAAGAAGCCAAGAACATAATAGACACACAGCCCAATCTCCTTCAATGTTCATGGGCTGACGAGATTGATTGTAAATCAGTAGATGTAGTTTTTTTTTAAGAATAGTAGAATTAGATAATGGTTAGGTATTTCACATCTACAATTGAGCCTAGCCCCTTAACTTACAAACTGTTGGATCTATAGGGGTGGGAAGAGAACTGATCAGGTAGTGGTTTAGTTCTCAAATTTTATTTTTCTTGGTTTTTTTTTCTCTTGATAACCTTGTACATAAATACTTCGATTTAGTTTTTTACTTTGATTTGCTGCTATTGTTTCTAGTTACTTTTGGTTTGGTTTGAATAAAAGAGGAAAACTTTTGGTTGCATGGAAAGCATTAGGGTTCTTGATTAACTGAAATCTTTGGGATAAGACTATGTATTCTTGTTTATAATTTATTCTAGTAAGTAGTTTTACTAAATGGCTTTGAACTCATTGAAGTCCTGCTTAATCCCTGAAAATAACTCATGATCAAAAGGTCTGTAATACTATTTCGAGGTTCCATCCATTTCATATCTAAAAATTCCTAGGGGGTGACATCAAAAGACTCACGAAAAGGAAGCAAGGTAAACAGTATATTATATATAAATGATCCCATGCCAAAATTTGAAAGCCTAAAGGCTGATAAGAGTCAAAACTCCTAAAAGAAGCAATACCTATCAAAGCAAAGTACCGAATCATATGAATACAAATTTGCCAAAAAGTTCTTCTCCATCCGTGAGCTGAAAATTAAACACATCTCTCACACAAAACGACACTATGGATAGAAGAGCCTGAATAAAATTCAGAAAGAAAGGCATAAGGAGGACTCAAAAGAACAAAAGGTTCAAAAGGAACAAAAGTGCAGAATGGCATGGGAATGAGGAACAAATGAATATTTCTATTTACCATATGTTACAATCCTTTGGTGTCCAAGCTGGAAACTACCCAAAGACAAAGGTAAAATAAAACTCATGTACTAGGCCTTGATAGAGTTATCTTGACTTTGAGATTTTGGTGTTCCCATTTTCAAAATTGGACTGTCATCAATCATTGAAGTGCATATGTTTTCCATTGTAGGAATACAAGCATCTAGAAGAATTCAACCTATCATCTTAATGGCTAAACAGTCTATTAATAAGGGAAGAGTTGATTCAAAAATATGGGGTTCACCACATAGTCACCAATTGTTGTAGCTACAATGATTTCCCAAATTTCCAAAAATTTGGGACCCTCCTTTTAAATATGTCTTGCTTAGCTTGGTTGGGATTGCTTGATTTTCTCTGCATTTTTTATTTTCTTGAGGTTGGTGGTTGAATGATCATTCTACATGGGTGCTACTTTTATGACTTACATTGATTTCTTATCCAGCTGTCAGAATTTGTTGAAGCTATGAATCGGAACTAGAGTCAACTATGCATCCGCCATTGTGGACATGTTGTTGAATGAAGACCCAATCCAAAGCTTTACCGTCCGCTGATGCATTTATTTTTATTTTTATTATCGGTGTCCTTGTTTTAAAACTATAGAAACTATAGTGCTTTGCAGTAGCGCCATTGCAGATGACATATTGCGAGCACCATGATGTATGTTTCAATCTGTTCCAAATCCCGTTAGTTTTGTTTCACAAGGCCTTAGTCTATTTTGCTCTGGTGTTGCAGCTCTAGAATGGACTAATATTCTACTTTAGCTTGGCTAATGTTTTATGCTTTTATGATGTTTCTCTTAAGTCGTTCTATTTTCCCTCCGATTTTGACTGGTCTACGGAACTCTTTGTCTTGATAGCTTCTATCGTTGTGGCGTTCCAACCAACTTATGGTGCGAGTCCATAGTCTAGTTCAGCTCCGATGTCGAGTTAATTTTTTTTTCTCATCGATGTTTCGCTTTGCACTATGGAACTCGCAGTTGTTTCATCTTTCGCCGTTGCGGCACANTATATATATATATATATATATTTGGGGATTTGGGGCATTTTTCTATTACTTTACCTGGGAACCCATGCCTGCGCTATCATTGTCGTTCCGAACTGGGTGTTGTACTTACTGTCCGTAGCTCATTTGTAGGTGGAATCGCCGTGGAAGCTTTCAGACTCTTCTTGTCAGCTACACAGCTCCTTGCTAGGTAGGCCAATCATTTCGATTCTACCCCTTCATTTGAGTTTTGAACTAGGGTTTTCGTCCTTGGTTAAGTTATCCCTCTGTGGTTAATGGACACCTAGGTTTATGGTTTTTCTTTTAGTGTATATCTAGTTCATTTTCAACAGTTTGGTCATCCGGAGGGGGGTTTTTGTTTTCCTGATGATTATGGTAGTTCTGTTATGATTTTTCAAACCTTACTCGACTGTTTGGGAAACTGGTGCAAACAAGCATTACGCTGTCTACACCAGTTTTATCCAGTTTGCGTATGGCCGTCCGGGGGGGAGGTTTTATCTTCTTTGCAGTAGGAAGGTATTTTTCCCTAGTTTGTTTCGAAATGATGAAGGTTTTGGTTTTTTGGTGTTTTGGTTGTTTGCATGTTTGGGACTAGGGTTATGGTTTTTTGAGGTTGCCCTTTGTTCTGAATCGGATTGGTGATAGGACGATTTATTCTAGAATTGATAGCGCGGAGGATGTAGTTTTTATAATACATTTTTCTTTGTTGGGATAAATTCTACATTGTTAGTGAAGCCATGATGTTATTGGTTGATCAAGCTAATTTTTAGTCTTGGGCAGGATCTAGGATCCTTTGCAGGCTTATCTTGTACAATAGTATTTGGTAGCTCGATCTAGTTCTGTATTTTACATAGATTCAGTCATGACTAACATGGTCGAGGTAGATGCTTATGTATTTTTTTCTTCATTTATTGAATATTGGTTGAATGGCTCAACATGACCTAAAATACTTTTTGTTGTATGACAGGGCAATTTTTTCGAGTACAAGATGTCTAAAAGGCAGAAAAAGAAAGCCCATGTAGTGGAAGAGGAACCTGAGGTAGAAGTTGTCACAAAGGTTGAGTATACTTGCGAATACACTAGATGCACTAGAGGAGTGGATCCTGAATACAAGTTGGGCAAAATTTACAGAATGATGTCACACCATGAAGTACCTGACACTAGTTTTGAAGAAGAAATGATATATGCTAGTACTGAAAGATCTGCTTTGATGAAGATTTCTACCAAGCCTGAGATTTTCCCATGCTCAGAAGTAATTGTATGGATTCTACCTAGGGAAGACATGACTACCATGATTCTGTCCAACACTAACAAACAGGGCTATGTTACTTATAGCCCTGGTTATGTCTCATTAGCCTATCACTTACCAGAAGCCTAGGTGTACCTAACTGAGGATTGGCTAAAGGATATTAATCTTGACCTAGTTGACACATTGAAAAGAATGCTAGTACCTGGTAAGAGTTTTTTAACCATACCATCAGGGGAGTATGACACAGCTACCTTAAGAACCCCTTATAGGATCATTACTTTAATGCTGAATAAAATATTTGGGAGATCCCGCAGAATTTTTTTTAAGCTGGGATGGGTTCCAATCATCTTCTATGTAGCCATTCAAGGGATTGTGTTCAACTGGGTGAACATTGTGTCAAACAGTCTCTCAGCTTGCATTGCTTCAGCCTTCGGAGGGTGTCCCAAAAAAATTAGAGTTCTACATGAGCTCCATACTGATTGATTACATATTGTGCACACAGTCATTCCCAAAGTTAAGGTGTATTTGGGACAGGGATAGGACACTAGTTTACACAACCTACAAGCCATTATGGGTGCATAAGTACTATAGTCATTACAGATAAGTGTGTGAACACTTCATTATGCCATTGTATACAATGATTTTCTTAAAAGAATGCAACTGCATGTCTGAAGCGGTGTTGCAAGTCATTGAGGAGTATGTTGATTACTACTTAAATGAGGACTGGATGTATATTTGAATGTATGGCTGCTCCAGAGCACCTTCACTGCTTCCCAAATATGCCACTGATTATGTGGCACACAAGGAGGCAGTCAGGAAGGCCTTCTTGGATGGCATAGGGAGTTTTTTGTTTGAGCACAAGAAGGTGACTTATCCTCCCATACCGTTCAGATTGGAAAGTTATAAGTTTTCAAGAGTTGAAAAGGATGATGAGTGTGTAGAGGAACTGGAGAAATTTCATTTTGGAGAAATAAACTTCCATAGGAATGATTCTCAAAATAAAGTCACAAAACACTGGAAGGAAGCCAATGTGCATTTTGAGTATACAAGCCATTGGAATAAGGATGAATCAATTTTCCAAAATGCAAAAAACATGACTTCATTAAAAAGAATATTCAAAAAGAAGATCACTACTAAAGGTGGGAAAGGCCAGGCTGAACATAAGAATGCAGATGAAGAGGAGGCTAGGAAAAGAGAAGAAGATGCTAGGAGACTAGTAGGGGAGGCTGAAATTTGGCTGAGAAGTGAGGAAGAAAAGAAGAAAATATATGTAGAGGAAGTTACCAGGAGGGAGGAAGAATAAAGGAAAAAGAAAGAGGATGAGGAACTCAAAAAACAAAAAGCTAAAAGACTGAAACTGATAGGGTCCATGACAGAGCAACACACTTCTGACCCTACAGATATGCAAGTTCAAGATCTAGGTAATCCTTATTCTCAAGACCCTGATGCAATTGCTAGTAGCACCTTAGGACAGGTTGTTGGTTTTTACCTAAGACTGATCTCTTTCAAACAAAAGAAAGGGGAAGAGATTCCAAAATTCAATACCATATTTTATGATAGGGAAAAGAAAAGAATTGTGAAGAGGACCGAGAGGAAAATTGAAACTGGGGGGGTAGTTAGGGAAGATGATAAATGATAAAACCTTAGTACATGGAACAGACAAGGACCCGAGATTCACTATCTGAGCTGGAGCAGCATTGATCCATGCCTCTGAAGATAATGTGGATCGAATAATGACTGACCTTGAGCAATCAAGGAAAAATGCTGCCCAGCTAAAAGATACATTGTGACGGGAGAGAGAGGGAAGAAAGAAACTAAAAATTAATTTTGAAGACATGTAAAAGGAAGTAAAGTCTTCAAAGCCAGAGCTTTAGTCCCTCGAAGTAGACAAGACATCTTTGGAAGTTGCCTAGGAAATCTTAATAAAATTGCAGCGGGAATATCAGGAGCTAATGACAGAAAAGGATGAGCTAAAAACAACATACGAAAGTCTTCATGCAGAAAGAGACCAGCTTCAATGTAAGATTGGGAAAATGGAATTACAAAAGGCTACTTTGGAGGAGTTAGAGAAACAATCTTAGGTGCAAGCAGCAAAGTTTAAAGAATGAATTGCTTCATTAGCAGCATCTCTGGAAGAATCTAAGGAATATAAAACCAGCATTAAGCATTTCAAAGAACATCTTTTAACACAAAGAAGAAAAATGCATAGGCTACAGGTATCCATAGAAGAAGAGAGATGCAAGGTTTTGCAAGTAGATAATAGATTACAAGAAATTTTGGAGACTTATTCATATTTCATAGACATATCTCAAGACATTTTAGAAGTCTTGACGGGAAGAATAGTGAGATTGGAGGCCAATGAGGAGATCCCTGCAGACTTACCAACAAAGGATCAAGAAGGGTTAAAACAAAACTATGACTTGTTAGTGTTTGCCATAAATACAGCTGAAGAATTTAAGAAGGCTATAAAGAAAATGAAGGGAGCTTGCACTGAGTTTTGTAGGAGACTTTTGATCACTTACACCCATTGCCAAGTGGCTGCTAAGTAGAGAATGGATGCATTTCCAGACCACGACCTATTCATAGAGATGTTATAGAAAATATATCAAGAAGATGAACAAAAATTCAACAGATCAAGGTTTTGGACGAGCAGATCTTGAGAGATGAAGTAGCTCATTCAGCAGTCAGTGTACAGTTGCTAGAAGGTCAACTATTCTTGAGCTAAGCTAGGATCGAAGTGATAAGAAATCAGGCCACCAAATTTGAAATCAATATTCATTTTCTTGAACCTTCTGTGTTCGAAAACATTGCCTCAGAAGCCTTAGCATGGAAGAAGTTCCTGAACAATCAATCGGGGCCCTCCACTTGAGTGCTTTAGTAGTTTGTTAAATGTAATATATTGTAAAGTGTATAAGCACTAAATATGAGACAATTTTGGGGATATGAAACATTGGGGAAGCCTAGAGGTCATTTGTGGGCAGCCCAAAAGTTTTTTCCTTTTGGTATAAGTATAGGAGAATTAGATAGAGAAGAGGATTTTTCCCAGTGAGACTTGTGAAAAACTTGTTGTAAGAGGAACTATTTCGTTTTGAAATAATAAAATTATAATTTTTTTTGTTGGAGAAAATGTTGTGTGGAATGTTCAAATCTGGTGAAATGAACACTGTTGAAGGGGAACTATTTCATTTCCAGTTGTGTTTCATTAACTGTGAGATCGTTCTAACTTTCTGAACCTATGTTCTTATATGGATGTTCTCTGGTTTATTTTATGATGATTCCCACTGTGAGTAATGAATGTCATAACAAACAATGAGCTATCTTGTTGTGCATATATTTATTTATGTTTATGTGTTTTGATTCAAAAAATAGCTATCTGTGATTTATCTTAATACATTACTCATTAATTGATAATATTTCTCCCTAGGGACAGCTTAGTTAGTTTTTATTCTGTTGTGTGTGATTCAGATGCGAGAGAGTTTAAGAAGAGAGGTAAGAACCTGTGCATCACATTATGACTGCTCCTCGTATTATTTATCAATATACATGTTAGATAGGGACTTGCATATCATACTTAAAGTTAAATAATACAAAAATATACACGGTGGACTGGGCCACAACCGGTAAAACCCTTTATTTTTGTTATTTGACCTACGGTAGTTGGACCACAAACTGGACAGATTCCCCATACCAAACATTCATGAGCTAGTTGGAAATGTTGACTGGGGAGAATCCCTTGCTGTTGTTTCCTGTGATTTTCCAAGCCTCAACACCATCTTATTATTTGGATAATAAATGATGAATGAAGAAGATGATGAAGTTGAAGGTTCAAGAAGGAGTCTACCCATGAAACAAATAAAAATAAATATTCAATTGTCATTTCATGATATTGTTTTGTTATGAATTTGTTTATATTCAATTGATGTATTATGCATGATAGAATGTTTGCATTAATGACAATATACTACTAATATGCATGTGATGGGTAAGAAGCTCATGGTGCTATACAACTCTCCATTGCTACTTTATCTAGAATGAAACCTCTTTGCTGACATATTGGATTAGTACATAATCTCAATGATATCTTGCTAAAGATGGAAGGCATCTAGAAATGTTTCCATGAGATATGGATGAATGTTGTATTGGCTAAAATACTTGCATAATCATATATCTTGATGCAAAAGAATCTTTCATTAGGAATATACCGTATTAAATGTTTCTAACCATACAACTAATGCATTTGAATTGTAGGAAAGATCGCGTAAAATCGCCTACAAGCAAAGAAGGATGAGTCTTGTTTCGAAGAACAAGTGACGACAGTTCAAGATGAAGAATAATATGACGAATGCAGTGACATCATTGATGTAGAACCTTCCAGCCATGAATACGTAACCAAGAAGAAAGGGAAGATGAGTTCAAGACGAATGATGTCTAGGATGTAGTATCGATACATGAAGGGAAGTTCACAGTTCCATCATGTAGTAGATGGAAACATCGTGGGATACAAGGCAAGATTCATATCAAGAGGTTTCTCACGAAAAGAAGGCATAGACTATGAAAAGACATTTGTAGCCACTAGAAGTTAAGACACATGACAGGAAGAATTATGTGTGAAAATGAAAGAAGGCCTTGTATGAGATCAGAAGACACCCATGGGATAATACATACATGAGGAGCTTGAAAAAGATGACAATCTCAGAGATGGGTGCGAGAAGAACTTTTGAAAAATTTCAAGATAGAGGATCTTGGTATATAGTGATCCTAGATAGATACATAGAATATTAGTAGCAGAGGAAGCTACTTGTCACTCTGGTACAGAATGTTTTAGTGCATAGAGTATGGAAGACAGAGGGAGTATGATGCTGCACTTCAGAGGGAGTGAATGCAGAAGATCCTGAGGTTCGACATGGTATGACATGATGGATACCTTACTAATGAATCTAGGCTTTACTGAGAGTAAAGCAGATTCCAACCTTTGCTTCAAGGTTGAAGGTAGAAGACCAGTAATGCTCCTATTATATGTCGATGACTTGTTCCTGACAAAAAAGAGAAACTCATTAATGTTGCAAGAAGGAGACTTGCTGCCAAGTTTGAGATGAAGTACTTGGGGATGATGTACTACGTTCTAGGCATGGAGATGTGGACAAGGGAAGTATGTAGTAGAGATCTTAAAGAGGTTCAGGATGATGGACTGCATGACCACACCTATGGCATTGAATCTGATGTTATTCTGTGTTGCTTCATCAGACTTGGTTGATGCAATGATGTATCATCAGATTATTTGTTCCTTGATGTACCTCATGAATGCAAGAGTAGATATTTTCTTTTCTATGAACACACTGAGACATGTTCACCTGATGATTGCAAGGCATGCATTGAGGTACCTAAAGGGTACAGTTTAGTATGGGCTCAAGTATGATACAAATCAGAAGATTAACCTAGAGGGTTATGCGGATTCGTATTGGGAAGGTAGTGCCATTGATAGGAAGAGCACTTTGAGGTGCTACTTCAGTATGAGATCAGGTGTGATCTCTTGGTTTGACAGGATGGAGTCCTGTATGGTGTTGAGTACAGCCAAGGAAAATGATGTCGCAACTTGCAATTTGGGAGGTAGTATGTTTCTTTTGAAAACTACTATTTTATTTGATTGATCTAACTTGCATTTTGGTATGATGCAGAGAGGAGCAGTGAATCTCCAGTTTGTGATCCAGATCAAGATCTCTTGAAAGAGGGAGTTCTAGAATAGCCCGTGAGATAGGTTGTCTTAGCATAAATCCTGGTGAAGCTAGTAGGTTTCTTAGATGTAAGCGGTCCTATAGGTTTTCCTCAGATGTAATCGATCCTAGTGAAGCTCGCAAGTTATCCTTGGACGTAATAATCCCTAATGTGATTTTATGCTAGAAATGGCCAGAGTGATGCTTGAGTACTTCAGGGAGAAGCTTGGTGTTCTCCATATCGAGGTTCCTTCCAAAGGGAAGTGATGATTTTGTGAGCCCTTCTGACATGGTGATAGGATTGGTTCCTTCTATGGTTAGATATAATTGTTGTTCCTTTATGACATGGTGAGAGGATTGGTTCCTTCCATGGTCAGATGTAAGAGATGTGACATGGTGATAGGATTGGTTCCTTCAATTGTTAGATGTATGTGATGATGCCACATCCAACATAAAAAAGGGGTTGGCTCTATGATGACACATCTAGTATGAAAAAGGACTATCTCTATGTAGATCCCACATCTAGCATGAAAAAGGGATGGCTCTATGATGACACATCTCGTATGAAAAAGAACTAGCCTTGTGTAGATCCCACATCCAACATGAAAAAGGGCTAGCTCTGTGATGACACATCCGGTATGAAAAAGGACTGGATCTGTGTAGATCCCACATCTAGTATGAAAAAGGAATAGCTCTATGACGACACATCCAGTATGAAAAAGGACTGGCTCTATGTAGATGCCACATCTAGTATGAAAAAGGACTAGCTATGTGATGCCACATCTAGTATTGAAAAGGACTAGCTCTATGTAGATGCCACATCTAGTATGAAAAAGGAATGGCTCTGTAGATGTGAATCTAGCATGAAAAAGGGCTGGCTCTGTCAATGAAGACCTACATGGAGGCTAGGACTACAACCATCATGAAAAAGGGCTAGCTCTATAGAACTTCCTATGATGAGAAGAATGAAGAGATATAACCGTTTGATTGAGGTAGAATAAGCACTAATGATAATGATGATCCAGTGATGATCTAGATCAAGTAATGATCCAGACTTGATGATGATCCAATGATGCTCCAATCCAAGTAATGATCCAAACTCGATGATGATCTAGTGATGATCCAGATCCAATAATGATCTAGACTTGATGAAGATGACTTGACAATGAAGATGACTTGATGATGAAGATGACTTGAGGATGAAGATGACTTGACAATGAATATGAATTGATGATGAAGATGACTTGAAGATGAATATGAATTGACAATGAAGATGACTTGATGATGAAGATGACTTGAAGATGAAGATGACTTGATGATGATCCCGATGATACAGAGAATAAGACTTGTGCTGATAAATTGTGTCGAGAGAATACCTTCCTAGTTAAGAGGGAGTGTTGATGTATTTGTAACTTTGGAATGTATTCACTTGTATAACTTATGCATTATACCCCGATGTTTATTCCGGGAAGCATCGATAATGTAATTGAGTCATGTCATGCCCCAATATTTTGATCGCAAGATTCAATAATGTAAAAAACTCATGCAAAGTCATTGAGGTTAACCCTCCATTGTAAGTCAGGGAAATAGTCCCCACAATTCTATCAAGGTTAACCCTCATTGTTGATCGGAGGGAAAAGTCCCCACAGTTGTGGGGCACTAGGGTTATTAGACTCTCCTAGAGATGTCGGCCCTAGTAAGTAATTGTTAAGTGGGGCTGACATGTTGAAGTGAACATTAAGTGAACGAAAGAATATAAAAAAAGAGCAAGCCTCTCTATTTATCACACACACACTCACTCATTGGGGTGCCTGAGTGAGAGAAGAGAAGCTCTCTCAAGTGTGAGAGAGAGAACAAGCTGTGGATATCATATTTTCTATTTTTGGGTTTTATTGCTTCCATTGGTGCTCATTCTATCTCTAAGGAAGTTGTGGGGTTTTATCCTTTATGGTTTCCCTGAGGAAAATTCTTGGTGTCTCTTGTCTCTTGTGTTTATTGCTATGCATGTTATTCTCTCAGATAAGATCCTAAGATCATATTTCTTAAATGATAAAAATATAACACTTGGAACAGTTGGTTACCAAGGTCTAGGTGAACCTGAAGGAAGCACAAGACCGCTAGAGAAGTTACATGGATAAGAAAAGAAAAGATAAATATTATCAAATACATGACCATTTCTACTTGAGAGTAAACTTCAAAACAGAGCTCGATGAGCTTGTGAAGGTGTGATAAGTTATCACCTAGGTTTTGTGGACCTTTTGAAATACTGGCCAAGAGAGGTCTAGTGGCATATGGACTAGCATTACCCATGCACATAAGGGTCCATAATGTTTTCCATACATCATTATTAAAGAAATATGTTTATGATACTAAACATGTGGTTGATTGGTCCTTATTATAGGTGGAACTTGAAGATGATTTTTCCCCTGAACTTATTTATATATTGGATAAGAGAGATATGCATCTCAGGAAGCGCATCGTGGTCCAGTTGAAAGTGCAATGGAAGCAATTTGAATCCAATAAGGCTACTTGGGAGAATGAAGCCACCATGCAAAAGGATTACTCCGCTTGTTTCATGATCTCATTCCAAGTCCCTAGAACACCAGGGAAGATGTTTTTCTAAGCAGGGAGGGATGTAATATCCCAAATTTTGGACCTAACACTTATAGGCATGTGCCTATTGATTATGATGATTATCTTGATGTTTTATTTTTATACTAGGTCAAATACCCCACTGCAGATGAAGATGATGATTTGTTTTATATATTGGGCGTAAGCCAATTATTGATGATATATACATGTGTGTGTGTGTGTGTGTGTGTGTGTGTGTGTGTGTTGGGCGTGGACCATGAAACACATGATTGACAAGATGTTTTGTGTTGAGCGAGCAGCTCTAGAACATTGGATCCTTGGCTCTTGTATCCCTAAGTGTATCATACAAGTACATCCTCGCATTAGTGTTGAGCGAAGAGCTCTAGAATTTCACTAAGTTTTTAACTCCCCAATTTTAGCATTGAGTATGGGCTCTGGTAAGCACTAGGAGTTACTGAAAATAATTAATGATTCCTGAGTGAAAATGGCTCTCGAAAACATATCGATCTCATCTGACTTATCTATAAGTGATTAAGTGAAATTTTGAACTTCTATATTCTCATCAAGTATTAAATAACTACCATGTTATATGAGGGAATCCAACATGCAAGGATGTTTAGAGTTTCCTAGCCTAGTATACCTAACCAGCTACCTGATGACCTTAATCAAGAAGGTGTTGTAAGTCTAGGGATTACAATCTGTGATACCCCAAGACAAATGTTAACAAATAATATATTATTATATATATATTTTATACAGAGTATGTATAAAGAGTACACCTAGTAATAATATTAATAATGTAAGGAAGAAGGAAAAGGTCCATCTATTACTATTATTACTAAGTAAAATTAAATACTCTAATACCTATTAGAGTCCAATTAGGAACTAGTTGAAAGTTCCTAAGTTAAAATATTAAAAGTACTAAATTAAATAAAAAAGGTTAAATATATAAATGAAGGAATTCTTTATTTAACTACTGTTATCAACCCAAATGGCACTTCTCCATCCGAGTGCCAACACTTCATATGTTGGCACACAAAAGGACACTTATGGATTGAAGGTTCCCTAAACACTATAGATGGGCATGACATGAGATGGATTCACTATCCAACCATCTTACCATTTTTCCTTTTCATATGTTGAATGTCATATGCGACTATCTCCACAGCAACTAGTGTACATACGCGACTATCTCCATAGCATCCCATGTACTGTAAGCGAGTATCTTCATTACAATCCATGTACAGATCTGTACGAGGGTCTCCCTTATAGCAACTCGCGTGTCATAAGCAGGTTTTCAGTATGAATACTCACGTACACATCCATTCAACATTAAAAATAATAAAACATGATTAATGGAGATTTGTTGAGCCCTAATCATTAACTATGTCAACTGTCTCAACCTCCTCAATGTTTGAAACTGCTCTATTTCCTCAAGTATAAATACAGGCCTTGGGGAGAGTATTAATCAATCAATCTTGGAGATAAAAGTTATGCTAGTGGTATATCTTCAAAAGTATTTGGAGCAACATAACTCAGAAACCTTTAGTTGCAGAAGAGTCCTTATTTCAGGAATTGGGTTGTATACTTATCTCATTCACTATTGTTAATAAAGAGAATTCTTCTTCCAAGCTTGTGTTGAGTCTCTTTCATGTATCATTTTTTGATGAATATTTTTGATTAAGCACTCTATATATTGTTCATCTAACTTGTAATATATACATGTTTAAGATTGTACATGGAGAATTGTCCCTTTACAAGTGAAAGAGGTGCATCCTTGAAAGCTTTGGAGAGGAACAGAGCTAGAGAAGACAAAGTTTTGATCAACCGTCATTAATCGAGTGAGTCCACCATATCTTCCTATTTCCATTTTGTACTTTAAATCTGATTGTATGCAAGTTTTAGAAGTACGTTGGTAACCCGAGACCCTCGGTTACAAGGGTGTTTATTCCTGAAGAACAGAACTGGCGACTCCGCTGGGGAGCCCAGATTGCTGTGGGTTATTTTTGTTTACCATTGCCTAGTCTTTTCCTTGATTGTATGTGTGGTTTCTTATCTTGGTTCATGCTTAGGATAGTGTTTGGAGACCTTGAAATTTTTTCTTTTTATTATAAAATTTTGTACCTGTACGCAGGTTTCTCTTGCACACAGTCGCGTATAGAGGCCTGCGTATGTGGGTTGCTCTCTAGGATAGTTGTGTACAGTACACGGGTTTCCCTTATACACGGTCGCATACAAGCCTTAGCATTGGAATTCTTGGGTTAGGTTTTACTTGTCCCTATTCCTCTATAAAGTCTGTTTGCTGGTTGGTCTTCCTTATAAACACTATACTGTGATTTTGATGACCTTGTTGGCCACACCTTGTGCTTTCTTGTAAAGCCCTTGAATTCTTTTGTTTGGATTGTCTTTCTGTTTGCAACTTGAAGTGGATTTTCTTGTTTGGGTTATAGGTTTAAGTGTTGGTTGTCTAAATCAGTGATCAGGGTTCTAGACACTATTTATCCCATTCTATTTTTGGATAGTGATTAGTGTGCCACTTGCCTTTGTGTGATTTTAGTGATTTCCTTTCATTGTATCCACCCAAGCTAGGGTTCCAAGTCTTCCTTAGGTGGTTGATTCTTGATGTTTAATTCACTTTGCTTACTTTATACAATTAGTTTAATTCAAGCATACTCAAGTTTTGTGCATTTAGGTTCATAGTAGTCTTTCAGCATTTTAAAAAGTGAAAAGAAAAACATTTAAAAGCTTTTGCATTTGATTTTGCATAGAGTAGTTTTATTTTAAGTTTTTAAAATATAATCTCAAAAAACTACAAAAATATAGTCTTAGTGTTCTCTTTATCGTTGCATTTTTCATCAATTTATATTTACAAAAGAAGAAAAGAACCTTTTTTTTTAGTAGTGATAATTTGATTTGGAAACATACACCTTTGCTTTTTATATTTATTATCGAATCAAAAAACATCATAGTCCTTCACTCCACTTCTTTCTGAGTAAAAAATAGCCCTTAAAATGAACATAGCAATTAAAATTTATTAGTAATTTTAATTTTTTAGGGCCATACACCTACTAGCTGTAACGTCCCCAACCCTTCGACCAGTGAAGAGGACGCTACTAACACCAATCATATCGGCAAACAGCCCCATGAACATGAACAGATATCAATGGTGAAATAAAAGATTAAACATAATACATACCAAGACGCATAATCCATCATACAAAGATGCACGGTTACTCAACATTTAGTGGAAGCAAACATAAACATTTCAACATTCAACATGTTCATGATAATTCATGAAACAGTAGATATAACTGCAGAGATGAAGAAGTCAGGAGTACTTATCTTTTGATTAAGAACTCACCCTGCAACCAGCTATGTCACTGCAACTTTCCACCCAACCATAGGCCAGCGTGCTCATCAATCTCTCAGCAACACTACCACCCCCAAGCTAGGCATGATTCCTCAAGGAATAAGGGTCAATGTAGGCTTACACATAGCCAAGGTTTGTCAATCAGCCAAACCCACACAGTAGGGTTTTACCAGGCTGTCAAGGAGCTAGGATATGCTAAATTCTAGGCTAGTGGCCTCAAACACCAGTCTTCTCAAGCATACCAAGCCTCTAATCCCACTCTCAATAGTCTGAAGACCAACAACTTCATACCATAGCAAAACAATCCATTCACAGCTCCGGGAAGAAGGTAAAGACAACTGGGTAACAATCCCAAACAAAACGTGGAATACAGTTCAAGTCCAACCACACTCCAGAGTTGTTCTTGGGCCTACCATGGCCAAAAGAACTCAGCAGCAACCCAAAACCAGGGTACGTCAACAGCCACAAACTCAAAATGAATTACGGCAACAATCCACAGTGTCAAAATAGAGGAGAAGCCAAACTCCTAGCGTGGAAAGAGGAAAACTCAGCTAGCGAGATGTGGCAATCAATAGCCAACCAACATCCACGAGCCCACAGTACACACAATTCCCCAATGTGATGGCTGGATAACTTACACAGGAATAAAGGGGAAAAGAAGAAACTCTCATCCTGTGTGCAAAGGAAAAGACACAGCCTAGGAAAAACATGGAAGAAATAAACACACACACAGTCCGAAATGGAAGAATAAATTGGACTCTCAATGGCATCCAAAAATCAAGGGAAGAACGACAGCAACCCAAATTGTGGGTTAAACCAATAGCAATCTCGAATCATGGATTAAAACCATAGCTATTCCACATACACAATAGAAATCATGCCCTTGAGGCTGCTCTTCTAGCTCGTTGCATGCACAAAACCAAAAAAGAATCCCCCGACTGGTGCATGAGAAAAATGAAATGACCTCCTCCTATGCATCCCTTCGTGAGAGTGAACAGACCTGGGAAGAGTGGCGTCGTGGAGAGAATGATAGTGGAGGTTTCTTCCAATGTGAGGTCAACTCACTGGTGGAGTGTACGCGTGGGCAAGGACTGACAGTCCTGCCACACTCCACTTCCAGCCATAACTGCCTCAACTACTCAACAAGACATTAAAGTGGTTGGATGAGACAAGGGAAGATGACAAATCAAACAAGGTGGTAACACATGGGTTCCCCCCCATAGACTAAGGTTTGACATCCCCCACCCTTATCCTTTGGAATCATGCCCTTTTCCTTTTTAACATTGCACCGTCGTAGCTGGCTGTAGGTTTATTTTCATTGATGTGCATGTTTACATGATGCCAAACTATAATGTGCCAGATAGCATGATATACCATCGGCAACTATCCCTATTGCCAAAACATACACAACCAAATCTATGGTGGGGCTTTTTCCTTTTGCTCCTCACCACGATTACTAACATTATATACATCATGCAAACAGGGTCAAAACTGGGGTGTTACATTAGCTTAGGTTAGAATTGTGGGATAGGAACTGTAAACTTCCCATAAGTTTTAAAATTTAGACATAGTGGGCTTATCGATAGGTAAATTCTTCTCTTTATCGATAGTATCTTGGAAGCTCCTCTCAAACGGGAGTCAAGAACGAGGTCGTGTGGAGGAATTGGAATGAGGAGATAACCCTCTGATTCCTTGTCAAAATGTAAATTAGGACTTTTACGCATCTGGGGATTCTTTCCTAGACAAATTTTTGGGCTCAGCTACCCTGCCCATGTGTACAAGTCAGGCTTGCAGCTGTCTCCCCATACTATTGGTATAGTTAAGGTAGCCTCCAGTCTCTTGACATCTAGGGTTCATACATACGTAAACCGAAAGGCTATTTCTGGTTCACCTTGGATAGGCTTGGAAGGTAACCCTTTTTTAAAGTGTAGGAGGGTGGTGGGTGATTCCTCCACTTGTGCCTAAGAACCTCTTCAAGGATGCCAAGTAACTCTTCTTCAGCTTTCTTCAGGAAAGCATATCTTTTACCCTTGCTGACTATTTAGACTTTAGGAGTTTTCTTAGTGATTGCTCTGTGGTTTTTCTATGTTTATCCGACCTTAGGGTTTGAATTTTTAAATTTACAATCATGGAGGACCAACCTATAAGAAGGTCACGAAGGTTTCAAAACCTTCCTCCTCTCATCACATTGGAACCTCCACCTCCACCTCAAAGGAGGATATTGGACATGGACGGTTCATTTGAACTGATAGGAGTAAGTGAAGTTCTGGGTGAACCATCACTTAGGGCTAACAACTCTGATTTTAATATTGTTGAGATAGAAGACTTATAGGCTAACTATTTTGCAACGAATTTTAATACACCCTTGACTGACTTAAACGATCCTATGATTGTCTAGGTTAGGACTTTAGATTCACCTATTTTAGTTGTCCCTCTGGGAAGGATAATGTCTTTTGTGGGAGAAAGTTCTTTTGTTTTCACCTCAGCCATTCTGGTTGAAGGGGTACTACCTCCCCCAGTAAGTTCCACTAGATCTAGCATACCTACTATGCCATTAAATCCAGCGAGATGGGTGGTTCAACTGCCAGTTCCCAGAAGCCTAGTAGGTGCTTCTGGTGGCATGGTTACTAGGATTCCTAGTATACCTACCACTCCTTCCTCCTTCACACACACTTTCCAGAGCATTCCAGTAGGATCCTCGGCTTTCATCCAAGGATTTGCTTAGAATGGGGGGAATATTCCCCCATCCACTCCATATATAGGCCCATCACCTTCTTACGTAGGAGTGCAGTTTGGAAACACTGCCTCTTATGGGAAAGGATTTCAATCTCTGGTCTCAGCCCCATTCACAAGCTCTCCCTTTTCATTCTTTAGCGGAGTGATACTTGCTCCCTTTTTTCAAACTCTAGTTGCGACTGGGACGGTCCAAAACTCTTATAATACACCTCCCACCCACAATCCTATGGCTTATGGATGGAATCCATTTCAAATTAATCCATCCACTTCACAACCGGTGGCTGGGGGCAACCCCACCTTTACATATGGGAATTTTGGGGCAAGTCCCTCTAATCCCTAGACTGGCACTTTTAGTGCTCCATTTTGACCCAATATTCCATTCCTGGCAACATTAAACTTGCAATATTTGTCTAAATTGATGAATGAATCGGTGAGGCATGACCGCTCGTGGCCACCTATTCCCACCAAATTTCCATCGGACATCCCAAAATTCAAGGGCAAAGTTGGTGAAAATCCTCGAGCTCATGCCACCACTTTTCATTTATGGTGTTTTTCCAATTCGTTGAATGAAGATTTAGTTAGGTTGAGGTTGTTCCAAACAACCTTAATGAGTACTATAGCAAAATGGTACATTGAGTTGCCATCTACTGCATTCAGTAGCTTTTGGGATTTGGCTAGTGCATTCCTTAGCCACTTTCAGCTTTCAGTCCGATATGACTTCGGAATAGACTTGTTATCTACCTTTAGGAAGAACAAGGCTACCCAAATCTCAGATCACATAAAAGAGTGAAGTAGGTGAAATAGCCTTATTAAAGCCACCATTCCTCTTGAGTTTTTACTAGAGTTGTTCCTTAATTCCCCGTTGCGTTACATATATAAGGATGTATCCACTTAAAGAGTGACGAATGAAGAAGAAGCCATTCTAAGGGCCCAACAATTGGATTTGATTTATTCACAGTTTAGGATCTTGTATGAGATTATCCCTGAGGCATCGAGGCCTACCCACAATGTAGAGAAACCTAAGCCTGGACCCCATGCCGATGGTGTGGTTGGGTCTATAAACTCTCCCACTGTAGAATCTTTGGCCAAACAGCTCCATCATCTATTTGTCAAATATTCTATGGTGGATGTAGCAAAGGCTGCCCCCTCACCCAAAAATGAAAATGTTTTGCACAGACCTCTCAGAAGGGCAATCAGCATCCCGATGGGAATAAGAAGAGAGGAAAGAAAGGGGAGGGAAATCAAAACAAACAGAAATCCACAAATAGTGCTGATGGGGGAAAGAACGACAAGAAAAAGGTGAAATCCCAATGTAAGTTGTGCCATGAGGATCACCTAACTCACCTTTGTCCCCTTATGGAACAAGCCCAAAAGATGCTAAACACTCAACAACCAGCTTTCCTAAAGGATCCTCTTCCCTAAGGGTAGAATTCTGCTTCAGCTTCTATTGTAGCAAGGTGCACTTCAAATGCCCCTGACTGCAATTATATCAACAAGGTTCAATCTTCGACTTTGCTGCAGACTAGGAATAAAAATTATGAAAAAGAGACTTTCAAGAAGGGTAAGGCTATAGGTGAAACTTCTAACCCTATCACGATCAAGAAGCCTGCTGAAACTATGCCTAAGATACTCAAAGGTTTCTTTAAGAAGACCTTGCATAACCCTAATGCTAGGGCTGCTTCAAATTACTACGTGGTTGAAGACTTGGCACAAACCCCTTGTGTAATGTCAACTTTAGAGGTGTTCCAGAGCTGTCCCGCCCAGCAGGATGCCCTCTTAGTAGCCTTAGGCAGCATGGATGCATCAAATATCATGGTGAAATTTCACTTGTCTGATGTTAAAATTCGTCTACCTTACCATGTAGCCTTATCAATAGATGTCATCCATGGTGGAAAGACCATTGGAAGGGAAGTTGTTAATGAGGGTGCTTCTACATGCGTTATGTCCTTGTCATGTTGGAAAGCTCTCGGATCCCCAAAGATGGTCCCATCCGACACTCTACTTACTACTTTGGATGGAAGATCATTGCATCCGCATGCTCTCCTACCAGCTTTTGAAATTAAGCTGATAGGGAAAGCAGTGTCTGTTGAGGTGGAAGTGATTAATGCACCTTTGGACTATAATTTTCTTTTGGGAAGAAGCTGGAATTATGCCATGTCAACTATTGCATTGGCCATCTTTTGGGTGGTATTATTTCCACACGAAGGGAAGTTGGTTACTATTGACCAACTCGATTTTACTCAAAAAGGCCACATGGAGTCTAATGAGTCTGTTGTGCCATTGGTTGATCAGGTCAAATCTACTGCACAGAGCTTGGGGGACGGTATGTACACATCATTGATGGGCACATTTGATCTTCTAGCCTCGATTAACTATATAGGTTCTACTAGTGTGGGGAAGTCCATAGGAACAGTTGTTTATAGGACTAATCCTTGGGTTCTTTCTTCCCCCCAAGAACCGGAAGTGGATTACCAAGCTATCACTCAAACCACTATTGATCTCATTCCAGACCCTCTTACAGTCTCAGAGGACCTGAAAGAAGTCTATTTTCCTGGTTGGGAAGAAAACTCTTTGCATTCTACGGATTGTTTAGATATGGTTTTACCTTCTGGTGAAGCCATTATGGAAGCCATGTGCGGATGTGATAAGATCTATGAAGATATTCATCATCAATCCTATTTTATTCCAAAGCTAAGAAGGATAGAGAATCAAGAGTTTCATATGATACTCTTAGATGATGTTGATACACTCATCAATCCCTTACCCAGGGAAGGAATGTTTGCTGAGGGGGATATGGAAAATATTTTTGCTACTATCCCTATCAACATCTCCATGAATCTAGATGTCATGGAAAATATACATATAGGTGCAAACTACTCTCCTGAAGAGATTGCAATCTATACTGTCTTGTTCAAGGAATTCCACAACATCTTTTCCTGGTTATATGAGGAGATTCTAGGCATTGATCCATCGATAGTTGAACATGAGATCCCAACATACCCTAACCCTAAACCTGTTCAGCAAAAGTTAAGACCTGTTAACCCATGTAAAGCGGTGGCTATGAAGGCTAAAGTTGAATAACTGTTGAAATCTGGTTTTATTTATCCCATAGCTCTGACGGAATGGGTATCGAACCATGATCCCATTGGTAAGAAGCAAGGGACCATACGCGTCTGTACTAATTTTTGAGATTTGAATAAAGCCTATCCTAAGGACAACTATCCTATGCCATTTATAGACCAAATTATAGATGCTTGCGCAGGAAGTGAAGTGTTCTCATTTATGGATGGTTTCTTTGGATACAATCAAAGTCAAATAAAACCAAAAGAACAACATAAAAATGCCTTCATTTGTCCTTGGGGTACCTTCGTGTACAAAAAAATTCCCTTCAAATTGAAAAATGTTGGGGAAACCTTTCAATGGGAAATGAACTTTGCCTTCCTTGATATTAAAGCCATTGTCAAACCTTATCTTGATTATTTTCCTGCACATTCTTGTAAAATAATTGATCATCCAGATCACTTGCATCTAATCTTTCAATGATGCAGATACTATAAGATCCACTTGAATCCCAACAAGTGCATGTTCTATGTCGACTTAGGGAGATTGCTGAGATTCTTTGTCTCTAATAAAGGCAGTAGGTGGATCCATTAAAAGTGTAGGCAATTGTAAATTTCCCTCCTCCTCATTCTATCAGGAAACTTGAGAGCCTGGAAGGAAAGTCCAATTTTCTCCGACATTTCATCGTTAACTATGCCAAGATTACCAAGGGTTTCATGCGCCTACTAAAACAAGACACCCCATTTGTGTGGGATGAAACTACAAAACTCATTTTCGAGGCATTAAAAAAAGCTTTGTTGTCGGCACCTTTACTGCGTCTGCCAGATTACTCTAGGGATTTTATATTGTATCGGGCCACATCCGATTCAGCAATTGGGGTAGCCCTGGTCCAGGAAGATGATAAGATATAGGAGCATGTCATTTACTATCTTAGCCGTGCTTTATTCAGATCTTAACTTAGGTACTCCCATGTCGAGAAATTGGCCATAGCAGCTGTCTATGCTGTTCAGAAAGTACGTCACTACATCTTACTAAGGACTACAACAGTAGTGGCAAATGTTAATCCTTTTCAATATCTTTTGTCTTGACAGATTGTTGGAGACAAATTCAACAAATGGATAGTCATTCTCCAAGAGTTTGATTTGGATTTCCAGTTCGCTAAGTCTAAAAAATCCTTAGTTTTTGCTGAGCTTATAGTAGAATTTCCAACTGAAGAAGATGTAGTCATTGAAGAATACTCATTCCCATATGAGCATATCTTCTTGATATCCACCTCTGACTACTGGTACAAAGATATACTTATATATCTCCACACTTTGAAGTATCCTACAACTTCCTCGTGGGAGGAACGACGTAAATTACACCATCATGCTAAGAACTACCTCATCATAGGAGATACTTTATATCGAAGGGGGGTAGATTCCATTTTGCGTCGATGTCTTACCCATGAGGAAGTGGAGATTGTCCTAAATTATTCTCATAGTGGAGCATGTGGGGGTCATTTATTTGGGTTATCAATAGCCTAGAAGATACTACGTGCCAGTTATTTCTATCCCACAATATTTAAGGATTGTGTGGAATCCGTGAGGCGCTATCATCCGTGTCATCTCTACACCAGAAAAATGTGGTCACATCCTGCTCCGTTATTTCCCGTTGTCTCAATGGGCCCCTTCATGAAGTGGGGGACTGATTACGTGACATGTAACACAGCCTTGGCCGGGGGGCACAAATATATCATTGTCACTATGGACTATTTTACAAAATGGGCAAAGGAAATGCCCACCTTTAAAGACGACATGGAAACAACAAATTTCTTCGTGTTCAATCAAATTATAGCATGGTTTGGTATACTCAAGGTGATTTTCACTGACCATGGAAGTCATTTTCAAAATAGCATGATGACGAAACTCACCACTATGCTTGGATTCAGACAAGAACATTCATCTTCATACTATCCTCAAGCGAATGGTCAGGTTAAGGCTGTTAATAAGACTTTGAAGACTATCCTCAAATGTACTATTGATGCAACCCATTCTAATTGGCATATCATGCTATACCCTGCTCTTTGGGCATATCAAACTAATGTGAAAAGTGCTACGGGTTTCTCCCACTTCCAACTTGTTCATGGAGGGGAAGTCATTACCCTGGTTAGATGTGAAATCTCATTTTTGAAAATAGCTATTCATGTGTTACCCCATATGACAGAGCTTGAAGAACATTTAGTACACTTGGAACACCTTCATGAGCAGCATAGAGACGCGCTAACAGAAAATCAAGCTCACAAAAATAGTGTCAAGAGCCAATATGATAAGTCGGTCAAGCCTCGAATTTTCTCTGAGGGGGGACTTGTTTTTCTCTGAGACGAAGACAAATAACCCCTGGGGGTAGGAAAATTCAAGGCCATGTGGTTAGGGCCTTATGTCATGTCGAAGGTATTAAAGAAGGGAGCATATGAATTAGTTGATGTTAGTTTTTCATCAAATAAGATAGCATTATGATCTTAGGATATTTTCACTGAGAGAATAACAAGCACACCAATAAAACATAAGCACATCACAAGAGAAAAGAGACACAAAGATTTTTCCTTGGGGAAACCATAAAGGAGAAAACCCCGCAACTTCCTCAGAGATAGAATCAGCACCAAAACAGTAAAATCCCTAAAGCAGTAGTCTTCTTCTTCTGTCTAGTCCCAGTATTTCCTTCCTCACTAATGCGCCACACTTTAGTGAGAGTGAATGATGTGTGTGATAAATAGAGAGTCTCACTCTCTATTTATATTCTTCCGTTCACTTGAAGTGCACTCAATTATGTCGGCCCAACTTAACAGTTACTTACTCGAGCCTACACCTTAATTAGTGTATAATAACTCAAGTGCTCCAAAACTGTGGGGACTTCAACAATGACTTGACATGATTTGTTTACATTATTAATCCTCCCGATCGGAACATCGGGGAATGACAACATGACTCAAATACATAATAGAAACATCCCGGAATAAACATCGGGTTTCAATACATAAGATACATGGAAGAATACATTCCGAAGTTACATATACATCAACACTCCCTCTTAACTAGGAAGGTATTCTTTCGACACAATTTTCAGCACTGGTCTTCTTCTCTGTATAAGCTGGATCATCTCGTATTCAAGTCATCTTCGTCTTCAAGTCATCATCGGCTTCAATTCATCATCAAATCTAGATCATCTCTCGATCTGGATCATCATCACTGGACTAGATCTGGATCATCACTCGATCTATATCATCATCACTAGACAGGATCTAGATCACCACTCGATCTGGATCATCACTGCTGGATCTGGATCATCACTCGATCTGGATCATCACTGCTAGATCTGGATCATCACTAGTGCTATCTCACGATTCTTCTCGTCACAGGAAGTTCTACAAAGCCATCCCTTTTTCATGTTGGTTGTAGGCCTACCCACATGTAGGTCTTCGCTCAGCACTTATATATGACCTACTCGTCAGAAAGGCAATCCCAGCACTCACATCTGACCTACTCGTCAGAAAGACCCAGCACTCACATTCACCAGGATGATAGGAACTCACACTACTATCATCTGTGAAATGGCTCAGCACTTACAACCACCAGCATGATAGGAACTCAAACTACTATCATCTGTGGAAAGGCACAACACTCACATCCACCAGCATGGTACGAACTCAAACTACTACCATCTGTGGAAAGGCTCAGCACTTACAATCACCAGCATGGTACGAACTCAAACTACTACCATCTGTGAAAAGGAAAAGCACTTATAGTCACCAGCATGATACGAACTCAAACTACTATCATCTGTGAAATGGCTCAGCACTTACGACCACCAGCATGATAGGAACTCAAACTACTATCATCTGTGGAATGGCACAGCACTTACAACCACCAGCATGGTACGAACTCAAACTACTACCATCTATGGAAAGGCTCTCAATCCTGGACTGAGGATCCCTGGTACCTCACCAGGTAGCCCCATTCAAATAATGGCGGTAGCTCTTATATCTGACACTAAGTCAGAATGTCTTAGCGCTCATATCTAACATGGGAGGAACCTAATCCTTTAGCCATGATAGAATGGCTTCAGTGCTTACATTTGATCAAGTGGGAACACATCCCTCTATCACATCAGAATGGGCGCATGCACTCATATCTGATCATGTGAGAACAAATCTCACGGTCATATCAGAACAGCCCCCAGTCATAAACTAAGTTTTCCTGGTACCTCACTAGGCAACTCCATTCCAATAATGGCAATAGCCCTTATATCTGATCATGTAGGAACCAATCCTACAGTCATATCAGAATGGATTAGCACTCACATCTAACATGGAAGGAACCAATCCTCTCACCATGATAGAATGGCTCAGCCCTTACATCTGACCTGCTCATCAGAATGGCTATGAATCTCAGCACTCATATCAATCATGGAAGGAACCAATCCTCTCACCATGACAAAATGGATCAACCCTTATATCTAACCATGGAAGGAACCAATCCCCTCACCATGTCAGAATGGCTATGGGTCTCATCACTTTCTGTGGGAGGAAGCCTTGATCTAGAGAACACCAAGTCTCTCTCTGAAGTACTCGAACTTTAGCCTAGCTAATGGCTTTGTCAATACATTAGCTATCTATTCCTCCGTCGCAACATACAGGAGCTTCACTGCTCCTCTCTGCACCATATCTCTGATATAGTGATACTTGATATTGATATGCTTCAGCTTGTCATGGAACATTGGATTCCCTGACAAATTCACCCAACTCTGGTTGTCACAATGTATACAAGTTGCATTCAACTGGAGATCAAATATATTAGACAGTAGCTTTCACAGCCATACTGCCTCATAAGTAGCTGAACAAGCTGCGACATAATCTGCTTCAGCTGTACTCAGTGCCACATAGGATTGCTTCCTGCTAAACCAAGAGATCACAGCTGATCCCATACTGAAGCAACATCCCGAGGTACTGTTCCTGTCAATGGCACTGGCTGCCCAATCTGAATGAACATAACCCTCTAGGTTAATCTTTTGATTCGCATCGTACTTGAGCCCATAATCAATTGTACCCTTCAGGTACCTCAGAATATGCTTTGCAGCAGTCAAGTGAACACTTCTCGGATCTGTCAAGTACTGGCTCAAGGTGTTCACAGCAAAGCAAATGTCTGGTCTCATGTTCGTCAGGTACATCAATGACCCAATCATCTGACGATACATCGTAGCATCAACCGACTCTGACGAAGCATCACTCAATGGCTTTAGGTTCAATGCCATAGGTGTGGCCATAGCTTTGCCGTCCATCATCCCAAACCTCTTTAGGATCTCTACTACATACTTCCCTTGTCCAAGGAAAATTCCATCTATACTCTGCCACACCTCCACACCTAGAACAATAGTGCATCGACACATAACAGGAGCATCACTGTTCTTCCGTGTTCAACCTTGAAGCAAAGGTTGGAATCTGCTTTACTCTCAGTAAAGCCTACAGTCATCAATAATCTTCCCATCCTATTGTACTATGTTGAACCTCAATATATTCTGTAGTTTCTCCCTCTAAAGTGGAGCATCATACTCCCTTTGTCTTTTGTGCTCTATGCACTGAAAACATTCTGTACTAGAGTGATAAGTAGCTTCCTATGCTACTAATATTCTATGTGACCATCTAGTTTATAGACTTACATATTCAACCTTGTAGCAAAGGTTAATATCTTCATCAGGCTCATCATGTATGTTTTTAAACTCTTACTGGATGGAAATGTCTCTTCGTAGTCTAGGCCTTCTTTTCGTGAGAAGGCTTGTGGTACGAATCTTGCTTTGTATCCCACAATGTTTCCATCTACTGCATGATGGAACTATGAACTTCTCTTCAGGTCTCAATACTGCACCCAGACATCATTCTTTTTGAACTGGTCTTCCCTTTCTTCTTGGTGGTTGGAAGGTTCTGCATCAATGATGTCACTGCACTCATCATATTATTCTTTGTCTTTGAACTGTCATCTCTTGTTCTTCGGAACGAGTTTTCATTCTTCTTTGCTTGCAGGTGAATATGTATGCGATCTTTCCTACAAGTCAAATGCATTTGTATGGTGAGAACATTTCATAAGAAATATTCATACTGGCAAGTTCTTATGCATAAATATATGATCATGCAACTACTTTAGCCAATACCACATTCATCCATATCTCACTGAAACTTTCCAAATGCCTTCCATCTCTACCAGGACAACATTGAGATTGTGCACTAATCCAATATGTCAGCAAAGAGGTTTCATTCTAGATAAGTAGCAATGGAGAATTTGTATAGCACCATGAGCTACTTACCTATCACATGGATATTAGTAGTATACTATCGTTAATGCAAACATCCTATCATGCATGATACATCAACTGGATATAAAAAAATGCATAACAAAACAATATCATGAAATGACAATTGAATACTTATCTTTATTTGTTTCATGGGTAGACTCCTTCTTGAGTCTTTAGCTTCATCATCTTCTTCATTCATAATAGCATCGTTTCTTATCCAAAATCTAAGGTGGATAAGAACTTCTTCAAGAGTTGAGTTCTTCATATTCCTCATTGCTTGAGGGATCTTCTTTGGATGGTAAGAGCTTGATCTTCAGTTGCTCCCACCTTCTCTTCTCGAGCTTCTTCTTCTTGTGAGTTCTCTTCCCATAGTCTACTGAAATTAAGCACTTCCTTCTGGCACACATTCCTCGAATGAATGAATCCCACGACCATGGGAGGCCATTCAAAAAATGCCCATCACCACTTCTGCATTCTTCACTTATTCTTTTACCGCTTCAAGTTGTTCTTTGATTTGAGAGACTCTTATGACTGCATGGTCTCTGCATTTTGGATATTCACATTCTTCAACTATTTTCTTAGGGTCATATTCTAATTTCTGTTCTTCCCTTCAAATAGCTTGAAATTCTGGAAGACCTTCAACAGCTTTTCTTGCAATAGGTAGTGCTCTGTAATGCACATTCGCAAGCCTTCTATGCCAAAGCTCATTTGGCTCTACTGTTTCATGGATCAAGGCTTGTTCTGGATGGCCCTTCAATTTGTACAAGCCTCCTTCTTCTTCCCCAATCATCGATAGTCTTTCCTTTTGGCCACATGATGACTTGACCATCTATGAATGCAACCCGCATTCCTTTTACATTAATGCTAAAATGGAGAGAAGGTTCTTCTTGAGTCCTGGAACAAGCAATACTTCTTTCATTGTTAGAGACTTACCAGAGTCTAGCTTGTATGAATATTCCCCACTACCTTTTATTGGATATTGGTAGTTATCTCCTAGTTTCACCTTATGAGGTGATTCATGTTCTGACAGTATTACAAAGGATTCCTTGAATCCCGTCATATGTTTGGAAGCCCCACTGTCTATAAGCCAATCATCACTTCCATGAGTAATGTTACCTGTGAGAGCTGATATCCGAACATATTCATCCATGCTTAAAGAATCTTCACTTTCATATCTGGATCTGTTTCTGGATGCTTCATCATCCTCTGCAGTATGAGCATGATGTCTTATTTGGCCTTGACTAAGTCCTTCTTGTGAAAGGCTTCTAACCTCATCTCCCTCTGAAACTGGAACCTCTATACTCATGTAGGTGTCCAATCCATTTTCTTCAGAGAGATCAAATACTTCTATGCTTGGAAGTTGTCAACTTCACCAAGCTTATCATCAAGCTATTGTGATAGATCACTTTGAAATGAGAACCTCGAATGAAAATAGCAAAGGATTAGGTCTTTCCAATTTGATGTGTCTATCTTGGTTCCGGAGCTGGCTGATCTAGGGTTTGCCATAGAAACACTAATTTTCAAAAATTGGAATATTTCAGATATGATTGGATAGACAGATAGATATCTTCAAATGGATCTGTCCAAAGTACTCCTTTTCTGAAAATAGTGGAGGGAAGCTCCCAGAACAAGAAGCCCTAGATCTTCAATTTCTTCTGCAGAAATTCCTGTTACTATTTCTGTGATATATTCGAAATTACTAATCCTATGTGTCTAAAATTTATCACTAAGGTAACCTCACATTTCCCTGATCTAAAGCCATAGGTTTCATCAAAATTTCTTTCACCATTTGGGATTGATGATCCTTTTCCCAAGGTGACCTTTTACAAGACTGTTCAGAACAGCAAAGTTGTACGGAATGCCACATGTCACAAGTTTATCTTATGTCTCTAAAACTCAGACTACTGAAATTAAATTCTGTTCCCTTTTTGTAACATCTTCAGGAATTCCATTTCGACCTCTGTAGCTCAAGATATGGTAGATCTCCCTAGATGTCCTGTTTAGGGATGAATTCTGGAAAAAGCTGGAACCTTAACTTGGAGGGATCATATATCCCATAATATAGTGAATCTGAAGCTGATTTTTGGACACCGGGTTCATCCATATTTTATCTTCGGTTCTTGTAATTTTCAGCTTCTGAAACTTTTCCAACCTCGTAATATAGGGACTATACCAAAACTTATCAGTTTTAGTATTTAGGGTTTTTCCTAGCTCGGGGTCAAACTAGGGTTTGGCTTTCTTGGAGTTTCATTGAACCAAATTTCTTGATGCAGGTCTCCAAACTTTAGTTTTGATGAGGAGAAAAATCCTATGTTAGTCTCACTCAAAAATTCCTCTTCTGTAGAAAGCCCTAATTTCTGCATCGAAAACTAAGAATGCTCAAAATCGAATTCCGCTTCGACGGAAAGATGCGCCCTAAGGAGGAGAGTTGTTCCACCTTACTTTTAATGAAAATATATGGATAAATATCCACAAAATAGGAATCCCTAGTTCCCACAGCTGCACAGTGTCTTCTTCTCAGGTTAGCTCTGATACCATGTTAGTTTTTCATCAAATAAGCTAGCATTATGATCTTAGGATCTTTTCACTGAGAGAATAACAAGCACAACAATAAAACATAAGCACATCACAAGAGACAAGAGACAAAAAGAGTTTTCATCGGCTAAACCATAAAGAAGAAAACCCCACAACTTCCTTAGAGATAGAATCAGCACGAAAACAGTAAAATCCCCAAAGCAGTAGTCTTCTTCTTTTGTCTAGTCCCAATATTTCCTTCCTCAATAATGCGCCACACTTTAGTGAGAGTGAATGATGTGTGTGATAAATAGAGAGTCTCACTCTCTATTTATATTCTTCCATTCACTTGAAGTGCACTCAATCATGTCAGCCCAACTTAACAATTATTTACTCAAGCCTACACCTTAACTAGTGTATAATAACTCAAGTGCCTCGAAACTATGGGGACTTCAACAATGACTTGACATGACTTTTTTACATTATTAATCCTCCCGATCGAAACATCGAGGCATGACAACATGACTCAAATACATAATAGAAACATCCCAGAATAAAGATCGGGTTACAATACATAAGATACATAGAAGAATACATTCCGAAGTTACATATACATCAACACTCCCTCTTAACTAGGAAGGTATTCTTTCGACACAATTTTCAGCACTGGTATTCTTCTCTGTATCAATTGGATCATCTTGTCTTCAAGTCATCTTCATCTTCAAGTCATCATCGGATCTGGATCATCATGGAACATCATCACTGGATCTGGATGATCTCTTGATCTGGATCATCATCACTAGACTGGATCTGGATCATAGAACGATCTGGATCATCATCACTAGACAGGATCTGAATCATCACTTGATCTGGATCATCACTACTAGATATAGATCATCACTCGATCTGGATCATCACTACTGGATCTGGATCATTATTGGTGCTATCTCACGATTATTCTCGTCATAGGAAGTTCTACAGAGCTAGCCATTTTTCATGCTAGTTGTCAGCCTACCCACATGTAGGTCTTTGCCCAGCACTTATATCTTACCTACTCATCAAAAAGGCACACCCGGCACTCACATCTGACCTACTCATCAGAAGTCCCTAGCACTCACATTCACCAACATAATAGGAACTCAAACTACTATCATCTGTGAAATGGCTCAGCACTTACAACCACCAGCATGATAGGAACTCAAACTACTATCATCTGTGGAAAGGCACAACACTCACATCCACCAGCATGGTACAAACTCAAACTACTACCATCTATGGAAAGGCTTAGCACTTACAATCACCAGCATGGTACGAACTCAAACTACTACCATCTGTGAAAAGGCAAAGCACTTATAGTCACTAGCATGATAGGAACTCAAACTACTATCATCTGTGAAATGGCTCAGCACTTACGACCACCAGCATGATAGGAACTCAAACTACTATCATCTGTGGAATGGCATAGCACTTACAACCACCATCATTGTACGAAATCAAACTACTACCATCTGTGGAAAGGCTCTCAGTCCTAGACTCAGGATCCCTGGTACCTCACCAGGTAGCTCCATTCAAAGAATGGCGGTAGCTCTTATATCTGACAATAAGTCAGAATCTCTTAGCACTCATATCTGACATGGGAGGAACCTAATCCTTTAGCCATGATAGAATGGCTTTAGCCCTTACATCTGATGAAGTGGGAACACATCCCTCTATCACATCAGAATGGCCATTCACTCATATCTGATCATGTGAGAACAAATCTCACGGTCATATCAGAACGGCCCCCAGTCATAAACTGAGTTTTCCTGGTACCTCGCCAGGCAGCTCCATTCCAAGAATGGCAATATCAGATCATGTAGGAACCAATCCTACAGTCATATCAGAATGGCTTAGCACTCACATCTGACATGGAAGGAACCAATCCTCTCACCATGACATAATGCCTCAGCCCTTACATCTGACCTGCTCATCAGAATGGCTATGAATTTTAGCACTCATATTAGTCATGGAAGGAACCAATCCTCTCACCATGACGGAATGGCTTAGCCCTTACATCTGACCATGGAAGGAAGCAATCCTCTCACCATGTCATAATGGCTATGGGTCTCATCACTTTCTCGGGGAGGAAGCCTCAATCTAGAGAACACCAAGTCTCTCTTTGAAGTACTCGAACTTCAGCCTAGCCAATGGCTTCGTCAATACATCAACTATTTGTTCCTCCGTCGCAACATACAATAGCTTCACTGCTCCTATCTACACCATATCTCTGATATAGTGATACTTGATCTCGATATTCTTTGACTTGTCATGGAACACTAAATTCTCTGACAACTTCACGCAACTTTGGTTGTCACAATGTATACAAGTCGCATTCAACTGGAGATCAAATATATCAAATAGTAGCTTCCACACCCATACTGCCTCACAACTAGCGAAACAAGTTGTGACATACTCTGCTTCAACTATACTCAGTGCCACATAGGATTGCTTCCTGCTAAACCAAGAGATCACACCTGATCCCATACTGAAGCAACATCCCGAAGTACTATTCTTGTCGATGGCACTTCCTGCCAAATATGAATCAACATAACCCTCTAGGTTAATCTTTTGATTCACATCATACTTGAGCCCATAATCAATTGTACCCTTCAGGTACCTTAGAATATGCTTTGCAGCAGTCAAGTGAACACTTCTCGGATCTGTCAAGTACTGGCTCAAGGTGTTCATAGCAAAGCAAATGTATGGTCTCGTGTTCATCAGGTACATCAATGACCCAATCATCTGATGATACATTGTAGCATCAACTGAATCTGACGAAGCATCACTCAATGGCTTCAGGTTCGATGCCATAGGTGTGGTCATAGCTTTGCAGTCCATCATCCCAAACCTCTTTAGGATCTCTACTGCATACTTCCCTTATCCAAGGAAAATTCCATCTGCACTCTGCCACACCTTCACACCTAGAACAATAGTGCATTGACACATAACAGGAGCATCACTGGTCTTCTGTCTTCAACATTGAAGCAAAGGTTGGAATCCACTTTAATCTCAGTAAATCCTATAGTCGTCAGTAATCTTCCAATCCTGTTGTAGTATGTCGAACCTCAATATATTCTATAGTCACTCCCTCTGAAGTGGAGCATCATAATCCCTTTGTCTTCTGTGCTCTATGCACTGAAAACATTATGTACTAGAGTGACAAGTAGCTTCCTATGCTACTAATATTTTATGTGACCATCTAGTTTATAGACTTACGTCTTCAACCTTGTAGCAAAGGTTAATATCTTCATCAGGCTCATCATGTATGTGTTTAAACTCTTACTGGCTGCAAATGTCTCTTCGTAGTCTAGGCCTTCTTTTTGCGAGAAGCATTGTGCTACGAATCTTGTTTGTATCCCACGATGTTTCCATCTACTGCATCATGGAACTATGAACTTCTCTTCAGGTCTCGATACTACACCCAGACATCATTCTTTTTGAACTGGTCTTCCCTTTCTTCTTGGTGGTTGGAAGGTTCTGCATCAATGATGTCACTGCACTTGTCATATTATTCTTTGTCTTTGAATTGTCATCTCTTGTTCTTCGGAACAATTTTTCATTCTTATTTGCTTGCAGGTGAATATGTATGCGATATTTCCTACAAGTCAAATGCATTTGTATGGTTAGAACATTTCATAAGAAATATTCATACTGGCAAGTTCTTATGCATAAATATATGATCATGCAACTACTTTAGCCAATACAACGTTCATCCATATCTCACTGAAACTTTCCAGATGCCTTCCATCTCTACCAGGACGACATTGAGATTGTGCACTAATCCAATATGTCAGCAAAGAGGTTTCATTCTATATAATTAGCAATGGATAATTTGTATAGCAGCATGAGCTACTTACCTATCACATGCATATTAGTAGTATACTATCATTAATGCAAACATCCTATCATGCATGATACATCAACTGAATATAAGCAAATTCATAACAAAACAATATCATGAAATGACAATTGAATACCTATCTTTATTTGTTTCATGTGTAGACTCCTTCTTGAGTCTTCAACTTCATCGTCTTCTTCATTCATAATAGCATCGTTTCTTATACAAAAGCTAAGGTGGATAAGAAGCTCTTCAAGAGTTGAGTTCTTCATATTCCTCATTGCTTGAGGGATCTTCTCTGGATGGTAAGAGATTGATCTTCAGTTTCTCCCACCTTCTCTTCTTGAGCTTCTTCTTCTTGTGAGTTCTCTTCCCATAGTCTACTGAAATTAATCACCTCCTTCTGGCACACATTCCTCGAATGAATGAATCCCACGATCCTGGGAGTCCATTCAAAAAATGGCCATCACCACTTTTGCATTCTTCACTTCTTCTTTTACTGCTTCAAGTTGTTCTTTGATTTGAGAGATTCTTATGACTGGATGGTCTCTACATTCTAGATCTTCACATTCTTCAACTAGTTTCTTAGGGTCATATTCTGATTTCTGTTCTTCCCTTCAAATAGCTTGAAATTCTGGAAGACCTTCAACAGCTTTGCTTGCAATAGGTAGTGCTCTGTAATGCACATGTGCGAGCCTTCTATGCCAAAGCTCATTTGGCTCTACTATTTCATGGATCAAGGCTTGTTCTGGATGGCCCTTCAATTTGTACAATCCTCCTTCTTGTTCTCCAATCATCGATAGTCTTTCCTTTTGGCCACATGATGACTTGACCATCTATGAATGGAACCCGCATTCCTTTTGCATTAATGCTGAAATGGAGAGAAAGTTCTTCTTCAGTCTTGGAACAAGCAATACTTCTTTTATTTTTAGAGACTTACCAAAGTCTAGCTTGTATGAAGATTCCCCACTACCTTTTATTGGATATTTGTAGTCATCTCCTAGTTTCACCTTGTGAGGCGATTCATGTTCTGACAGTCTTACAAAGGATTCCTTGAGTCCCGTCATATGTTTGGAAGCCCCACTGTCTATAATCCAATCATCACTTCCATGAGTAATGTTACCTGTGAGAGCCGATATCTGAACATATTCATCCTTGCTTGAAGAATATTCACTTTCACATCTGGATATCTTTCTGGATGGTTCATCATCCTCTACAGCATGAGCATGATGTCTTATTTTGCCTTAACTAAGTCCTTCTTGTGAAAGGCTTCTAACCTCGTCTCCCTCTGAAACTGGAACCTCTATACTCATGTAGGTGTCCAATCCATTTTCTTCAAAGAGATCAAATAATTCTATTCTTGGAATTTTTCAACTTCACCAAGCTTATCATCAAGCTGTTGTGATAGATCACTTTGAAATGAGAACCTTGAATGAAAATAGCAAAGGATTAGATCTTACCGATTTGAGGTGTTCGTCTTGGTTCCGTAGCTGGCTGATCTAGGGTTTGCCATAGAAACCCTAATTTTAAAATATTGGAATATTTTAGATATGATTGGATATATATATAGATGTCTTCAAGTGGATATGTCCAATGTACTCCTTTTCTGAAAACAGTGGAGGGAAGCTCTCGGAACAGGAAGCCCTAGATTTCCAATTTCTTCTGCAGAAATTCCTGTTACTATTTCTGTGATATGTTCGAAATTACTAATCCTATGTGTCTGAAATGTTGGACTGAGTTAACCTTGCATGTTCCTGATCCAAATCCATAGGTTTCATCAGAATTGGTTTCATCATTTGGGATTTATGATCCTTTTCCCAAGGTGACCTCTTACAGGACTGTTCAGAACAGTGAAGTTGTACGGAATGCCACGTGTCACAAGTTTATCTTCTGAGTTTGAAATTCAGAATACTGAAATTACAGTCCATTCCCTTTTTGGAACATCATCATGAATTCCATTTGGACCTCTGTAGGCCAAGATACTGTAGATCTCCCTAGATGTCCTGTTAAGGGATGAATTCTGGAAGAGGCTGGAACCTTAATGTGGGGGGATCATATCTCCAATAATATAGAGAATATGAGGCTGAGTTTTGGAGACACAGTTCATGAGGATTTTATCTTGGGTTCCTGAAATTTTAAGCTTTCGAAACTTCACCAAACTCGGAATATAAGGACTATACCAAAACGTATCAGTTTTAGTATTTAGGGTTTTTCCTAGCTCGGGGTCAAACTAGGGTTTGACTTTCCCGGAGTTTCACCCAACCAATTTTCTTGATCCAGGTCTCCAAAATTCGGTTTTGATGGGGAGAAAAATCCTATGGTGGTCTCACTCAAAAATTCCGCTTCTGTAGAAAGCCCTAATTTCTGCATCGAAAAATGAGAATGCTCATAATCGAATTCTGCTTCGACAGAAAGATGCGCCCTAAGGAGGAGAGTTGTTCCACCTTAATTTTGCTGAAAATCTATGGAGAAAGGTCCACAAACTAGGAATACATAGTTCCCACAACTGCACAGTGTCTTGTTCTCAGGTTAGCTCTGATAGCATGTTAGTTTTTCATCAAATAAGCTAGCATTATGATCTTAGGATCTTTTCACTGAGAGAATAACAAGCACAGCAATAAAACATAAGAACATCACAATAGACAAGAGACACAAAGATTTTTCCTCGGGGAAACCATAAAGGAGAAAACCCCGCAAATTCCTCAGAGATAGAATTAGCACCAAAATAGTAAAATCCCCAAAGCAGTAGTCTTCTTCTTCTGTCTAGTCCTAGTATTTCCTTCCTCACTAATGTGCCTCACTTTAGTGAGAGTGAATGATGTGTGTGATAAATAGAGAGTCTCACTCTCTATTTATATTCTTCCATTCACTTGAAGTGCACTCAATCATGTCAGCCCAACTTAATAGTTACTTACTCGATCCTACACCTTAATTAGTGTATAATAACTCAAGTTCCCTGAAACTGTGGGGACTTCAACAATGACTTGACATGACTTGTTTACATTATTAATCCTCCCGATCAGAACATCGGGGCATGACAACATGACTCAAATACATAATAGAAACATCCCGGAATAAACATCGGGTTGCAATACATAAGATACATAGAATAATACATTTCGAAGTTACATATACATCAACAGTTGATTTTGATGGGAATAAGCTACCTGAACCTAGAAATAGGCTCTACCTGAAAAAGTACTATACTTAGGATTAGCGCTTTTTCTTGTATTTTATTGTATGTATTTTTATGTACACTAGTTTGTCGGTCTTTGTTTTTTATACCATCTGCTGGTTGTTTCAGATGTCTTTCGAGAGGTACATAGGTTTTGTTGATGGCACCAGTCACCACACTTGTAATCTTGCTTCAGTGCCATAGGTAATTTATTCTCCCTCAAGACAGTTAGTTTCCTTGGGAGGTGCTTGCTTAGGTCTTGCTTCTAATAAGGTTGCTAATTATAGGGATGTAATTCAGCTTCTATGGGATGCTTTGTCACATGGTATCACTCAGCTGGAAGTCCGAATGGACTCTTAACTAGTGGTTTCCAAGCTCAATCGAGCTTATCAGTTGCGGAACCCTATTCTATTACGTCAATTCATGTAAGTTAGGTTATTGGAAAGAAATTTTGAATTCATTACATTCAATCACATTCTAAGAAATCAGAATTCATTAACTGATACATACGCTAATTACATATTGGATTGGCATTTAACACATTTTTTATAAAAATATACAGTATACACATAAGAAACATTTGTAAATAACCGATAATATATATATATGTGTGTGTGTGAATATCTGTCTATAGATAGGTCAAGTCTCTGATCCTCAGATCCAGTCATAAATGTATAATATATAAAAATATACAAAATATGGATCATAGTCCATCAAATTCCCTATATCTAAGCAGGACCACCCTAGTCCCGCTGGTCTCCCTATACTCTAGCTTCTTCATCCTCTTCGGCTTTAGTAGCCTCAATAGCATCTATTTATACTAAAACTGCTCTCACCACCCACCTCAAAAGGAATATCCAGACAGGTGGAATTCCAACCACAAACTCCTGCATGATAGCTGAGATGTACTCAATCCGCAAGGTGGGTACTCTCTAGGTAAGCCTGGCCAACTTCCCCTCAAGAACCCTAATAAGCCCCTGGTCTTCACCTAAGACAGGATGCACATACATGCGTGGATGCCCTTTAGGGAGGACTGGTCCAATATCTACATTTTGACATGTTTATAGGATTAGAACTCTTATACTTATGTATATATCTCTATATTTTGAAATTCATAAAAATTTTAAAAACTTGAAAATAAAATTTACCTAGATCTCCCCATTCTCCTCTTGGAGGGAGGAAAAGGTCTGGATCACCACGAAAATCCATCCCAGCATATGGAAACTATTCCAGTGCTGGAAACTGCCACTCGCATTAAAAGTAAAAGCCATCGTCATATACACTCTGCACTGAGCCTCCTCCTCCCTGGCAGAGGAAGATCTCTCCCCATCTACTTAGCCTAGGCTGACGAGGAGATTGAACTAGTAGCGGTATTGCAGGGCTCAATCCCGACACTCTCTCTCTCAAAGAAGGCAACTAGTATGCTAGAATATCCAAAGTTCTTCCTCCTTCCTCTCTTACAGTCAGAGAGTTGTTTTCTCAAAATTAGGACAACTCCCGAACACCAATCATACAAAGCCCCCTGCATGCAATCCACTACCAACCTCATTTGGTTCCGTGTAGTGAGATGAAGAGAAAATGACCCTGCAACTCTCACTATGGTACTTGTTAGTACCTATAGAGGAAGATCACGTATATGTGCAATAGGGATGCAACTCCCTCTCTTTAGGGTACCTGGTGTGCAGCATATATCAATATGGTTTTGGACACTTAGGGGATGACCGCCTCTGTCAGTGCCCTCCAGGTTGACTGGAGCTCCTCATCGTGACAAAATGATAATGAAGTAAATATCCTCTGAGGTAATCTCCAAGGACTCACCTTAAAGGTCAAACATGCCTAAATCATTGTCCCAGTAGTTTATCATGAACTCTAACAGGCAGACATTGGCCCACATAGGTAATGTGCAAAAGAAATTCAACAACCCACTTGAACATAAAGCATTCATAGTGGGGGCATATTGGAGTGCTTCTTGATCCATATCTTCATGCTCATGCTCCCTCCACTTAAGTACCATCTTCAAACCTAGCAAAAGTACCATTGGGGACCTTTAGTTTCATGTAGAAATTCATAATTTGGACCCTACATATTTATTTTACCCTTCACAGAGAATACGTGACTGTCTATTTAGGAAGGTCGCGTACTATACACCACTGTCCTTCAGGTAACTCATGTATAGAATGCGTGTACGCGAGTTTCACTATAGCGAACCCGCATACATAGCATTTCTTGCTTAAGGGCACTCAAAAATATAAAATTGGGGCCTAAATTTACAATTTTCTAGGATCAAATTGAAGAGCTTAGGGTGTAGCCTTACCTACACTTGCAGAATTGGATTTCGTCCACCAGATTGTCCACACTGATCAAATGAAGGTAGAGGTGAAAACTTTCTTTTTATGGATAAAATTCAAAATGGTGAGTTTTATTTAAGTTTTTGAACTATTTATAGAAATTATATTTCTTAAGTGGGTTTTTTCCTATAGTTCAAAATTTATTTAACTAATACCATATCTCTTTTTGCCTTGTAACAGGTTTATCATTGTTCTAAGGTGTTTTTTTCTCATATAGAGTGGTTTTAGCCATTTCGCATGCATTTTTGCATCTATACTTACTCCACCTTAAACTTAGCAATCAACATTTTTAACCATGGATTATGGTATTTGAAACCATTAGCTCCTTGTCTTTACCATCGTTCTTCTGTGGATAGGGCCTTCCTCTCATGAGTATCCTCATGTAGAACCAATATTGTTTTTTCAATACTCATGCTGCAGCTGTCTTAGGTATAGGGGAATCCTTTCAGCTAATTTTCATGCCAAATGGAGCCTCATTTTGGTCTCTTTTTACAAGCTATCCCTTTATAGGACTCCGCGCCCTTATGGAGTTTATTTAGGCCCAGGTCTGACTCCTTAAAATAGACTTGGCTACCGAGTTAACTTGTTCATTCAAGCTTGTTAAGAATATGTGAATGGGCATCCACATTGGTGGTAGGTTATCTCTTTCTTGGACCATGCGGAATAGCATGAGAAAGGATCACTCTCTTTTCTATGAAATTGAGAAGAGTATTCTCAAGCATAGGTTTATCACTTTTCCGAACCTGTGGGACTAAATTTACGAAAAAGGAACACCCGGTATGAGCTTAGTTTTCTCTTTTTCATGCTCTAGACCTAAAACATGAAAAATATTCCTATTGTACTTTATGTCTTTGTCATGCTCGTTAAACACTAAAGAACAACGCATTGAGTTTATTTTTGTAAGCCCCATTTCTCGTACCCCAATGGATCTTTCCAAGTGATCTTTCTTTCCTTCACACTCGTAAAACTCAAGCTATATGCTGCTCTCGAAGGAGCATTGGGTAGGTGGTAATTTAACCTTTTTCAGACCTCCCTGACTAAGTATGAAAAATTTTCACCTTTTCTTCTACGAAAGTTAAGAGAGTTCTTCTATGGTATGTTTTATACTTTTTCGGCCTCAAGAGACTAAATTTGATGAAAAAGGACCCCCCTAGAGTCTTCTTTTGGAGTTTTTAGACTCTCTAAATGTGAAAACACCAACTGAGCATGTACTAGTTCAGCCTCATTAAACCCATGAATCAGTGACACCATCTAGCATTATTCTCTCTTCTCTTCAAGCTTGTTAAAAAATGAAGAGAGATCTGAGTTGACTTTCCTGGACCCATTAAAATTTAATAGGGAAGGTAAGGAAGAATTTTTCTCTTGGTTTTCAGTTAGTGGCAGCATGTCATCCTTGAACATAGCACTCTCTATTTTTTTCTGATACCCATGTCTCAGTGTTCACTTTAAGTTCAGCAATTACTTCGAGTTTATTATTCCTCCTCTTGTCAGTTCTACCTAGGGAATCTAATCATGTATCCTACATGAAAGATAAGTCTAGTTGTTCTATCTATAAAGTTAAAATCTACCTTCGATCATCTCTGTGTCATGCTCACTGTTCAAGGACTTAACTCAATATCTGATCGATATCCTGATCCCATCATTGCTATATCTATTATCACTTGTGTCTCCCATCCTTTACCCAGTTCCTAGTCACTCTTGTGATCTGTTGGAGGATCTATTGCCTTCCTTATCACAGTATGGTTCCTCATCAGCACTTCCTGACGATGAATACCTAGAGTTTTGATGATCGTATCTCAAGATTCACTTTCATCATTGGTGAATTCCTTTGCTTCAGTTGTTGATTATCACCTATTGATTAACAATCTATTGCATCCACTCCATGTTCGAATTCAACCTACATTTATTCACATGGATTGGATTGTACTGGTTCTTTGGGATTGTTTATGAAGGCCTTAGTTCTCTATCTATGAACTAAGCTGTGCAAGATTATGTTCTATCCATTTACACAGCTTCTAGATCTTTGAAGACTAATCATTATTTTATATTGTGGCTTCGATCCACCTTTGTAATATATGTGGTCTTTTACCTGTACTATATGATGTACTCAAACATTGTAAAGGATCTAGTGTTCCAGTATATTGAACATAGCATCCTCAGATATGAATTTGTATATGACATTATTATGTATTTGTTTCAGGTACTATCTCTACACCATTGGATTTCTGAGTTCTCCAAAGATAGATATTATAATATATTTCTACCATTGCTTCCCTCTGACCTTACACATTAGGGGGCATATATTATCAACCAAAATGGCACTTCTCTATCTGAGTGCCGACACTTCATATGTTGGCACACAAAAGGAGACTTATGGATTGAAGGTTGTTGAAACACTATAGATGGGCATGACATGAGATGCATTCACTATCCAAATAGCTTTCCATTTTACCTTTTCCTATGTTGAATGTTGTATGCAACTATCTCCACAGCAACTCACATACATACACGACTATCTCCACAACATCCCGCGTACTGTACGTCAGTATCTTCATTGCAACCCGCATATAGATCTGTACACGGGTTTGCCTTATAGAAACTCATGTGTCATACATGGGTTTCCAGTATCAATACTTGTGTACACATCCATTTGACATTAAAAATAATAAAACACAATTAATGGATATTTGTTGAGCCCTAATCATTAACTATCTCAACTGTCTCAACGTCCTCAACCTTCGAAACTTCTCTATTTCCTAAAGTATAAATAGAGGCCTTGGGCAGGGCATTAATCAATCAATCTTGGAGAGAAAATTTATGCTGGTGGTATGTCTATGGAAATTGAATCTAGGTGTTAGAACAATTACACTCACAAAAATAGCCAATTACACATGCAAATTACACACAAAGGAGACTGAATATGGAGCAGAACACTAATCTATATTGAATAAGTGTACAATATCCAACCCTATGAAGTCATAGGCTGCCACAATAAATAATTACATGAGATATTCGAATGCATAAGTATGCCATTGGAATTTGGTCAAAAGCAGGCTTACTAAATCTAAGCAAATCCCCCATAGGTGCATAAAGCAGTTTCCAAATCTGTTTAGGAGCTCAGGATTTGGAAAAGTCAATTAGGAAAGCTAATAGATGATGGAAGGACAAATCATACATGCTTTTCTTAGGAGAAAGGAGTGGAGGATGATGAGGACAAAAAATAAGTTAACTTCACCTAATCAAACTTTCCCAATTGCCTTAAAACTCAGCAAAGGCAGGAAATAAAGCAGAAAAAGAAGACATGTGCTAGGAAGGACATGAATAAAGCAAATTTGATTCCAAGTGGTTTCCCAAGAACTCCATGAATCAAATTTAGCAAGTTTGACCACTTTGGACATGTGGAGGACAACTTGCATAAGATGGAATATGGAAACTAGGCAAATAAGACAAAAATGGATTAATTAATGTCTAAGGTAGCTAACTATGGGTTGATTATTCTAACACCCCCCTTTCAGCCTAACTTATGAGTAAAATATCAGAAAATTATAGGGACTAGCAACAAGGCTTAGTCACCCTTTACATACTGCATGTCCATTTAACCAAGGAAAGAGGCAAAAACCCAATGGAAAAAATCCTCCCTTAAACATGGACAGTAAAACAAAATTTGAAAATCTTGTCATCACTCATGCTTCTCAGCATGATCAACAATCCCTAGCAGTGATTTGATATTGCTGAACATCTACTCAGAAAAAAATTTGGTGATGATATCTACTGCTTGTTTTGAAGATGAACAGAAGAGTAGGTGAATGGTGCCATCATGCACAAGCTGTCTGATGTAGTGCATATGGATCTCAATGTGTTTTGTTCTCTGTCTCTGGAGTAGATCATTGTAGATTTGAATGGTATTCTGATTATCACAATAGATAGTAGTTGAGTATTCTGATTCGAAGCCACACTCACCAAGTAACCCCTACAACCATAAACATTGAGTTGCTGCATTTACAACTCCTCTGTACTCTGCTTCTGTAGATGAGAGTGCAATGGCACTCTATTTCTTGATTGAACAGCCAATTGGTCCTTCAGCAAGCATGAACACATATCCTAATGTTTACTTTCGATCTATGTTCTCACCTAACCAATCACTGTCAGTAAACCCAATCAAATCAAGATCAGATTTAGCTTTGTAGAAGATCCCATGATTCCTTGTTCCCTGAACAAAGTTAAGGATCCTTTTGGATGCCCTCCAATGGATCTCATGAAGCTGATCCATGTATATTAAAGCCACACTTACTGCATAATAAATATCAGGTTGAGTATGTGTAAGGTATAGCGAACACCCAATCATTTGCCTATACAGTATATTGTTTACCATAGGTGAAGAATCGGCTTCTTCAAGCTTAACTCCTGAAAGGAAAGGAGTCTTGCTTGGCTTGCAATCCTTCATGTGGAACTTGTTCAAAAAATCCAAGGCATACTTGGACTGGTGTACTTTTATTCCATGTTTGGTTTGAGCAATCTCAAGATCCAAGAACTGGCTCAATAACCCTAAATCTGTCATTGAAAATGCATGGTTCATTGCATCATTCAAGGAGGCAATTTCATCCTTTGAGCTTCCCGTAATGAGAAGGTCATCAACATACAAGACAATAATCATTAAAGAACCATGAATCAGATTCAAATACACATTAGGATCTGACTTGCATCGAACAAAATTCAATGATAGTAGAAAGCTATCAATCTTGGCATACCAAGCCCTTGGGCCTTGCTTAAGCCGATACAATGATTTCTTTAGCCTACACACAAGATATGGATTAGTAGAAAATAATTGAGGCTGCTGCATGTAAATATATTAAGTGATATCTCCATTCAGGAAATCACACTTCACATCCATGTGATGTACCTCCCACTGCTTCAAAGCTGCAATGGCTAAGGCTAGCCTGATGGAGTCCATATTTGCCACTGGTGCAAAGGTCTCATTGTAGTCTATGCCATGTACCTATGAGTATCCCTTGGATACCAATATTGCATATATTTCAAAGTCGAACCATTAGCAGAAAACTCGGTTTTGTAAACCCACTGACACTGAACTAGCTTCCTCCCTGGGGGAAGATCAACCGGCTCCCAAGTGTTGTTCTTCTGCAATGAGCTGAACTCTTCTTTCATGGATGTTTTCCATATTGGATCATGTGCTAAATATTCGTATGTCTGTAGGTATAATTCAACCATCAGATAGCATTTCTCTAAAAACAAAGGATCTTTCATACACAAAGCACTCTCAAACTGATATCTAGTCCTCTTATGATCATTAGGATTTCCAGCTACTTCTCCAGCTGCAAGAATGGCCTTTGCTTCCCATTTTGGTCTTGTAGGAATTTTAGTATTTGCAATTAAATCATCCTTTTCAGACATATCAGAATCAACAAGATCAACTATCTCTTCACTTACATTCAATGGTTCTGGTGGTGAAGAGGATTCTCCAACTTCCACTACTGTTAAAGGTTCTTCTTGGAACTGAACACTCCTTTCACTAAAGGCATTGTTTGTGCTAAAATTGATCATCTTTTACCCTTTTGAATATTTATAGTACCCAACAAATAGACACTCTTGGATTTGGGGCTGCAAAGCCTTCCTCTTTTTTGTTGGAATTCTAGCCCAAGCCCTTGAGCCAAAAATCTTGAAATGTGTCACTTCTGGCTTGTACCCATTCCATGATTCGAAAGGAGTCTTACCATCAAGATGTTTATGAGGCACCCTATTCTGGATATAGGCTGCATAGTTTATAGCTTCAGCCCAAAAATTTGGTGGCAAAGTCTTAACCTCCATCATGCAAGTTGCCATCTCTTTCAGTGATCTATTCTTCCTCTCAGCAACACCATTTTGCTGTGGTGTGTAAGGGATAGAATGATGCATCTGAATACCTAAATCTACATAATATTGAATGAAATAAAAATTGACATACTCACCACCATCGTTAGATCTGAGGACCTTGATTTTCCTCCCAGACTGGTTTTCGACCAAATCCTTACAGACTTTGAAGAGGCCAAAAACTTCAGACTTGTGTTTTAGGAAGTAAACCCAGCAGTACTTGGAAAATTCATATATGAATGTTAATGCATATTTGGCCTGACTCATTGAAATATGAGGAAATGGGCCAGCAACATCACTGTGGATCAACTCAAGAGGTGCAGAGGTTCTCTCATGACTAGCTTTCTCAAATTTATGCTCTGGGTGTTTTCCTAAGATGCAACCTTGACAGACTCTTTTGGAAAACTTAATCTTTGGTAACCCTATGACCATTTATTTTTCACTAAGATCAGAAAGATACTTATAGTTAAGTTGGCCAAATCTTTCATGCCAAAGCTTGCTTGCCTCATTAGCATGAATCAAAAGAGTCACTACTATATTTCGATCCAAAATCCGATGGTTTTTTCCGACGGCGCGTGGATTTTTTATTTTAACAGTGCCAAAAATCAGGAAGATAATTTTTTTTTTGAAATGGTGGTGATTAGCATCTCTTAAGCGATGGCTATCCTCCTAAGGGTCGCTTAAGCGACGGCTATCCTCCTAAGCGTCGCTTAAGCGACGGCGCTTCAATTACTCATTTATTTAATAATGTCTTATCAATCATTTAATAATTTGTCGTAATTGGTTAATTATTTAAAATGGAAAGCGATGCTTAAGACATTATCCCACACACATTAAAATGGAAAGGCTAGGTTCATTTTTCATATAACTAGATGTACGGCTAGGTTCATTATCTCACACACTGAGTCTTGCACTTATCTCTTGGTTAAGAAGTGCAGAATTCCTAAGGGTTTTTTTTTGGCGTTGCTCTTTTGTGGGGATCTTCCCACTTGGTCTTGGTTTTTGGCGTTGCTCTTTTGTGGGGATCTTCCCACTTGGTCTTGGATTTTGGCGTTGCTCTTTTGTGGGGATCTTCCCACTTGGTCTTGGCCGATTTTGGCGTCGCTCGTTTGTGGGGATCTTCCCACTTGGTCTTGGATTTTGGGGTTTCTCTTTTGTGGGGATCTTCCCACTTGGTCTTGGCTGATTTTGGCCTTGCTCTTTTGTGGGGATCTTCCCACTTGGTCTTGGATTTTTGTCTTGCTCTTTGGATTTGGTTCTAACCCTTGTGGAAAAGACGACTTATCATATACTTGGGTTTGCTCGTACTTTGTTCTTAGGGTTTGAGTAATAAAATCTCACGTAACAATGATGTTACAAGTCATCAAGATCCGGCAGAACAAAATCGACAATTGCTTGCTAGGTTGTGGGAGGGAGTGGAAAGAAGGGGTGATGGAAAATGTTATTGTCCTTGCAGTCAATGTAGGGGCTTTAATACGAGAAGGTTACTGATCAAAACATCTAAAATACATTGTAGAGAACATGGACATGTTGAGGGGGGGCATGAATATCATCCATTGGTAAGTCAATATAATTCATGATTATATATCATTCGGTCTTTATATTGAGAGTTTTTGTAATTGTATATTGTATCATTTTTATTTTGGTTACTTAATCGACATGACAAACATTTGTTGTTTGATGTTTTAATTATAATTATAAAGCAAGGGCCTCCTAGGGCTGTTCCGAACATGGAGAATGTGGTAATTACGCAAGAACAACTAGTGCAGGAGGAACGTCAATATCCAGGTCCTGCGAATACTGATAATGATCAAGTTAATGATGACGTCGAATTAGACGATGATCATGATGATAACATAATTGAGGATGATGGTGCAAATGCATTAATCAATGATGCATTTAATGTTAGAATGGACAATGATCAACCTCATGCGTCGCCAATTGATGACTTTGAAGATCTTCATGATTTACCTACACTTGAGAAGGCAGAGGAACCGCTTTTTGAAGGCTCCCGCATAAGTGTTCTCTCTGCTGTGTTGCTGATAATGAACTTGAAGGTTAAGCATTGTTTTTCAAACACAGCCATCACGCTGGTGTTAAGGTACGTATGTGATTATATGTTTCATCGATCGCATATATATGCTTTGATTTTTGTTGCTATAATATTTGTATTGTTATACGTACTTCATGATAAAAATAAATAAGGATGTATTTGTTGTCGTTGATATTATATATGCTCTTCAAATATTTATATTAACCATTTTTTTAAAATTTGTTGTAACAGTTTGATAGGCGAGTATTTGTTACCGCCATCAAATAAATTA
>LPNX010916432.1:2879-16148 GCA_001517045.1 Pseudotsuga menziesii | reverse complement strand
AGAAAGAATAGACTATGACATGACATACTCTATTGACCAGTATATATCAAGCATAGAACCACTTGTACAGAATGAAGAAGGAAGATAATACTCCACTTCAAGGGGAGTGACTACAGAAGATATCTGAGTTCGACACGGTACAACATGATGGACAACTTCTTGATGGATCGAGACTTTACCAAGAGTAAAGTGGGTTCCAACCTTCAAATTTGAATGCAGAAGACTAGGATATGTTGATGATCTAACAAGACAAACTCATGGAAGATGTTATGATGAAAGAATACTATAATGATGTATGGGATATAGTTCCAAAACCAAAAGGAAAGAGTATTGTATCCTCCAAATGGATATACAAAATAGAGCATGCAGCTGATAGAAGTATCGAGAAGTATAAAGCAAGATTTGTGGCCAGAGGTTTCTTTTAGAAAAAAAAGGGAATTAATTCTAAAGAGACACTTACTCCAGGAAGTAAGGTACACTTCCTTCAGAACTATCATGGTAGTTTCTTCCATGGTGAAGTAAACACAAGCCTTCCTTGATGGTATGATTGAGAAAGAGTTTTACATCGAATAGTCATGAGGATTTGAAGTTGAAGCCAGATGGAATCACGTATGCAAGTTGAAGAAGGCCCTCTATGGCCTGAAGCAAGCTCCTAGAGTTTGGTATGGAAGAATAGATAGTTTCTTGTCGAGCATGGGATTTATGACGAGTAAAGCTGATCCTAACCTTTATATCAAGGTTGTAGAAGATGAACTTATCATCCTGTTATTATATGTGGATGACTTATCCTTGACAGGAAATGAGAAACAGATCATGGAAAGCAAGAAGAAACTAGCAGAAGAATTTGAGATGAAAGATCTTTCGTTAATGCATTATTTCCTAGGTCTGGAAGTATGGCAAAGTTTAGAAGAAATCTTTCTCAACCAGGGAAAGTATGCGGTATAGATATTGAAGAGATTCAATATGTTGGAATGCAAAGTCATGGCCACACCCATGGACTCCAACCTAAAGCTGTTAGCTGATGACTCATCAGATTTAGTGGATATGACTCATTACAGACATATCATTGGGTCATTGATGTACTTAACAAATACCAGACTAGACATGTGTTTTGCTGTGAACACCTTAAGTTAATATCTTGTTCAACCAAGACGGGTTCACCTAGTAACTGCAAAACATGTGATGAGATATCTGAAAGGGACTATAGACTTTGGTTTATATTATGATGGCAGCCATGAGTATAGATTGTATGGCTACACAGATGCAGGTTGGGATGGAAGTATCTCAGACATGAAAAGCACATTAGGTAGATGCTTTTGTTTGGGGTTTGCTATGAGTTCATGGTTTAGCAGGAAATAGTCCAGTGTTTCTTGTAGCATGGAAGATTGCTCTACTAAGTTGTGAAGCCCTATGGCTTCGGAAGTTGATATCAGGTCTCTTTGAACTGAAGAAGGATACTACATTGATTCTATGTGATAACGAGAGTTGTGATAATAGAGAACCCTGTGTTCCATCGTAACACATAGAAATCCAGTATTTCTACATTCAAGATAAAGATGCAGATGATGATGTTTCAGTATTTACATACTGTAGATACAGATGATGGTGATTCAGTATTTCTATACTGAATATAGAGATGATGATGATTTCAGTATTCCCATACTGAAGATATAGACGATGTGTCAATATTTACATACTGTAGATGCAGATGATGGTGATTCCATATTTCTATACTGAAGATATAGATGATGATGCTTTTAGTATTCACATACTGGAGATACAGATGGTGATAGTTCAGTATTCACATACGGAATATGTAGATGATGATGGTTTGGATGATGATGTGCTGATGAAGCCTCTGTCTCGAGTAAAGTTTGAACACTTTCGAGACAAGCTTGGTGTTGTTCGAAAATACCTTCCTTGAAAGCGGGAGTAGTGATGTTGCAGTGGGATTGTATCATCCTTGGACACTTGCCCTAAATTTATCCGAAGACCTCGGTCTTCGAGAATGAAGTGGGATTGTATCATCCCTGGGCACTTGCTTTAAAGTGATCCGAAGATCTCGGTCTTCGAGAATGAAGAGGGATTGTATCGTCCTGGGACATCTGTCCAAAATAGATCCAGTGACTTCGATCTTCGTGAATGTGGTGGGATTGCATCATCCCCGAACTTTGATTCAAAATGTATCCGGAGGTCTCTGCCCCTGTGAATGTGGTAGGATTGCATCATCTCTGAACTTCGGTTCAAAATGTATCCGGAGGTCTCGGCCCCCGTGAAAGTGGTGGATTGCATCATCCCTGAACCTCAGTTCAAAATGTATCAGGAGGTCTCGCCCCCCATGAAAGTGGTAGGATTGCATCATCCCTGAACCTTGGTTCAAAATGTATCAGGAGATCTCGGTCCCCGTGAATGTGGTAGGATTGTATCATCCTTGAACTTCAGTTCAGAATGGATCCGGTGACTTTGGTACTCGAAAACGTGTGTTGATCCCGTAATTCCTAGAGGAAGGATTGTCTGAGTTCCATAGATGTGTTGATCCCATAATTCTGAAAGGAAGGATCGTTAGTAACTCCATAAAGACCTAAATCCCATAATTCTAAAAGAAAGGATCATTGACTTGATCCCGTAATTCCAATAGGAAGGATTGTCTGAGTTCCATAGATGTGTTGATCCCGTAATTCCGAAAGGAAGGATCATTAGTAACTCTGTAAAGACCTAAATCCCGTAATTCCGTAAGGAAGGATCATTGGTAGCTTCGTAAAGACTTGATCCTGTAATTCCAACACGAAGGATTGTCTGAGTTCCACAACTGTGTTGATCCCATAATTCCGAAAGGAAGGATCGTTAGTAACTCCGTAAAGACCTAAATCCCGTAATTTCGAAAGGAAGGATCATTGACTTGATCCCGTAATTCCAATAGGAAGGATTGTCTGAGTTCCACAGATGTGTTGATCCCATAATTCCAAAAGGAAGGATATTTAGTAACTCCGTAAAGACCTAAATCCCATAATTCCGACAGGAAGGATCGTCTGAGTACCACAGACATGTTGATCCTGTAATTTTGAAAGGAAGGATCATGTTGATGTTTTAATGATGTTGATGTTGATGTTTTGATGATGTTGATGTTTTGATAATAATGATGTTTTGATGATGATGATGTTTTCATGATAATGTTACTGATCGAAAAATCAGAGTATGATGATGATGATGATGTACTGATCGAGAGATCAGAGTATGATGATGATGATGTTGCTGTTCGAAAGATCAGAATATGATGATGATGATGATGATGATGTTGCTGATCGAAAGTTCAAAGAGCTGATGATGATGTTGTTGATAGAAAGTTCAAAGAGCTGATGATGATGTTGCTGATCGAAAGGTCAAAGAGCTAATGATGATGTTGCTAATCGAAAGGTCAAAGAGCTGATGATGATGTTGCCGATTGAAAGGTCAAATAGTTGAAGATGATGTTACTGATCGAAAGGTCAAAGTGCTGAAGATTGTTGCTGATCGAAGCGGTCAAAGTGTTGATGTTGCTGAAGACTGAAGATTGAAGATGAAGACTACATGATGTTGAAAAGCTTCCAATTATTTATAGATGTGTTAACCCTGATGATGCTAATGATGCTCTCTCTCTCTCCTGTTATTATTGTTGTTGATGTTGTTGTAGAATACCCTTCTCGTTAAGGGGGAGTGTTGAAATATTATAACTTTGAAGAATATTCTATATATATCTTTTTGTGGTCCTTGATGGTCCTACCGGGAGAACCACTTGTTTTATCTTGTACCCCGATGCTTCTAATCAGAAGAACTAATACGAGTCATGAGGTTGTCCCCTCTAATTGTAAAGGTGGGTCATTAGCACCCTAGTGTGGTTACTTGATCCTACATGTGTAACTCGAGCCTACATGATTAAATCAAGCCTACATGTCAGATGAGTTAATTGAAGTGAACGGATGAATATAAATAGAGGTGTAGCTCTCCTCATTTGAGCACACACTCTCACTTTTGTAGTGCATTAGTGGAGAAGAGAAGTAGCTGGAGAAGGAGGAGGATCAGGCTTTGATCTCCTTGCTAGTTTTATCTTTTATGTTTTTGGGACATCTATATTGAGGAAGCTTTTGCTGGGTTTTTCCCTTTACGGTTTTCCCAGGATAAATCTTTGTGTTCCTTTTGTATGGTTGTGCTTGTCTATCTTTCAGTGATCCTGTTTATATGCTTTTGTTATGAAAATTAAATGAAATATTGATGTCTTAGTTAAGCATATGAAAATTTAACATGGAATGCGGAATCTGAGAAAGTCTTTGTCATTTTATTTTCTCATTTTTTCAAATTTTGATTTCCGCACTGCCGAATGTGGAAATCGGACCTTTGATGTTTTTCTTCGCAAATTTTTTTCCCCTTTTCGAAGTACGAAATACGGAATGCAGAACCTTGATACCTTTTTAGTTCAAATAAATTCCTTTCCGACTTCTTCTTTCCGCTATGCGGAATGCGGAAGGGAGAAACACCAAACTAAAATGTAACATATAACATATAACATATAAAATTAACATTTTTATTTTTATTTTTATCATTTTTTCGACTTCTGGTTTCCGCACTGCGAAGTGTGGAAATAGGAACTTTGATGTTTTTGTTCGCAAAAATGTTTTCTTCCACTTTCCACTTTTCGAAGTACGAATTGTGGAATGCAGAAATTCGTTACGTTTTTAGTTCAAATATAGGGAACTTTGTCCACAATAATTTGACAAATTTAAATTTTCAACAATATCAAACTTTTGAAATTAACATTTACGAAATTTACATTTAGGAAATCTATTCACGACTTCCGCATATGTGGATTCCATAATTTTCATTTCTTTATTTTTGGAAGTTACATGTTCACAATTAACTTTTCGTGTTGCGGAATGCGGATTTCCATAATTTGTTGAAAACTAAATCATTAACGTATTAACAAAGTTCTCTTTCATTCATTATTTAATATCAAGGAACTTATTTTTCGTTGTAAAAAATTAGACATGAGTGCTTTATACACAATGAGGATGTTGGACAAGCTAAAAAAAAATGCCTCAGTCATCAATATTTTCATAATACAAGCAAGGTAGCAAACAAGAGATAAAATGACAAAATATGAAATTGCTCATTCCCTCATATTCCAAACTCTGAAGCACCAGTTATAGGTCAAAATGTTGGATAATCCCCAACAGTGTAGCAACATTAAATTCTTTGTTTAGGTGCAGATAGCTTTTGCATCTTTTCCCATATCTGCAGTTGGCTGCAGTCCACTTAGTTGTTTCTCTCGATCAAAATTGGCGTGTTCTCATCCACCAATCCCACGTCACTCCAAAAAATATAGGACGAATGAGGGATCTATAAAGCCCCTGCATCGGTAGTTTGATTTCAAACTTTTCTTCCCAACTCCTCCCATTCTGGCCTTTGATATCACCATGTTGGGAATTATTTCTTTGGCATCCATGAGAGGGGAAATAATGATGCTCACGGGTCCAATTTTTATGCACATAAAAAACCATAAATGAGGTCCAGATGATATTTTCCTTAGTCACGAGGCCCTATTTATTGAATAAGTCTCAAGAAATGTTATTATGAGTTTGGGATTCTCATGATGTAGTATATCTATATCTTGGGATTAATGTGATTTGTGTATAATTCCCTCATCTCCTGGAGGTTGTGAAAGGTCACTTTAACATACTGAAATATCTTAATGTCATCATAACGCTGCCCCTTTCTGCTATAACATCGTCATATTAATCACAGAAGTGAACGCCAGCCTCACTTATCATCAGCCTCAAGTGATTTCATGGTGTGTGGACTTGGCATTTGTCACTTCATCAATCCCTTCTTAATGATGGTATCGATATGCCCTTGTTTTGAGTACCCTGCTTCCTTACAATACTGCATATAAAGAGTATACTCATCTTATGTTGCTTAATAATTATAGCGATCGCCATTATCAAGCATCAAAAACAACAAATCTTTTGATTTCGGGATGCGATCTATGCCATCCATTTTCATTTATCTTAAAAGTTTATTTCCAGCATCATCTTAAACCTTTATTTTCATTTTCATTTATCTTAAACCTTTATTTCCAGCTTTCCACCTTCCACTTTTCGCAGGCGAAACTCAAATTATGACGTAGTGTTTGGTTCGTTTTCCTCTTTCCGCTTTCTGCCTTCCGCATTCCGTGGGCAAACTCTGGGAAGTAGAATCCGTAAAACACTTTACCTTCACATTTGGATTTCTGATTTCTACTTTCCACCTTCTGCATTTCGCAGGCGAATTCTGGTGTGCGTAAATCTGAAAATACTTACCTTTATCCTTTGTCTTCCCGCTTTTTGATTTCCACCTTCCACCTTCCGCATTCCGCGAGCGGATTTGGAGGTGCGGAAACACTTAAGTCAGATGCATTCTGACTCTATAACCAAGCTTCTAGTCTCCATGAACTTAAGCAAAATGCATTGGGATCCAAAAGCATATGCAGATGTAAAATGGAAGAAACATAACAACAAGAAACTCTACTTGAATCTTTAGCAAGCATTCAACACATTCACAATAATTCTTAAACAAATACATTGTAGAATTTATAGAGAATACTTATCTTGAAGATGAAGCTGTCTCGCAACTAGTTATGTTGCTACAACATTCCGCCCACCCATAGGCCAGTTGTGGTCATCAATCTCTCAACTGCCACCCCCTGAGTTGGGCATGATTTCTACAAGGAACTAGGGAACATTAGGCTCACACATAGCCAGAACACATCAAAACAAAGCCATGCCAACCTTCAGTTGGGTTTATCATACTACTCAGACACACATGGCCAAAATGCACATCAAGAATCATCCAAGCCAACTAACAGTTGGGTTTATCAGGCTATTCAGTCAAGCCAATCTATGATTAGGTTTATCAAACTTCTAAGGCAGTGGAAGGGAAGAAATTCTAAGCTAGTGAGCTCATTCATAGGGATAGGGACACCTCCACAAGATCTATTGGGCGTGGAATCCACAATACCTACACACCAACACAAAGAAGTATCCCCTTCTCTGCTACATAGTCCCTTGAGCCATACCTTCCCTTCCAGTTCTCTTCAAGGTGTACATAGAAGATTAACCAGCCACTCTTATATTTTGTGAGGTTCCTCTCTTCACTAGGTTTATCAAGCCAATTATGGGCCTCTTCAACTCCTAAGTCTTGCATACAGTCTAGACCCAAACCAGGGTACACATAAGAGAAAATCACAAGGTGACATAAGAAAATAGGGTTCCAGTATTTAACACAAACAAACAGGGTTCCCAACCACTCTATAATATAGAAAACCAAGGTTCCATCCAAGGATAGATGAAGGTTCCATCCAAGGACTTCCTTGTATGCACAGATGCATGCAATGAGGGCCTAGGTGGAGTGTTAATGCAACAAGGTCATGTAATACCATATGAATCAAGAAAGTTAAAAATAAATGAAAAGAATTATGCTACCTACAATTTAAAGGTCATTGCCGTAATACATGCCTTGAAAATGTGGTGCCACCATCTAATCGGTAGAATATTTTTATTAATGTATGATAACATAAGTTTGAAATACTTGTTTGATCAACAAAATCTGAACGCAAGGCAAGCAATATGGTCATCTTTCCTTAGAGAATATGATTTCGAGATAAAACATATAAAAGGAAAAGAGAATAAGGTGTTTGATTCCTTAACCAGAAATGCAAATATGCATTTTATAGCCGTTGTTCACATCTATAAAACAGAATTGGACTATAAGTTTGAAGGTGGAGTAAGAATGGATAAAAATTATCAAAATTTAAGAGAAAAAGTTACAGAAAATGAATTTGAAAATATAAAAACAGATTTTAGTTTGAATGAAAAATATTTAATGTTGTATAAAAACAAATTATATGTACCCAATGTACCAGAAACTAAATTGTTGATCTTAAATGAAGTACATAAGAGTCCTTACTCAGGACATCTTGGGTACCAAAAGATGATAACAATGCTAAGAAAAGACTATTTTTGGACCAATATGAAAAATGAAGTGGTTGAATATATAGCTAGGTATATAGAATGCCAACAGGTTAAAGCTGAGCATCGACACCCAGCAGGACTTTTGCAACCATTACCAATCCCAATTGGAAATGGGAAATTATCAACATTGATTTCATAACATGACTGCCTAAAAATCAAAACAAAAATGATTTTGTGATGGTAGTGGTAGACAAACTTAGCAAGGCAACTCATTTTATACCTGTTAAAACTACTTATAAGGTTTCTAATATTGTTGATATTTTCATGAAGGAAGTTTTTCATTTGCATGGAATTCCTAAGATCATAATTTCTGACAGGGATCCTAAGTTTACTGGTAATTTCTCGAAGTCATTGTTTAAAGGATTGGACACTAAATTAAATTTTAGTGCCGCTTATCATCCACAAACGAATGGACAAACAGAAAGAGTAAATAAAGTTTTAGAAGATATGTTAAGGATGTATTTTAGGGATCATCCAAAGAAATGGGAAGAATATATGCACTTAGTCGAGTTTGCTTATAACAATCATTATCAGGCTTCAACTAAACTTAGTCCTTTTGAAATATTGTAGGTAGGAAGTGTAATAATCCCATTTCATGGAGTAATCCGATTGATAGATTAATGTTAGGACCTGACTTCTTAAAAGAAATGGAACTAACAGTGAAACATGTACAAAGCAATCTGAAAATTGCACAGGACAAAAAAAAGACTCATGTAGACCTTAAAAAAGCTCAGAAAGAATTCCAAGTAGGTGAGCATGTTTTTGTCAAGGTAAAACCTAGAAAAAACTCCTTTAAGTTGGGGAGTTGTGCTAAATTAGCACCTAGGTATTGTGGACCATTTGAAATATTTTCAAGATTTGTACCAGTGGCTTACCAATTAACTTTTCCACCTAATCTCAAAATACATAATGTATTTCATATTTCTATATGGAAAAAGTATGTACATGATGCTACTAATATAATCGATTGGAATGTTTCCCAGGTTAAACCAGAAGGATATTTTCAGTTGGAACCAGATTGTATCCTCGACAAGAGAGAATTTTTTCTCCGGAATCACACCATTGGACAAGTAAAGGTGCAATGGAAGCACCTTAGTCCAGATGAAGCAACCTGGGAATTGGAGAGTCATATGCGGGAAGCATATCCAATTTTGTTCCACGAAGACTCAGATGATATTTAAGCAACATCGAGGATGAAGTTGAACTTAAGAGGAGGTGTTTGTAACCCACCTAGAACTAAAAACATTTTTATGTTGTGAAAATACATTACCTTAAAAGTTATTGTAAAGTTTTATGTTGTTGACCAAGGATGGTCAAAGAAGACTGTAATTGAATATTTTATAATTTCATAATTAAAAGAAGAGACACCCATCCAAAGAGGAGTATTGAAGAGTGTTCACTGACCAACTTGGAGGAATGATCTGGTGTAGAATGAAAAAATGACAAATGGCAGCAACAATATTCACTTTCTAGTTGATGCATGAGGCAACTTCCCTGAAATTTTGGTCATGATCCCAAGAAAGGAGGAATTGAGAAAGTGGCTCATTAAATTACAAAACTGACCAAAAGACCTAGGAAAGCACATATATACCCATCGAATGAGAAGGGGATCAGTACATTCTAGAGACTAGAACCTTGTGATTGCTGCAGAATGAAATGTTAGGCACACAATAGGAATTCGTTGAGGGGAAAGCTAAAGTGAGTTGCTAGAGTTTGACTACAAGTGTTACTGCTAAGTTACAAAGCGGACAAAACAAGCTTTTACACAATATCTTCATCCTGGTGGTTCAGTGAACAAGCTCAGGGGTCCTAAAGCAAGTAATATTGGCTTCTTTTAGGGGACGGTGGGGAGGAACGATATTCTTTGGATGTTTGTCCACTTTGAAAGTTAACAGGTTCTATATTGTTCTGGTTTATTATCTTTAATTTGTTTTCTGTTTATTTTTAAAGGATTTATGAATGAGAAAAGTTTCCAAAAACATTATTTGGTTTCTAAATAAAATATGAAAGTTTTTATTCCTGTAAATTATAAGTTAACGAGAATTCTACTACTTAAATAGTTTTTCATAGCAGAAATGGTAGACTATCTTTTATTATTATTTAGAAACAATATTATATTATATATATAGCTTCATCTAATGTTAAGTATTGTACATAATTAGTAAATGATTAGCATTTCTTTAGTGTTCTTATACATTCATACAGAATTAAACAAGAGGTTTAACAAAGATATCATCATTTTTAACCAAATAACGAATTCTTTTTACAGTTGGGGCTTGCCTTAGTTAAGCACATTAAATCCCTAAATGAAAATTTATAACCAGCCAAAGAAACAATAGATTTAGAGTTAAAAACACTATGGCTTCCAGCTGAGGGTTCGAGACCCATAAAAATAAAATACATATCAATACTAATAATTACCTAGTGTCAATTTCATATAGCCGAAAGGCTTAATGTTTTCATAATTTACTCAAGTATCAATTTCACAGAGCCGAAAGGCTTATTGTTTTAATAATTACCCACTGTCAATTTCACATAGCCGAAAGGCTTATTGTTTTAATAATTACCCAATATCAATTTTCACACAACTGAGAAGCTTATCGTTTACAAAAGAAAAACGATTTAGGGTTAAACACTTTAAATTAACGAAATAGCAGCTTCGAATCTAACCGTAAAATCAAACAACTTTACCTATCTAAGACACGTTGAGGTTTCGAGGCCTGTAAAGTATTTTTTCCATGAATTTATTCAATATCTGAAACCTACAATGAAGGAAATGCTGGCATCCTAACTCATCATCAACAAGAAACATCGTTAACTTTTCAAAAACCATAATGGAAACCTTTTAACAAAAGCTTATACACATTAGTGGTAACCAAGTAAACATTTTCATTTTACATATTAATAAAAAAATAAACAATATACAAAGTAGCACTAATAAATAGAGTAGTGCTAATAAAAAATATACATAGTAGTGCTTACAAATAATATATCAATTACAGAGTAGAACCGAGAGAAAATCGAAGGATTAAACCAAGATAGGAGCGAAAAACCATAGAGATTGTATTTCTTTAAACTTTGGATTTATAGTAAGAGTTTACAATAAAGAAACCGTAATACAACTTCCCACGCAGACTCCATGGTCTGTAACCCAAAATTGGGATTTAAAAAATTTAAACCCTATCATAGCCTACAGGATTATAAACAATCTTATATCTCTTCCATTAACGATAGTGTTTACCAGCAAACAGAGGGGGCATGTTGAAACCCTTGTATCTCCCAAATGAAGACAAACCCAAAAGAACTCTGTTCCATCTTTCATTCACACCATAGATCGTCAAGGACCATAGGATTCCAAGGCTTATAGGTATTACCAGAACCTTTTTTATGCCAGTTACCCTCGACCTGAGCTCTTTCAAGCCAAACATCAATCATCGAAACCTCCTTCCAAGAAAAAAATGGACAGAGGTTAAACTTTTGACATTTTGGCATTATAAAAATAAATTACAGCAAACTGAAAAACTAATTTTTGTGAAGGAACAAATTACCCATTTGTGCGAAGGGCCGAAGCATGGAGTCGAAGACCATTGGAGTGTGATGTTGGAGTCCACGGAGTTGAGTGTTGAAAGAGCCGAGAGCCCTCGACTCTCCTCACAAATCATCAACGTAGATTAAACCAAAACCTTTGGCTTACGCTTAGGGTTTAACCCTTTTAGATTTTACTCCTTACAGCTGGATGGCACCATGAGCCCATTCACATGGGAATGTTAAATTCTCACCTACCTTCTTTTGGGTTAAAATTTGTTACCCACACTCTATAGTTGAGAGAGTGTACTCAATGTTTCCCTTAGTTTTTTTTATGCCACCTTGATGTTTGTTACCTTAGGCTTGATAGTTGTTTTGGAGCGTAAGGGGAGAGGGGCTAATCCTTTCTTTGAAAACACCTGCAATAATACAAGGATTAAAAATTCATTAGCTTACATAAGCTATGCAAGACCTTTACCCTTGTAACCCTCGCATCTCTAACACACCTAGAACTGAAAAATAAATATTTTTATTTATTTTAGAAAAACATTATAATTTATTGTAAATTTTTTATGACCAAGTTGGTCAAGAATGACTGTAACTGAATATTTATTTATTTTAATTATTAAATAGAAGAGACACCTATCCAAAGGAGACTGTTGAAAGAGTGTTCACTGATCCACTAAGAGAAATGAGCAGTTGTAGAAGGTTGGTTGACAAGTGGCAGCACTAGCATTTCACTTTCTAGTTGTTGTAGGAAGCAAAATCCCTAAAATTGTGTTCATGTTCCCTGGGTGGGGGAATTGAGAAAGTGGCTCATTTAATTCCAAAGTTGGCCCAAAGACCTAGGGAATCTTATAAATACCATCAAATTGAGCATGAGGCTCACTACATTCTATTTCCAAGTTAATGAACTTTGTGATTGCTGCAAAACTGAAAAGTCAGGCATGCAAGGAATATGATGAGGGGATTAACTAAAGTGGAATTGCTGAGTTAAGTGTCCTATTGAGTGCTAAGTTACAAAAAGTTTTGTGTGTGCCATTATCCAGTGATCTTCGTCCTAGTGGTTCAGTGAACGTGATGGGTATTTCATCCTGTGTGAGTAATAAGCTCATGTAGGCACTCTCAACCACCCAACTATTCTTTGGTTTTGTTTAGCCTCCCCAATCCTATAAATTGAGGCCCTCTCATGTATTTTTATTTTTTAGGTTAATATATTATTTCTTCTATTATGTTGAGGATTATTTATGATCTAGGTTGATCCCCATATCTCTAAAGAATGAAATCCATAACATATCAAACGATTGGAAAATAATCAAATTCATGTTTAATCAATTATATGAAAAAACCATTGTTCTATCATGGAATCAATTAGAAATAAGGAATTCTCTCCAACTCAATGTCAAAGTAGCTTTTATAGACATCAATAATACTTAAGGAAAATTATTTTCCTACCATTGACATCAAAATTCTTTACCTGTATTTTTTAGAAGACACACACACATATATTCAAGAATATTATCGACCTTTCTTTGAGTCTTAAAGTGTAAATGTTGATTATATAATAGGCAATATGCACTATTCTTAAACACTTTTATGTTTCAAATATATAAACTCTAATGTTGAAATTTGTTACAATAACTAAAAACTCACATACTATAATAATTAAAAATAAATTTCTCATTAATTAATTTATAATCCTAAC
>LPNX010916424.1:25236-50089 GCA_001517045.1 Pseudotsuga menziesii | reverse complement strand
GTATAAAAAATGTAAATGAAAAAATGGATACATGCAATATATAGGGAAAATAGGGGTTTTTTAAAATCGGCAAGGCATATTAGGAGGGGGTTAAAAAAAACGATTTTTGGAGGTATTTTCCAATATTTTTTGAAAATAGGGGTATTGTTTCATATGCCACGAACGAACATGCTATGGCATAGTTTCACTAAGTGAAGACCCCGTGAGCCATATAAATGGTGGCTACCAATTGTATAATTTCATCATCAATAATTTTATTCGATATGTACTATTTATTATGAAGATGGATCTCTTCTTTATCCAGATACAAATTCTTCCATAACACATGGACTCGGTGTTACAACTTTACATTAATTGAACTTAAAACTAATCCTCCCTATAGACATATTATGGAATCTATAAACCTCCATAGAATCATCCCTTCATGGGTAAATTTTGCATTTGAGAGACTATACTAGTCAGTGACCATTTGGAGTCATCAAGTGACAGCCTTGTTTGTTGTATTGCGATGGGCATTCCTTGTGACTTTGATCTAGTCCCCTCATCATGTAGTACAACATTCAACATCCAAATGCATTTCCACATACCTTGCATATATTATAAACTCTTGTTTCCCCTTAATAATCCACAAGTAACAAGTAGTCGATCCTTGTACCAAGAAGGTTCACAATTTGAAAATACTCCATTTAACAAGCAAGTCAATTCTCACTCCAGTGAGTTCACAATTTGACATCGCTTTTGCTTTCTAGTGATTACATTAAATTGCAAGTATATATTGTTTTTCAATCGTATTCTTCTTTTCCCAATGGTCAAAGCACTGATCTCTATGATATGCATGTTGAAGCTTTTATCTACTTAGTGATTACTTCTTTGATTCACTTGTTATATATACTTCTAGATCAATTTCCCACTTTATTTTATTAACTCCTAAGTCACTTTCTCCAAAGTGACCATCCTTACATGTTATATGGTCTACCTCCCTTAGCTCTTGTTTAGGAGTTGGCCTAAATAGGAGGAGTTAAGTGTTGTGGTGATAGTAGCACCTGACTTGTTGACTTAACGCCAATGTCGATCCCAATAGTTGATATTTTTCTCACATCCACTTGTGGGTCTAGGTGGAAATAAGAATCAAACATAATAAATATTAATCATTTCATGGTTGAAATCATACCCAAGGGAAGAACTTTGTCTCAATGAGGATAATGACCTTAAAGAATAGTATCTTATGAGATTTGGGAAGGGTAATATTGATCTATAACACTTGAAATATGATCCTATGTTAATTAGGGTTGAAGTTCGAAGGGACAAACATCTATATTATGACCTTAGTATTTTTACGTATAACTCCATTTTTTCCTAGGCATATTTAGGTGTGGTAAATAATCTTGAAAAGGGAGGTAGGAAAAACAAGAGAATTTATTGGGAAAAGCGTGTTACCTGAATCTACTTGGAATAGAAAAGATAACTATCTTAAGGGAGATTCATTGGCTACTTCCTTGAAAAAGACTGAAGTATTTGATTTGTGATTATGGGAGTAGCCTACAACCTTCTCTAGCATTGTTTGAGTGGACATGAGAAGGCTAGAGGTGTACTTTTCTTGAGGGGGTACTAAAAGACACCTTGAAACCTGGTATTCATCAAAGGAAGAACTCCATTGTTGGAGGTATTGTTGTACTGGGATCACTATTGGAAAGTATTTTTCACACCATAACCTTAATAGGTATGGATAATTTGTGATCCAAAATCCTTTGCACCACAATGGTTGTGTTCAATAGTATTTAGGGCCCATTGTGTTAATTGTTGGCCATAATGAGTTGCTTTAAGTAGATCATTTGGAAATTGTTTCCATGTGTTTTTATTGATATTAATCCCTACTTAGGGGACATCATCTAGTTCCATATGTTGGACTCATATGGTGGAAAATTGGCCCTTGGTTGTGATTTCCTTTATTGATAGCTTTGCATTGGAGCATTCGTTTGCACCAATAATTTGTCTTTTTCAAAATGAGTAAATTCAATTGTGTGAATGATCCATTACCACTAAATTGTATTGTAGTTTTATCTATAAACTTTTTTAAAAATATAGGAGGAATTTTCCATAATATAACAACCCTTCAAGTGGGTTCATGTTAGGTTGGGTTCCTACAAAGTGGTCTTAAGGTAGTGGGTTTCTCATCACTAAGTTCCTCAAGGGAGTAAATTCCTTTGGGAAGTTAATGAAAATTTAATGATGGTTAACCTTAGTTGTGAGGAAGAACCCAACATGGTAGGTTAAATCCATGAAGGATTTTAGATGGATAAATTACTAATATTGTTGTTAATTTAGTTATTTAATTTCTATTTTTTTCCTTTTAAGTTAAATTAATTCTTCATAACAATACTTATTATCGATCTTTACATTTATTGTTTACATTCATAGTGGTTATAATTTCTTTTATTTGTTGTATTATTTATGGTTGTAACGATTGTAATACTTTGGTCTTGACCCTTTGAACTTGGTCATGTTTATATTGTAATTATGCTTTCATTTAATATGTGTTTCTTGATACCATGAGGTAGTTTCCATGGTGATTTTGAACATTGAAAAAAATTATCATTATAATATTAATTAAAGGTTCCAAGGCTGACTAATGAGGAGGACATCAATCAAGCTATGAGTCCACTAAATAGAAATATAAGGGGTTCAAAGGGGGTAAATATCTATGATTTATGATTATGCTTACTTATCTGTAAATATCCTTAATTTGAGTGTTTTATTTCCATTTATCCTTAATTTGGTGCTATACTTTAATTAACAACCTAGTTAAATGAAAATGGAAATATGAATAAAAGAACTTAGCATCCTACGCCAAAAATGCATAGATCTTATTTTGTAGTAACTTCCTTCTACCTATGTGGAACCAAAAATGGGTGAAGGAAAGACTCCTCCCACATACTCATTCATTTCATTAATGAATGAAAAATAAAATAGGAAGAGAAGAGCTTGGAAAATATAGTGTTCTTGGGGAGAAACTATGGGTTTGGAGAAAGAAAAATCAACTCAAGTCTCATATGGACCATGAAGAGATGAATTAAGGAATGTTAGATGATATTAGACACCATCATAGAGAAGTTATAAACCATTACAAATCCCTAAAATTTGTTGGCCATTCAAATTGTCCAAAGAACCATAAAATCTATGTTCAATAAGCTTCACGATACTGGAAATGAAACATGAATGTAGGTAATGTCTTGGAATCACATTGGCCATATCGAAGAAAACAATAAGGAAGGGTATTCCTAAGGGACTAAAGAGTAGAGAAATGATGGATTCTTTTATTTTATGGAGCAAGGGGTAAGTGCTACTAGCTATGCTAGTTGAGATATCAAACCAAGAATTAGTAGTGACTTGCTTGATTTGTAGCATGGAAGGATTTAGTGAAAATAAGGGAGTTTTGAGAACTTTGACAATTGTTTTTACCTTTGTGGTATCACATCCTAGCACAAGGGTGGAATAGCCTATGGTTGGGAGAAAATTAGTCTCCCCATAGTTACCTTGGATCTTAACTTGGGAAAATATTAGTGTAATTTATTGTCCTCTTTTATGATAAATTTAATCTTGTATGATAAAGAATGTAATTCATTATTTTGTTATAGGGATTTCCTATGAAAATTATATACATGGTGATGAGCAAATGATTTTGGTGTATAATCAATTAGTTTTCAAACATTTGTGGAAATGTTTAGAAAACTCTTCTATGAAAACTATTTGACAAAATGACTATGTAAGATAAAGCTTTCCATATATTTAAGGTTGATTTATGAAATTTATGGTCCCCATGGTACTTCCTAGGAATTCGTTAATAAGTTTGATTTTGAAAATATTGTAAATTTGATACCTATTTCTTGTAGGGGCATCTCATCACTCTAACTACATTTTTGGTGCTTAAGTTTATAATTTTTGGAATGCACTTTATTTTATGATTTTAGTGGTTTCATATATGTATTAACCTTGCATTACATATCCTAAATCACTAGTTCAAAGTGAAAGAATTCATGTAGCTTTAAATGTGAAAAAAAATGAGTTTTGAGTACTGTAGGGACGTGCAAAACACCTTGTATGTGTGTGTGTGTATATATAAAGTACATAGTTGTGATTTTCTATACATATGAGCTAGGCATCCATGTAAACATCATGACCACAAATCACAAATGCCCAGTGTTCCATTTGCAAGATATTAACTATCAAACAAGGGCCTTTTTATATATTTTCCTAGACATTTTTAGGTATACCCATGTGTTGCATGAAGGATATTCTTGGGTATCCTCCTATACCTGCATGTTTCCCTCACATTACCCACGAGTATGTCCTATAATGGCCCAAAATACCTTCATTTGATGAATTTTGGGGTTAAAGAGTTGAATTGAAGTGTAAGTAGAGTGTTGACCCTAAGGAAGGTTGTTATGCACCTATCAAGTGAGTTTATAATTTCAAATAATGATTTGGATTCAAATATAATGCATTTGTGTTGTTTTGTTAACCTCCATGAAAAAATGTTTACTCAAATCCTCCTTATCTATGCAAATTTAGTCGTGTATGTTTAAGAGATTGGAAATATTCGTGGATTTCCTAAATTGTTTAGATGGGATGTTTACCTCTATCAAGAATTGAATTACAAGCTTGCACTAGAAATTGATCTCTTTGAAGGAAGAAAGGGCTTGATCCCTTCACACCCTCCCCCCTAAACACATCAGAAGTAATGTAATTTATGGTATGACTAACATGGATGGATTTCATAGTTGTTTAGAATTGTTTTACTATTGTGTATGATGAATTGTGCCATATTTTGTTGAAATTTGGTGGCATGTTCTTTTAAGGTTGTTAATGAGACTCCTATAAACTCTCTTTGATGTGAAATCCATGAGATGAGAGTCTTGTAGGTTAAAGGATCATTTCCAAATGGTTCCATAACCTTAAAGAGTACTTAATCACTCTTCTAAAAAAGGAATGAAGTGTTCCATGCATGTTATTGGGAGCATTGATCTTAAAACCATAAATCTAGCCTTTGTAGGAGGAAGCAAAGCTTGAATTGTATGATATGCTATGTGATTGTCAAAATGAGATATTGGTAGGACTTCAAGGAAAAGTTAGAAATACATATTATTTTATATGAAACATTGAAGGTATGGTGTCAATTATTCTTAATTGATAGAATCATGAAAATGTGTGATGAGGTTCATTACCACACCCAAACTTTTTCTTTGCATGGAGAACTTGACTCTATGTTGTTGCATAAATGAATGTTTTTCTAAATTATGCCTTCAAATCCCAAAATATTGTTTGATTCTCTATAGATGATTGTCAAACGTTGTCATTGCATAAATGAATTGAAGTGTTTATTGTTGACATGGTCTAACAATGTGGAAAATACTTTATGATACCAATGCCATAAATTCACATTTTGACCAACAAACCCTAATTTTATTTATATGTATGAAGGTACATTACAATTTGGTATTAGTATTATTGGTTACTGTGCTATGGGATATATGGGCTCAGTGAAAATGAATGAAATTGTTTTTGGTACTAAGTTAAAGTAACATGCAATTCATATTTGATATAAAAATTCTAGCTATTTTCATCATACATAAAATTGTATAGTATGTTGTGTTGAGTTGTTTGATGAATTGGAGAATGATTGATGATCATAGAAAAAATATGAAAATATTGATGCAAAGTGTTTGCATTTGATATTGAATTTATATTATCATTACAAATTAACGATGTCACCTTTTATAAGCTCTTGTGTGTTTATATGGTGTGCATTATTGATTGATGATCTTTCTTTCCTATTGAGTGATGGTTGTTCATATAGAAGGATAAGAGATTTAATTATCAATGATATTTATAATTATGTAGTGAAAATATTGTTTAATGCATGTTCTTAAAAGCATTGTCCTTGTCCCTGGGATGGTCATCATTAAAAGTTAAGATACCTTTACACATGGTATTATACATGACTTAGTAAAATGAAATTATCTTATGGATGTGATGAAAAAGTTTAACTAATGTTAAAATAAGTCATCTTGATTGGTTTCTTGGTATTGCTAATGAAACTTAGTTGTAATCCCTTTGATGTTCATGTGTACATTTGAGTGGGTAGATGTCTTATGCATTTGAATGAGTACCTCTCTTATTCTCATAATTTTGCGGAGTGAAGTTATTATTCACAAAGAGGACTATATGTGGCTATAAATTTGAATGCATGGATGGGTATAATTGTGAAACAATAAATTATACTTTCTATGTTTTGTGTAATGTCGTTTTTACCTAGTTTTATTCTTATTCAAAGTTGTGATATTTTGTATCTTATAATCTAGTTTTGAGTGGATTGTATGCTACATTTAGGAACAACGTTCATATAGAAACTGCAAAATATTTTTATGTATGACATGGAATAATACATATATTCTCTTATTGTTGAATTTCGTTTGAAAGAGAGAAACATACTTTAATTATGCCTTTCAAACTTGTCATGTGAATGTGAAATTTCATACAATAGGGTGAACTTAGTCTAAGTTGAAGTTGTATGAATTGTTTCTAATCGTTGAAACAATAATTTAAAGTGTCAATCTTGATTAATTCTCTAGGTGAGGTGGGGGATTGATATGTGAATTGATTTACCTTAGAAATATTCAATTATTGTATAGAAATGACCTTGGTTAATGAATCTCATTGAAAGGTGGAGGAGAACCACAATTTGATTGACATTATGCCATTATACCTTGAATTGGGTTGGTTGGTAAAGACGAGTTTGGAAAGAATTGAATGAACAAGTGAATGAAGAAATGTTTTTTTTGGACGTGATATGATGGAATTTTCTTTCCTAAAATGATGTAGATGTTGTAATGAGCAAGCGTTTCTATGAAATTGATGAAAATTGTGACTCTATTGAGCAGTACAACTATATGGAAAAAAAATCTAATTATAGGAAATGGAAGAAATCCCGTGTGAAAATAGGTACCATTATCAAATAGTTCAAAACTAAGTATTATGACATTTTCTATCATATTTGAATTGTTTACTATGAGAGTTGAATTTGAAGTTGATTAATCTCATTCATTAAATCTCTTTGATGCTTGAGATTTTAATAAATATGATTTGCTTATGAATGATATGTTGAATATAATTTGTACTAATTGAGTTTGTGAGATATCTTTATTGTTTTAGTATGTTGATTTCATCAAGGAAGGCAACCAAGTAATAAATATTGCAGCGTATGATGCCATTCACACTAAAAATGGGGATCGTGAAAATCCTAATCAGATCATGTTTGAATTTGGACTAGCTTGTAGATAAGACTAGCTACTAGAATTAGAGGGGATCTAGGCCGAAAAGTATCCAATAGAATGCAAAATAATTTCAGACTTTGATGAAGTTTAAAAGTAGCTTTATGAGACAAAATGTCAAGTTGGTATTCATTGAAAATTCTCAAGGAAATTGGAGTAGAAAATATGAGAAAAAATAGATGAAAAAGAAGTTGGAAGATGCCAAGAATTAAATGTAACAATAAATTATGCATGTGACCAATAAGGAAAATATATAAATGGGAAGTTTTTCTCACCCTAAAAGCTATACTTTGTTTTTTATATAAAGTTGTATGCATTTGAAGTAGCACTTGTAGCTTATATATATGAACTAAGTTTTGCTACTTGGGTGAAAATATAATAACTAGTTATGTATAGTGTGATTGGTAGAAAGGCCGTGGAGTAGACCAATTATGTTATAAAATTCTAGGCTATGCAAAGAAATTGGAAAGGAAAATTTCCTTAACTCCTCTCTTGTTTTTTGTTATACTCTAAATTGAGAAATTTGATATGTGTGAATAGTTAAGTCATGGGAATGCTAATAAACACAAGAGAGTAAATAGTTGGAATATATTTACACTAACAAACATATAGAGGAATACTATATGGTAGATTGCATATAGATATATGTGGTCATATATGATATTTTGTATTAACTACAAGTGGATTACCATTATATACAATGAGTATGGAATTATAATTGATGTGATTTTTGACTTGTTGTATAACCAGGAATGGTTGAAGATGTTGATGATGCAACTTCTTATAATAGACAAACTCCAAAAAATGATTAATACAAGAGGATTTTTTTCAAGAGGATGATGAAGGGATCATGTGAGTTCTTGTGAGGCATCAGTTGATCACGTAAGATTAGAAATATTGATAACAACTATAAAGGTATGAAATTTGTCATGCCAATATAACATCTGACAAATTAATTGGGTAAGAATTCTTTCGGTTATGCTTTGATATCTTAATTGATATGTTTACGATGACATTTGAATGCATGCATGTGACATATACTTAGTGGGGTATGAGAAAGGTAGGAATATTCCACTATGTCAAGATTGTTAGAATATTTTTTCATGCAATCATCAACTGTATTGTATGATTGAGATGGTTAAGAATAGTAATAAAAGTGGATGAGTATTTATATTCATATTATGAATTTGTATTCCATAAAAATTGAATGCTATGTGATACAACCATGTATGAGACTATAGTGTGCTGGAATTGGGTAATTCTATAGCATTGCACAAAAATCTAATGGTGTTCCTTCTTATAATTGATGTCCTAGATTGTAACCTTTTTTCAAACACTAAAAAGCATTAAAAGAGTATATTCCTAGTGTTTTGTTTGGACTAAAGACAAAGGTGTTTAGATGGTTGAACACACAATGGATAGGTGGTTGGATGATGTATTGTGATGTTGGTTGAATCATCCAACTTGTCTTGGTAAAACACATGAGTTTGAAATATGGTATTTTTATCTCAATGTGCTAGGTTGCATTGGGTGAATGTGCATAAATAAACTATGAAATCATGCAAATGATATTTTCCATTTATGAATGTTGGTACACATGTTTGATGCATTGAATGGATGCTTTCTTGTATGGAAACTGCATTTGTATAAATGAATGGCATATAAAGGTTTTTCAAGGACTACGGAGTAGTGAAAAGAAATATCTTATAGTACTCCTAAGACACTGTTGAGTAGTAAACAAAGTGGTTAGAGTTAGTAAAAGTTAAAAAAAAAAACTAAACGCCCTACATCATAATATAAGTGGGAGGGGGAGGAAGTCACCCCACAAGACAAGATAAAATTAACTAATAATGAATTCTAAAATATGAATACGATGAATAGTAAGATTGTGTAACCATGGGTCTTGGAAAATTTGTTGATTGCATAGACAATTTGATTGCATTGTGTAATAAATATTGTTCTAGTGAATGCATATATATTGAATTTATTTCATCGCATTTGAGATATTGACAATTGACATTTATTGAATTATTTGTATTATAATTCTTAGATCACTTCCAGGGTGGTTGTAAATGTTGCAATGAAGAATTGTATGCATGAATACTCATAGGTTGTTTGGTTGATTGAAAAGTTCATATTGTAGGTAGAATTGTTTGGGATATGACTATGAATGTAAGTCCATAATGAATACTAGATGCTAACACATGAAAAGGAAAAACATTATGAGAAGAATCACATACTTATAAAATTTGGTTTCTATATGAAACTAATTTGAAAATTTATGTTTTAAATTATTAGGATGATATCTCGTGGTAATTATATGTATAATAGAGGTGAGATGATGGATCTATCCACTTAGGATAAATGATGGTTACTAAAAATTTGCAAGCAAATGAGAGAATGCTACTATAATGGCACTAGAACCCTATGATATGCCTTCATTGTCACAGGCTATGTTATATTAGAGGTTTCTAATGGGGCACCCTAGAATTAAGACTCTATCAACATTTTATCTTGCTATGCAATAAAACCTTGACAAATGATGGATTTCCCAAGGCATTGTTTAGCAAAGAAGGGGATTTTTACCCAGGATAGTGAATGGATACAAAGAAGAAGCTACTTGAATGAATCTATTGTGATATATATATATATATAGTCATACGATTATCACCCATGGAATCCATATGGAACATAAATATGTTCATGCAGATGAGTATTAGGTATATGTGCATCCTTTATATTTTGTTATAAATATATATACTTCGATTATAAAACTTGAATCTTTATTAACTGACACTACTTTAGTGTTTCTTAAACTGGCTATGATAAACATGTTTTCCTTTGATTATTTTAATAGGCATGTGCTGAAATGAAAAGGCATTGGAGGTATTCCAAGGGAGTACAGAGGAATGATTGCCATCATTCTCCAATATATATAGTAACAAGATAAAGTGGCCTTGAAGATAATGGAATTGCATGTGTAACTATAAAATGAAGAACAAGAACCTTTCTAAAAATAAAATAACAATGAGGATAGTGTTATTTCAAGAGGGAGGGGAATGTAATACCTTAATCTCAACCCTTTAAACTTAATTGTGTTTATATTGTAATTATGATTCCATTTAGTATGTGTTTCTTGACACCATTAGGTAGTTTCCACCGTGATTTTAACCATTGAAAAACATGATCACTGTAATATCTATGAAAGGTTCCAATATTAACTAATGCAGAGGAAATCGATGGGGCTATGAGTCCACCAGAGGAAAAGGTAAGAGGGTCTAATGGGGAAAAATACATATTCCTTATGATTATTCTTTATCCTATCCATAAACTTCCATAATTTGGTTGTCTTATTTCCATTTATCCTTAAGTTTGTGCTAAACTTGAATTAAGACCATAATTAAATGGAAATAGAAATATAAAGAAAATAACTTCATAATTATATGCCAAAAGTGCCTAGATCCTATTTTTTACTAACTACCTCCTACTTTTGGAGGACCAAGAAAGGAGTCATGGGAAAACTACTCCCACACAATCATTCATTCCATTCAATGATGGAAATTCAAATGGGAAGAGAGGAGCTTGGAAAAAACAGGGTTCTTTGAGAGAAAAGAAGGGTTTGGAGGAAGAAAAATCAACTAAACTCTTACACTAGTACATATGGGGTCAATTTTTAATGACTTATTATGAAGATACATATAAAATCAATCGTATTGTCGATAATTACAACATAATTAATAAAATTTGATTTTTTTTGTTGTCACGTCCCCTCCCCTCATCTCGACGATGGAGAGGACGCAACTCGCACTGTTGTTGCAATCAAACAGGATATCTATCCCCATGAACATAAATAAACAAATGCATTGAAATAAAAACATACATACACAGATGCATAATGCAATATACAACGAAAGCAAATACATTCTTTCAATACATTCATCATGTTCATAATAATTTATCAAGCAAATACAATTGCAGAGATTAAACACAAGAAAATACTTATCTTGAGAAAGAGTTGTATCGCAACAAGCTATGTCATTGTAACGTTCCACCCGACCATAGGCCAGTGTGCTCATTAATCTCTCAACATCACTACCACCCCCGAGTTGGGCATGATTCCCACAAGGAATAAGGGAACAACAACAGGCTCACACATAGCCAAAGACATATCAAAATTCATCCAAGCCAAAACTAAATTTGGGTTTATCAGATTGCTAAGGATGTGGAAAGGTTGAATTGCTAAGCTAGTGAGCTCAACCACATAGCTATGGACACCTACACAAGATCTAGCTTGGATTTCCCAATACCTACACACCCAACACAAGGAAGCATCCCTTCTCTGCTACACGGTCCCTCAGGCTATGCCTTCCCTTCCAGTGCTATTTAGGGTGTGCAAGAAAGAATAACCATCCCCTCTTGATGTATCTATGAAGTTCCTCTCTGCACTAGGTTTATCAAGCCAATTATTCCCTCTTCCACTCCTACAGTTCAGACAAAACAAGGATTTACAGAACAACAAAACACAAGGGTGCACACAAAAGAAAACTACACATGCTCGGTATGAAGGGAAAAATGGTTTGCAACCAAAAACTGTTTTGGTAAATAGGGAAAAACGACCAAGGTGATCAATTTGTTTTAGAAAACATTTAATGGCTTCAGAGAGGCAAAAACGACCTCTACAAACTCCCAGTTCATGGATTCGAATTCGGAAGAATGTCTACGAGCTTCACGTGGGAAAAACCGACCCCTTCAAACCCCCAAAACATGGATCGTTGCTGCACATTCACTCAACAAAACAAAAAATGAATTATGGACATGGAGAAATGAAGAAACAATAGGAAAAAATCATGAAGGAGAGATCCCAACATCCTTCAATTGCGTGAGGAAATGGAGGACGTGAATGCATAATGGGATGGGAATGCATTTGTGGGTTTTTACTTTCCCAAGAAGTCAAAACACGTTTTTCTAAAATGGGTGGCTTCCCAAATTCGAATTTGACTCCCATACTCTTCCCATCCCCATGCATTAACTAACTCAACCACTTATGGAATAAATAAATGATTGGGCATAAAAAGACAAAATGGTAGTTAACAGTTTTATGAGTTCTCCCTTTGAAATTTGGATTTACCCTATTGGCNTGTGAAATCATGCCCCCATCTCTTTAATGTTGCATTGACATAGCTAGTTGTGGGTATTTTTATTAATTGCATATTTACATGATGTCCAAAATTATAATGTGCCTGGCTAGCACGAAATACCATCGTCATCAATTTTAATTGCCGAAACATAAAACGCTAAATCGATGGTGGGGCATTTGCCTTGAGCTCCACACCATTATTAAATAATGTTATTTACATGATATACATTTTAATGCAATAGGGTTCAAAACCAGGGTGTTACATTTGTTCTCCCTAGCAATCATCATACTTTGATTAATGTTCTTATTGATTTGAACTTACGATGGAAATCGCAACCATAGTTGAATTTACAATGAACGTCCTAATGATCTTTAAACTTATGACGATAGTCCTAACTTTCATTGAACTTATGTTGGAATTCCTAACTATGGTCAATCTTCTGACAATAACAATATGTGAAGGCCATTTACCCATTCGATGGTTTAACAAATGTTTATTTTTTACATGGTCAACTTTGCTATAGTCTATGTTTGTTGTAACTCCGACAACGGTGATGTACCATATAAATATCTATATTGAACAATTATGTTGTAGGTTCATCAGTTATAAAATATCTTTTGGTCATTGTTTGATGCATGAAACATACTATTTTCAATTTACTTGTTTCACATCCAATTGTTGATCTACATAGCTTAGTTTTTTTACTTTGAAGGTTATAAATTTTTAATTTTGTCTTCTTTTAAATATCCATATTGGGTCCCTAAATCCTAAACCCTACTTTATTTGGGGACACAATTGGTTGTGTAGGAAATAGGTATAAACATATCTACTCAATTTATACAATTAAAACAACTATATTTCTTGTAATGTTCTATTTTAGAATTGGGTATGTAATAGATGCAATAAATTGAAAGGTGTGAGGTTAGAATAGAGTATTAATGTTAAACAGTATTGAAGGCATTAGGGTAGAATTAAACATTGTGAAAAATTGAATGTTTGGTTTAGTGATATAGAAGACCAAGTTTCCAATCCCCTTTTGATATTAAAATCTATTAAATATTATTATTACTTCTAACGACAACAAACGATAACAATCAATTGGAATTTATTTTCCTTGAGAAACAAGATGTTTGATTTGTAGAAGTTAAAGTTTTTTCCATACAAATATATTTGGATATTATATTTATATTGTTTCAAGGGATTTTGTTGTACAATGCCATAGAAAATTACTCTACAAGAAAATGAAAGGGCCCTTGCTAGGTTAAGGGAAGCATTGGAGGCAAAGGGTAATGCAAAATTTTATTGGGAGCTTGCACTCGATGAAAGGGCTTCAATAGAAGAAGAATTAAAAAAAAATAGTTTAAATATCATTGTTATCAATATGGGCCCATTGAATGGGGGTATGAATATCATCCCTTAGTAAGCCACCCCTTATAATATGTATTTTTATTGATTGTATTTATAAATATTTCTATCATTTTCTATTTTTTATATACACTATATTATTATTATTTTTAATTATAAAGACAAGTCATCCTAGGTGTGTGTCAAATAATGTGACAAGTAGTAGTAGAAATACTATTAATGTATAAGACGAGGAAAGCTGTCAAATATTGAGGATCAAGTTAATCCTATGAAAGAAGACGATGCTTATAATATAGTTGAGGATGATGGGATAAATAGATTTATCTAAACACCTTCCCTCTTATGGAGGAAAACTATAATGATATTCATGATGTTCCTCTCCTTGAGAAGTCATAACTACCCCTTTATGAAGGATCAAGAAAAAATCTTATCTTAGCTATAATATTGTTGGTGAACTTGGAAGTATTGAATGGTTTGTCAAACACTTGTCTCACAGAGATCCTAAGGTATGTAATTTTATTCGTCACATATACATAAAAATCTATTTATATTGTAAATTAACATGCAAATTATGGATGAAATATTTACGATTACTATTGTTTACATTAATTAGATATTTTTTATGTTGTAGATTGTTAGATGAATTTCTCTTACCACCATCCAATAATTGAGCTCTCACATACCGAGATTTATCTATCATTATGAAAGATATTGGAATGGAGTATCATGTTATCAATGCATGTCTTAATGATCATATTATATATTATGGAAAATATTCATAAAAAATGAAATGGTCGCAATGTAAAACCAATATATATCAAACCGTTCAAGTAATAAAAATTTCCCTCACAAGGTTCTTCGTCATATTTCCATAATTCCATGTTTGTAGTGACTATTCAAGTGAAGAATAGTATAGTCCATGGATTACCATGCACTGAAAATAAGTGAAGATGTTGTTCTTCAAATTCCTACAAATGGCTCTACATCATGAACATAAAAGAAAAATGGCCAATTTTTAAAGAAGAACATCATAATGTTAGGCTTTCATTGAAAGATGACGGTGTCAATACAATTATTGAGCTCAAGTCTATTTACTCAGTGTGGCCTATTTTTGTTATAAACAATAACCTTCCTCCTTGGATTTCAATAAAGAGGGAGCATGTAATGTTGATAATGATTGTTCTAAGTATTTGTTTACAATATTTGTTTGAATGTAGCATTTCACTTGTCTTGTTCATTGCATGATAATTTCTTATATATATCCAATCTAGATAGTAACTATGTGTGTTTCCAACCAATTAGGTAATTACTAAGATAAAGATATGAATGTATATATTGAGCCTGTTGTCGACAAGTTAATAAAGTTATAAGTTGGCATCACTATGTACGACATATCTAAACTAATAGGGAAAAAATAATTTCAATTCCATGGAATTTATACGAGAACAATTCATGATGCCTCAGGGATAACAAATTTTTGTAATGTATAAATTACTACTGCACATTAATGGCATTTATTTTTATGAAAATATCATACATTTTTTTTAAATATAATTTATATAATTTTTTTGGTATATAACTAATACGTCTAACACTAATCTGTAATCTTGCAAATCTTCAAACAAAGAGCAATTTTGCATGTCTAGTTTGTGGTCCTAGGTTGAAATGGTTTCCTTCAAGAAGTTTAATAAATGAGGTGCTTGATGAGTATAATCACTTCCTCCCTAAAAACCGTAGGTATCGAACTACTGAAAAACATATTTTCAATTGGAAAGGAGTGGAATAAAACCACTAAGAATGACACTTTTAATTAGATGTGGATGAGAAAGAAGTTAAAGAAGAAGATGTTGTTACGACCAATCCTTTCATCGATTCAGATCTTGATGATTCAAATTCATATTTTTATGAAGAACTAGAATATTAATGAATATATATGCATTGAAATGACCTTTGATGTACTTTGTCAAGTTGATTATGTCCATTTCTATAATATGCAACCACAATTTACAAAGAATTCTACATTAGCCCAATACTCTTCTAGGAGCCCAATATTTTGAACTTTCATGGGGAGGCCAACAACATGGACTTTCTCCACAACATTAACATGGATAGAAGAGGGATCAACATGATCCAACTTCTTAGAAGGATTAGGAGGCAAGGTATCCTTTCCTTAATACTCCATTGAGTGATTAAATTTGGGATTAAGCTCAATATTATTTTTACTCATAGAAAGAATTTTGGTCCAATGGAGATCGTGGTCAGGCATATGAATCTTAAAAATCTTGAGTTTGGTCTTCATTTATGCAATGGCAATGTTTGGCTTAAGATATTGATCAGTTGAATATTATTCTTTATTTAATTGTTTTCATTTGATGGCTTTGCAATCATCTATATAGTATGAATGTCGTTAAAATCATCTTTGTTATTGTCATCATCACTAACATCATCAAGTAATGTTTAGTTTAATTTTTTAAAGTAAATCTTATATTTTGTGTGTATGTGTACATATATACATATGTGTATATATATACATATATACATATGTATATATGTATATATACATATGTGTGTATACATACATACATACATACATACTTATGTATGTATGTACACACACACATATGTATATGTATATGTACATATACATATACATATACATATGTGTGTGTGTGTGTGTGTGTGTGCATATATAAATAAAAACATATAAGTTTAACTTACCTATACATGTATATATATATAGATAGATAGATAGATAGATAGATAGATATACATATACATATACATATACATATACATATATGTCTGTGTGTGTGTACATATATGTATACATATATAAACAAAAATATATAAGTTTAACTTACCTCAACCCATCTCGTGTTCACCACACTCCCATGTCTCCCTTTCCTCCCCTTCTCTCGCTCATGAACACTAGTAACCACACTCCCCTTCCTCCTTTCCTCCTAATATTGAACACTGCTAACTACACTCCCTTTCCTCCCTCGCAGAGCATCCTAGAGAATCCAATACATTACTCAAATTGCAAGCAGTGAGAAAAGGGTCTCACTTATTTTGGGTTTCACTGCTAAGGTGAGCTAGTGAGGAAAACCATTGGCCAATTAATCTAAATGAGTAACAAAAGACATCCATCGATTAAAAAAACTAAGCAAAAAAACATCCATTACACATTTGGTTCACTAGATGGAATGAGTTAAGAACCAAAATCCAGCACAAACAATTAAGGATCTACAAACTTAGGAGACTAGACTTGTATTTCCTTTCAAACTAATACATTGGAGGGTTGGACTAGAGATTTATAAGATTGATCATATCAAAATGGAATAAAATCATGAAAATTCCAGCAATTGAGAAGATGTAGGTAACCCAAAAATAATTAAATTTCCCTCAATGTCCAGTCTGTGAACTTTTTTAACATTGTTCAAAATGAATTCTTTTAACATTATTCAGAACAATGCCATTAGCATTATTATGAAGGTTTAGCTTCTCCAGTTTTGCAACAAGATTCAGGTAGATTCCCTATTCAAAAAAATTATAATATTTTAGCATACCCACACTAGATTATAAAAGAATAATAGGGGATATAAGAGCAACGCAAGAGAATTGTATGGTTATATATTTTATCATGTCCCCCTATCACCACACCTGAGGCTCTATAGGCCTTGCTACCCAGACTATGATATGGGGCCATCGTGTAGGAAACCTTGTAAGGAAGTAGGCATATATGGAGGTCCCAAACCCATAATTATGATGATATTAATTTTTGGAAATTGAACCCAAGAGATGGATCAATTACACTCACAAAATTTCTAATCAAACATGCAAAATTCACACAAAAGGAGACTGAAATTGGAGCATAACTTAATCCTGTATTGAATAAGTGTACATTAGCCAACCATGTGAAGTAATAGTTTGCTCAAATATATAATTACATGAGAGATTCAAAATCACTAGGTTTCTATTCAAATTGGTCCAAAAGCAGGCTTACTAAAACAAGTCAAATCCCCCATAGGTGCAAAAAGGACTTTCCAAATCCATGAAGATCCTCAAGAATTAGTTAAAGCAAGTGGGAAAGATAATGTGTGGTGGAAATACAAATCATTCATGATTTTGTATGGAGAAAAGGAAGGAGGATGATGTGGTAAAAAAACAAGGCAAGTTCCCCTAGACTAGCTTTCCTTTATGCCTTAAATCAGATGTAAAGCAAGGCAGCTTTCAAAAAAAATAGATATGCACTTTAAGGAATCAGGAATAAATAATACATGCTAAATATGTTTCCAAGATTATTCCAAAGTGATCCATGACCCATTTTAGCAAGTATTGACTTCTAGGAACATGTAGAAGTCAACTAGCATAGAGAAGGAATCTAGGATTCTAGGAATAAGACAAAAATGATTTAATTAATGTCAAATATGGGTAACTATGGGTTGATTATTCTAACACCCCCCCTTAAGCCTGACTTTATGAGTAAATATCAGAAAATTATAGGGCCTAGCAACAAGGCTTAGTCACCCTTTTACATACTGCATGTCCATACAACCAAGGAAAGAGGCAAAAAACCCAATGGGAAAATCCTCCCTTAAACATGGATAGGAAAACAAAATTTTGGAAATCTTGTCATCAATCATTCTTCACCACATGATCAGCAATCCCAGTAGTGATTTAATATTACTGAAGGTATTCTCACAAAATACTTTGGTGAAGATGTTTGCTACTTGTTCTGAAGATGCACAGTAGAGTAGAGCAATGGTACCATCATGCACAAGCTCCCTGATATAATGCATATGGATCTCAATGTGCTTGGTTCTTTGTATTTGAACTGGATCAGTGGATATTCAAATGGTGCTTTGATTGTCACAATAGATGATTGTTGAAAACTATGATTCGAAACCACATTCTCCAAGTATCCCCTGCAACCATAAACATTGAGTAGTTGCATTTACAACTCCTCTATACTCTGCCTCTATAGATGAGAGTGCTATGGCACTCTGCTTCTTACTTGACCAGATGATTGGTCCTTCTGTAAGCATGAACACATATCCTAAGGTATACTTTCGATCTGTGTTGTCACCTTCCTAATCACTGTCAATAAATCCAACTAGCTCTAAGTCAGATTTTGCTTTGTAGAAAATCCCATGAGTCCTTATTCCCTAAACAAAATTTAGGATCCTCTTGGTTGTTCTCCAATGGATCTCATGAGGCTGATTCATGTATCTTGAAGCCACACTAACTGCATAAGATAATTCAGGTCAAGTATGTGTTAGATAAAGCAAACACCCAATCAACTGCATATACAGTGTATTATTTACCATAGGAGAAGAACGTGGCTCTTCAAGCTTAACTCCTGAAAGGAATGGAGTCTTTCTTGGCTTGCAATCATTCATGCTGAACTTGATGAGAAAATATGAAGCATACTTTGACTTATGAACCTTGATTCCATATTGGGATTGAGCAATTTCGAGACCCAAGAATTGGCTCAATAATCCCAAACCTGTCATAGAAAAGGCATGGTTCATTGCATCCTTCAAGGAGGCAATCTCTTTCTTTGAAATTCCCGTAATTAGAAGGCCATCCACATAGAGAAAAATAATCATTAAAGAAATCATGAATCAGCTTCAAATAGACATTAGTATCAGACTTGCATCAAACAAAACTCAGTGACACTAGAAAGCCATCAATCTTGGCATACCAAGCCGTGGGGGCTTGCTTGAGCCCATACAATGATTTCTTCAACCTACACACTAAAGATGGATTAGATACAAAACATTCTAGTTGCTGCATGTAAATATCTTCAGTCAGATATCCATTCAGAAAGGCACACTTTACATCCATGTGATGTACCTCCCACTACTTCAAAGCCGCAATGGCTAGGGAAAGCCTTATGGAGGCCATCTTTTCCACTGGTGAAAAGGTATCATTATAGTCAATACCATGTACCTGAGAGTATCCCTTGGCTACCAATATTGCCTTATATTTCAAAGGTGAACCATCAGCATCAAACATAGTTTTGAAGACCCACTTACACTTCACTAGCTTCCTCCCTGGGGGAAGATCAACTAGTTCCCATGTGTTGTTCTTCTAGAGTGAGCTGAATTCTTCTTTCATGGATTTTTTCCATCTTGGATCATGTGATACATATTCATATGTCTGTGGATAAGAATCTATCATCAAATAACACTTCTCAGCAAAGAGAGGATCTTTCACACAAAGGGCACTCTCAAATTGAGATCTAGTCCTCTTGGTGTCATTAGGATTTCCAGCTAGTTCCCCAGCTTCATGAATGGTCCTTGCTTCCCACTTTGGTCTTGTAGGGATGTTAGGATCTGAAATTAATTCATCATTATCAGACATATCAGAATCAGCAAACTCATTAGTCTCTTCACTTACAATCAATGGTTGTGGTGGTGAAGAGGACTCTCCAACTTCAACTGCTGCTAAAGGCTCTTCTTTGAACTAAACACTTCTTTCAATGAAATATTTTTTTGTGCTTAATTTTATTAGCTTGTACCCTTTTGAATCTTCAAAATACCCAAAAAATAGGCACTCTTGGCTTTGGGGTTGCAAAGCCTTCCTCTTTTCAATTGGAATTCTAGCCCAAGCCTTTGAGCCAAAAATCCTGAAATGGGTCACATCTAGCTTGTGCCCACTCCAAGATTCAAAAGGAGTCATACCATCAAGATGCTTATGTGGAATGTTATTCAGGATATAGGATTCATATTTTATATCTTTGGCCAAAAACTTTGGTGGAAAATTTTTAGCCTCCATCATACAAGTTTCCATCTCCTTCAGTGAATTGTTCTTCCTCTCAGCAACACCATTTTGATGTGGTGTGTAAGGGATATAATATTGCATCTAGATACCTGCATCCTTGCAATACTGGACGAAATCAGACTTGGCATATTCACCACCATTGTCAGATCTGAGGATCTTGAGTTTCCTCCAAGACTGGTTTTCAACCAAGGCTATAAAGACTTTGAAGAGGTCAAAAACTTCAGACTTATGCTTAGGAAGTGAACCCAACAATACCTAGAAAAGTCATCTATGAAGATGAGTGCATATTTTTATTGACTCATGGACATATGAGTAAATGGACCAGCAATGTCATTGTGGATTAACTCAAGAGTTGCAGAGGTTCTCTCATGACTAGCTCTCTCATACTTGTGCTCTAGGTGTTTTCCTAGGATACAACCTTGACAGACTCCCTTAGAAAACTTAATATTTGGTAACCCTATGACCATGTCTTTTTCACTCAAATCAGAAAGATACTTGTAGTTAATCTGGCCAAATATTGCTTGCTTCATTAGCATGAATAAGAAGAGAAGAGGGGTTTGAGTAGGGTAGAAAATGGGAAAACTTATATACCTTCGAAGTGTGATCAAAAACACCTTTTGCTATGACTTTACCATTCAAAAAATTGGTGATTTAAACTTCATTGGGGGAGTAGATGACTTTTTTGGGAGACCCAGTGTGAGTCATCTGATACACTGACAAGAGATTAGAGGCAAGACCTAGAACATACAACACATTATTGAACTTACCATGGTCAAGATCAATCCTTCCCTTTCCCATACCGTCAGTCAGAGAGTTATCTCCCAAAACTATTGATGGACCTTTTGACATGTCAAGAGAAGAGAATATATCTTTTGTCAAAACCATATGTCTAGAAGCTCTAGAATCAATGATGAAACTAGGTGATCTTGAGGTGTCAGCAACCAAGGCATGTACTCTCTCCTTGTCTTTTGAATTTGATCCTCCTTCCCTCTTCTTTGAGCAATCAGGAAGGGAGATGTTGTTCTTTTCCAAGAGTTGGGTCAACCTGTCTATCTACTTTTTCATACAAGACCTCTCAGGATGATAGCCCTTACTACAGTATGCACACTTTCTCATTTCTCCTTTGTTCTTCTTCTTCTGGGGGTTCTTCTTGGAGTCTGAGGACTCATGTTGAGACTTTTCCTTGTCTCTCTTTTGCTCAAGTGACTTTTTAGATTTTTTCTTTCTTTTGGAATCCACCTTTGAATCTCCAACAACCAAAGCTTGGTCTTTGGAAGGTTTGATGGTGCCCATCATCACCAATTTATCTTACTCCTCAGTGAGGGATTCCATGAACTCAACAAGCTTAGGAATATTTTAGGTTCAAGCTGTCAATTTAGTGGCATAGAAGGTCGAAACAAACACCGAATAGTCAAGACCAAGATTTGAGATAATAGTCAAAACTAGTTTCTCCTCCTTCTTTTCAATCCCACATTGTTTTAACTGCAAAACAAGGGCCTTAAACTTGGTAAAATAGAGTTGCAATGATTCGAATCTACTAGGATTCAAGGAGATCAATTCATTCTTAATTTGATGTCCTCTCATCTCATCTATCTTTCCAAAACTCTCTTCAATATTCTCCCACACCTCATTAAGATATGTCAATGAATCAAGATGGAAGAGGAGGTCTCTTGAAATACTCAGACACGAAAGACCATAAGCCGCATCTCTCCTGTTGTTCCATTTGATTTTATCTGCAGCTGCATTGGGATCTACCTCAGTAGCCATGCTAACCCTGTAGAGATATTTCTCTCTCAACAATATCTCCATCTCAGCTTTCCATTCGAATAAATTGAATGGAGTCAAGATGATCCTTTGAGATTGGTCCATATCTCAGCTCCTGTGCTCTTCAATCAGCAAAATGTGCTCCCAGTCAGTGATGTCAAACCTCTAATAACAATTTTGAAGGAGATAAATCGATCCACAAAGGATTTTATACCATGTGGAAATTGAACCCAAGAGATAGATCAATTACACTCACAAAATTGCTAATCAAACATGCAAAATTCACACAAAAGGAGACTGAAATTGGAGCATAACTTAATCATGTATTGAATAAGTGTACATTATCCAACCATATGAAGTAATAGTCTGCTCAAATATATAACTACATGAGATATTCTAAAGCACTAGGTTTCTATTCGAATTGGTAAAAAAGTAGGCTTACTAAAACAAGTCAAATCCCCCATAGGTGCAAAAAGGACTTTCCAAATCCATGAATATCCTCACAAATTAGCTAAATAAAGTGGGAAATATCATGTGTGGTGGAAAGACAACTCATTCATGATTTTGTATGGAGAAAAGGAAGGAGGATTATGTGGTCAAAAAATAAGGCAAGCTCCCCTAGACTAGCTTTTCCTTTATGCCTTAAATCAGATGTAAAGCAAGGCAGCTTTCAGAAAAAGCATATCTGCACTCTAAGGAATCAGGAATAAAGTATATATGATAAATATGTTCCAAGATGATTCCAAAGCGCTCCATGACCCAGTTTAGCAAGTATTGACTTATAGGAACATGTAGAAGTCAACTAACATAGAGAGGGAATCTAGGATTCTAGGAATAAGACAAATGATTTAATTAATGTCAAATAAGGGTAACTATGGGTTGATTATTCTAACATACTTGTCAAGAATAAGATCACATTTATGTAAATTTTCAAACCATATATAGATCACTTGGGGAAGGGAACAATCTTGGAAATTGATCCTCTCTCATTGTTGGAATATAATCCGTCAGGATTATACGTTAGTGTAAATAATAGGAATCTAAAGAGACTCTCGGATGTGTAATCCCAAGAGTCATTGTAAATGTATAAATAAATGCTTTGGCTATGAAATAAAGTGAATTCGGGAGTTATTTACCTAACAGTGGTATCAGAGCTGCCTGCCATAACTCGTGGCTGCATTTCAGTCCTGGCATTCTGCCTGTCTGACCTCCATTCTGCCCATTGTCAGTCTACATCCGAGCGTTTCTCCTGCCAGCCTGCATACATGCATTGTATGCGTTATAGTTTTCAGAGCTGCGTTTGAGGTATGAAATGTTGTGTTTCCTCAATTTGCTGCACAATTTTGATTGTTCGTTGTGAGAACGTATGAATTAGACAATGCTCCCACTCAGCTGCTTCATTTCCTTCTAGGTATCGAGACTCGCTAATTTTTAGTAAGCCACCCCCTACACACCATTGCGATCTTCAGTTCTCTATATTCTCATCTCCTCATAAAGCTTGCTTTTATGACTGAGTTTTGTTCCATGAGAGAGTTGTGAGGAGTCTGTGTTTCGCAAAGGAATGATTAAAGTCGTAAGTTATGATATGTGAAGCGACTTCTCTTGTTGGAAACTTTTGAGAGTCGATAAAATATTATGATTGTGGTGATGTAATTATGAGAGTTGCGACTAGCCATGAGGAGATCTCAATGTTCAAAATTTAGAATTTGTTGAAGATTGAAGACATTTTCTGCTTCAGAAGATTGAAGATTGAAGACATTTTCTGCTTCAGAAGATTGAAGATTGAAGACATTTTCTGCTAAGAGTTTATGGAATATCAGCTGCGATATAGGTTGAAGAGCTTCACCACATTCATGGCCTCCATCTAAGGTTGTCCATTGTGTGAAAGAATCCACACTGTTTTCTCTAATGTTGGAAGAATCAACACGTTGTTGAAGAGGAGAGACTCGGTGCTGCGATACACTACATTCACAAGTTGTTTTCCTGTGATTGAAATGAGAGCTCGCTGAAGATTCACGCCATCTTTAACTGCGTGAAGTCAAATGCTCTACCAATGCTATAAACTTGCATTGTATTCACTTGGAATGGCTGCGCTTTCCTCCTAGAGCTGCAGAATTTGAAGCTGCGACTAGAAGAGCACATGCTATGTGAGAATACTTCTCCTGTGAATTGGTGAGAGATTGAAATCCATTGAAAGCATATTTTCTCTGCCTTCATGTTGTTGGTCAATGATACTGTCATTGTATCACTTTAAAACTTGAAGTTGAGATATTAAGATTGTAAATCACCTTGGCAGAGACTGTAGACCTGCAAGGTTATTGTTTTTTCTATTATCTCATTCTCTTTGTCATATTAAGTTCATTATTGTAAATTACACTAGCAGTTGCAAAATATGCAATCTATAGCATCTAAGAGAGGCAGAGGAAGAATAAACTTCAGAGGAAGAGGAGGCAGAAACAACTCCGGTAAAAG
>LPNX010916424.1:0-23311 GCA_001517045.1 Pseudotsuga menziesii | reverse complement strand
CACATCAAGCGAAGGAAAAGAATTTGAGGATGCGACCAAGTATCGACAACTTGTAGGAAGTCTTATCTACCTTACAACAACTAGACTAGATATTTATTATTATGTTGGCATACTTTCAAGGTTCATGCATAAACCTTGTGAAGGACACTGGTCAGCTGCAAAAAGAGTTCTAAGATACTTGAAGGGGACTCAAGACGTTGGACTCAAGTACTCTAAAGTGGATGACTTCAAACTTATTGGGTACTCAGACTCAGATTTTGATGGCGATAAGGAGACAGGAGTATCAACTTCTGGATACACTATGAGTCTTGGATCAGCAGTTGTCTCATGGAGATCACGCAAACAGTCAGTTCCGGCAGATTCAACAACAGAAGCAGAATATGTGGCTGATGTTGAAGCAACGAAAGAAATAGTATGGCTCAGGAAGATACTTGAAGATTTGCAAGAAAAACAAGAGAACTCCACTCCATTATTGATCGACAATACTTCTGCAATCAAGCTGGATAAGAATCCCAGATTCCATGATCGAACCAAACACATCAACACAAAGTATCATTTGATTCGACATCATGTAGAGGCCAAGACAGTCCATCTGCGACCTTGTTCCACAAATGATCAAGTTGCAGACATCTTCACCAAAGCGCTTGGACGAGAAAAGTTTGAAAGATTCAGAAACATGCTCGGACTTACTAACACCCATTCGGATTAAGGGGGGGATTGTTGGAATATAATCCGTCAGGATTATACGTTAGTGTAAATAATAGGAATCTGAAGAGACTCTCGGATGTGTAATCCCAAGAGTCATTGTAAATGTATAAATAAATGCTTTGGCTATGAAATAAAGTGAATTCGGGAGTTATTTACCTAACACTCACAAATCCCTCACAACCAAAAATTGATCCAATATTTTGGAAACATCAACCCTCCTACCTGTGGGAGTTATTATCTTGTCTTGAAATTGTGGGTCAAATTTGGGAGGAGAGTTGAAATGCTCATGGATAGTTTTAGTATTGTCCAATTATTCAACAAGAGGTTCCACCATATGAACTACTTTACTAGAAGGTTGTGCACCAATTGTCTCTATAATCACTCCCAAAGTATAATTAGCTCCAAGCAAATTCATAATTGTCTACCCATACACAACAATTTGTCTTGATAGAATAGTTATTAAAGGTTATAAAGATGTTGGAATTGGATTGACCTCTATTTAAATATTGTATTTCTCTTGTGGTGATGGAGTAGAAACAATAGTGGAATTCTAGCAACTAAACAATATAATCATAAATGGCTCTATGGGTAATTACAAGCATCTTATACAAATATGGGAACCATTTCTAATATTTGCATAGCAGGATTTGATATCAAGCTCAATTGTGGTGATGTAAGGAATCATGTTCTGCCCTAGATTTCTATAGGATTAATTTATAGGCCAAACCCTTTAAGTTATATTAAAATCTAGCACTTAGGTGCTTCATGCAAGCTAAAGCGACTAATATAAAACCCTTGATAGGTTGGTTGTGGTGGTTTGATTCATTGTGTTTGGCCCTTATTTCCTTAGAGATTTGTGTATGGGATAATGCTTGTGTTTCTTCACCCAAGTTTTGCACAGTGATTTTATGTATCATTAACAAGTTTTGCACCATGCTACATTTCTTCACCAATTAAGGTATTTTTTAATGTCATCCTTGTTTGGAACATATGTATCATGTCACCTTTACATATCCTTTGTAGGTACCATTAGGTCTTGATTCCCATCTCACATCATCTAACAAACTTCGTTAGCATAGCCCTAAAGTCTCTCATTTCATCACCTCGGTCATTGAATTCCACTCACATTTAGTTTGGCTTAATATCTATGGTCTCTAGTACACTCTTAACATTACAAACTATTTAATGTCCACATTCGCATTTGGTTGAGTTATCTCATTTAGGTTCATGTATTGTTTATGTATTGTTTATGTAAATTGTTGTAAATTTACATTTTCTCATAGAAATGAAGAGGAAGGGTTTCATTTTTTTAATGGTTTTTATATTGAAGAAAATTTAGTATTCTTCACATAGCATTATTACACTATAAAGCACATATTTTCATGTTAATAATGTAGGCACATCACATGAAAGGAATAATTACATGGATGAAATCGTACTCACATGAATAACATAATTACACTAAAGCTATAAACTCTAAACTAGAGATTTCATGTATTTGCACTCATTGGTGATATTATGTAAATGGTTTCCTTGGCTTGAAGAAAATATTACCTCCATTTAGTCAAGCTCAAAATCCACAAAAGTAAATGTAAATGTGTTTTTTGAGATCCATAAGAAAAGTAATGGAAGTGATTGTTGATATTGGTAATGTAGGATACATACTAATTAGGCTTGCAAAGTGTTCAAATGATATTCTTGCAGTTTCATTTTCTTGTCATTTATATTCATTTGTTGTACGCACCACTTGTGCACACACATTTAACACCTTAATTTAAGCATCACTTGGTTCACGACCCTCAGTGGAGCCTAAAAATAAATTGTAATCTAAACACACTAAATTCCTCACTTGCAGCCAAAATGAATTTTGTGGCTAGGTTAGGAATTTGGGGATAAGCATCCAAACAATCCCCCCCTAGTCACTATAAGCATGATACATAGTGGTTGAAATTATAGGGAGATGAAATTATCCAATATTTTCATATACGATTGAGGTCAATTTGTGGGTGGTCCCATCCATTTAGTGTGGTGCATGGATAGACTAGAACTAGATGGTTGAGTATTGCACCTTCCCCATTCAATACTAAAGATTGTCTAGATTGTTGCTTTTGAATTGAAACTACAAGAAACTCATCTGACATGTTCATGAACGAGGTAGCTCAGTGGCCATTCTATTAGGCATCTTACCAAGAGGTGGTCCCCTTAAGTGGGGTGGAATCCTAGAGCAAATAACAATGAGAAAAGACACTATCTATAATTGTTCCCTTTGATATTCACTCATTGGTCCTGATAGGATTGATGTTTATATTTGTGTTTAGTGTTTGGAAGACCCAAATTCGCTTTCTACTTATTTTCTTTGGACAGGACTCGGTACCGCCATTATTGAAAATATTTTAGAGAGATAAGTTTTCTTTTTATTTTCCTTTGCTTTTTGTAGATCTCTGATAGCGAGAGTGGGTCTTTTCTTTTCCTCGGGTGTTCTTTTCATTTTTCTTCTCATTGCTAGATTAGATCAATTGTTGCACCCACATTGCATTTGTTATTTGATTTAGTACCATTTACATAGATATTTGATTAGATCACTTGTTGCACCCTGTTATAGGCAAGGACATCATGTAAGAACATCCAAAAAAATGAAGAAGAAGAAATTATTAAGGCTTGACATTGATTGGAATAGCCCTAAAACCATTGTGTTATTTTGATCATGGTTATTTATTAGATAATATGCACTCTATGATTATTGTTTTCCATTGATAATGTTTTTGACTCATTATCCCCTTGGTAAATATTACTATTGATAAATGACTTTCGTTCATGGCTACTCTAATCTTTGCGCCAAGAGGCACTCTACAACGTAGTATGGGGGAGATCTTGTAACGTTATGTAACCTGATGTAATGTTCCTCGTGTAACGTTCCTCTTGTAAATGTCGGCCATAAAAAATACAAATTTTAATTATCCTCCAAAATAAATGTCAGCCACAAAAAAAACCTAATATGGGGGAGATGTTGTAATGTTCCTACCTAACAAAACAATAAAAAATTAAAAAAAAATTAATTATGGGCCAAAAAAAAATTGGGGGAGATTTTTTAATGTTCCTACTTAACAAAATAATAAAAAATAAAAAATTGAATTATCCACAACAAAATGTTGGTCGTGCACATGGTTTTAAAACATTATGCAAGGCCTCCTAAACAACCCATGGTTTTATTGTACATGGTTTATGAGGGCCTTGCAAATGGTTTTAAAACCATGTGCAAGGCCTCCTAAACAACCCATGGTTTTATTGTACATGGTTTATGAGGGCCTTGCAAATGGTTTTAAAACCATGTGCAAGGCCTCCTAAACAACCCATGGTTTTATTGTACATGGTTTAGGAGGTCGTTGCAAATGGTTTTAATACCATGTGCAAATCCTCCTAAACAACCCATGGTTTTAAGAGGGCCTTGCAGATGGTTTTAAAACCATGTATATGGGAGATGTTGTAATGTTCTTTTCTAACAAAATAAATAATAATAATAAATATTATATGTTGGCCATAAATAGTATTAAATATTAATAATAAAAATATTGTATGTCCACCTTAAATAAAAAGATGTGTCTTTTGGTCTAAATCACACCAAAGCTGATAGTTAAGAATATGTTTGCACTTCCAAATATTTGATCCCTCTCATCGCTTCATAGAGCCTAAGATTTGGATCTATGCTGGTTTATGATTAGGTCTTAGTTATGTAGGTCCTGCCAAATAGGTATATGCCAAATCTATGTTACGATAGTGAGGGTAGTTTAGGAGGAATGGCAGAAAATGGGACGTCCATCTCACATAACATTTCTAGATCATGTACTAGAGGTAAAAAGGTATACAGAAAGATTCATAGAAGCATGAATTTTTTTCTTGCTCAAGGAGGGACTTGTAATTATGATGATGAGACGGCAAGCCCATAGGGTGAATAGTTTGAGATCATTTTGGTTGCCGGGAGGAGATTCGCTGACAAAATGGAGTGAGCAGAAGGGCCGGAGTTTTCCATGCTTGGCCTAGGTGGGGTGGGGGCTGCGAACCCCCCCCCGTCCAGGCATGGCGGTAGCCTCAACATGAATTCGAGGGGCATCGAGGAGTAGTGGGGGAAAGGAGGGGACAAGCGAAGGGCAGAGATCTAGCATGGGAGGATGCCTTCCGAGGGCTCAATTGATCCCGATGATCCAGATTCGATCAAAATCGATTTGAGAGAAAATAGATATGTGGAAGGAGAAGGCCTTAATTGGGAAATTTGTGGGGATCTGTCCCAGGGAGAAAGATCTGGTTCGGTGGATCCAGAGCACGTGGAGCCCAAAGTGTCATTATGATCTGCAGTTGGGAGCAAAGGGTTTTTTCACCATCATATTCTTCAATCAAGAAGATCGTGACAGGATCTTGGAGGGAGGACCGTATTTTTTCTTCTCAGCTAGGCTCTACCTCCGACCATGGAAGGAGCATTTCAACTGTGAATCAGAGGATATGACAGTAGCCCCAGTGTGGATTCTCCTGGCGGGTCTTCCTGGGGAATACTGGGATATGGAAATCCTTCGGGACATTGGTAATTCAATCGAGGAATTTGTGAAAGTCGCCGAGCAGACTAGGCTCTAGAGGTATACAACGTTTGCCTGAATCTGTGTGTATATGGATCTTTCGAAGGACCTTCCTGAAGCAAACATCCTGAACTGGGATGATGAGGAATGGATCCAGCAAATCGACTATGAGCAGTTGCCCTTCCGGTGCAGGATTTTCCATGAATATAGCCATTTTGGGAGGAACTGCCCTAGGGGGGTCTAGGAGATGACTGCACCGACTCAGGAGGAGACACCAAAAAATGAAGGGTTCACACAAGTCAAAAATCAAATGAGGAGTCGGAGTAATGGAGGGCAGAAGGCACACAAGGAAGGATCTGGAAAATAGGGGGGATCTTCAAACCCTTTCCAAGTCTTGGAGGAAGTGGCAGAAGAACAAATGCATGATGGGGGAGTTACAGCCAAAACCCAGGAGACTGAGATGAAGGAAGTAGATGAATCTAAAAACAGCGGTATCCAGCCATACACCATGGAAGAAGACGAAGTTGAGGATATGGATCTCGAGGATCTATATCTGGACGCCCTGGAAGCAGAATGTAAGAAAGCGGGCTCGAGCTATGTTCCCAGGGAAGAGATCAAAATTTTACAATAGGAAATTTTTCGATATAAAGCTCACAAGGATCTGGAGATAAGTGTGGAGGGGCAGAAGGGCAGCAAGAGGAAAATGCCGGAAGAGGATCAGAAGAGAGGGAAAAAATTGAACAAGCAGAGGATAGCAGAAATCAGAGTCAAGCTAATCAAATCAGGCCAGTATCCCATGATCAAGGTGGCCTTCTATGAAGTAAGTAAGGTTTCCCTATGAAGATAGTTACCTAGAATATCAGGGGGTGTAATCACCCAAGGAAGATTAGAACCCTAGCTAGGAAGATGAAGCAGGAAAAACCAGACATTCTCTTTTTGCAAGAAACCAAGTGCAGTTATGAGACAATGCAGAAGATTGGGAAACAAATATGGCGAGGCAGCAAGGTTATGGCTTTAGACGCAGATGGTATGAAAGGGGGGATGGCTATCTTATGGAAATCCAGAGAGGTGGATATTCTGGGGTGGCGAGTGAGCCATTTCTCCCTGGCAACATATTTCCAAATTCTATGTACATAAATGAGAGGGACGACAATGAATATATACGGGCCAAGTGCCTTCCCATAGACGGCTCTGTGGAATGGCTATGGAGGGAAATTGGATTATAGGCAGGGAATTTAACCTGATAACCTCGCTCCAGGAAAAAAAGGGATGCGGGCGTATGCTGGACAAATTTCAGGAGGACTTTGGAGAAACCCTTTCCAGCAGTACCCTTGTGGATCTTGAAACTGGGGATGGGTGGTTTAATTGGAACAATAGAAGAGGTGGAGAACACTTGGTTTCCTTGAGATTAGATCGATTCCTGGTGACAGAAGATATGGTGAGGGGAGCAAGGGAGATCAGGGCAAAAGTGATCCCAGCAGCTGGCTCTCACCACTGGCCCGTGTGTCTAAGATGAGAAAGGGTGGCGAATCGGCTACCAAAACCTTTTCGCTTTAAGCAGTTCTAGCTAGAACATAAATACTTCAAAGGTCTAGTAGAGCAGTGGTTGCAGGAGATGGATGACCTAGGGGGGACAAGGATGTACAACTTCCAACAAAAGCTTAAGGCTCTAAAGGCCAAGATCCATACCTGGAACAAGGAAGACTTTGGCAACATATTTGAGGACAAAAAGAGGATTGTCTAGGAATTGACTGCCATCCAACAAAAAGGGATGGACTCCGGATGGGACATTGAATTTAGAGAAAAGGAGAAAGACCTGGGAGCCAAGCTGGAAGCCAGAGAGAGACAAGATGAAGTATTATGGAAACAAAAGTCATGTGTCAAATGGCTAAAGGAGGGGGACAAAAATACCAAATTCTTCCACAGTTCAACTGTTAGCAATCGGTCGAGGTCAGAGATCTATAATCTTAAACTTCCCAATGGGACCCAAGTGGTAACCAGGGCTAAAGTAGAGGAGATCCTAGTCAACCACTTCAAGGACATCATGATAGAAGACAACAATGGGAGGGGCCAGGACATTGACAGGATCACATCTTTGATCCCTAGAATAGTAGCAAGGGAGGACAATGAGAACCTCACCAAGCCCATCACCATGCAGGAGGTCGAGGAGGTAATGCAGTAGCTGGCTCAAGGGAAATCTCCTGGACCTAATTGGTTTACATCCAACTTCTTCCATTTCTTCTCGGACATGATCAAAGAGGAGGTCTAGGCCATTGTTGAGGAGTCCAGGACTAGCAGAGGAGTGCTCAAAGCTTTCAATGCAACTTTTCTTGCTCTAATTCCAAAGAGTGAGGGGGAAAACGCTCCAGGTAATTTTAGACCCATAGCCCTTTGCAATGTGATATACAAGATAATTTCTAAGGTCATAGCAAATAGACTTAAACCCCTCTTCCCGGGGATCATCAGCCCAGAGCAATCTGGATTTGTGGAGGGTCGACAAATCTTCGATGGTATTATTATATTCCAGGAAGATATTCACTTGCTCAAATGCACTAGAATCCCAGGTATGCTCATCAAGCTAGACATAGCCAAAGCCTATGACAAGCTCAGTTGGGAGTATTTGGAGAAGATGCTTCAGGCTTATGGTTTTTTTCAGGAATGGGTGGAGTGGGTCATGGGGCTGGTTTCCTCTCCCTTCTTCTCATTCCTCTTGAGCGGCTCCTTGACAAGGATTTTTTCACCTTCCAGGGGGATTCGGCAAGGAGACCCCCTTTCCCTATTTCTATTCATTCTAGTTGCATAAGGGCTAAGTAGACTCATTAAATATCAGGCAGGACATGGAAGGATAAGAGGCCTGTCTTTTTACAAGGGCATGGATTAAAAAACTCACAAATAGTTTGTGGATGACATGATGTTGATGGGGCACCCTTCAGTCCAAGATGTGAGAGCCTTCAAAACTAGTCTAGTGACCTTTGCCAAAGCATCGGGTCTTGAGGTTAATCCGGAGAAGTCCCAGATATTATTCTTCAACTCTCCACTCATAACCTAGAGGAACATTGGGAGGATTTTGGGATTTCAGAAAGGAATTTTTCCAACTAAATACCTAGGGGTCCCACTAAGTCATGGTATCATTAGGCAGGCTTCATGGAAGGATCTGCTCAACAAGGTAAAGGCTAGACTTGTGAGCTGGGCTCTCAAACCACTTAACCTTCCTGGGAGGTTAGTGATGGTCAAATCAGTGATCCAAGCCATGCCCATGTATTTGCTCTCAGTCATGTCTACTCCAAAGTCAGTGTTAAAGGAAATTAGAAGCATCCAACGAAATTTCCTATGGGCCAGGAGAGAAAGTAAAGAAAAATTTTCTCTAGTTAGCTGGGAGAAGGTGAGCATGCCTAAGGAGAAAGGGGGACTCGGTATCCGAGACCCGAAGTGGTGGGGGAGGTGCAGGGAGCCAAGATATGGTGGCAATGGTGTAATTATAAGCAGGAGCCTTGGGCCAAGATATGGCACATTAAGAATGCAAGGGGATGGCCTTCCTCTTAGTTGGTCCACTTCAATGGAGATCCCCAGGGATCCCACATTTGGAAAAAGGTGAGGGAAGGTTCAAGATTGATCGAGGAGCATAGTTTCTAGGAAATTCAAGATGGAAGCTTGGCCAATTTTTGGGACGATTCTTGGAACCAACACCCAAAGCTAGGGGAGGACCCAAAATGGCAACACATCATGCTTAAATGCCTGCCAGAGAGCAGAGAAAAGGTTCATCAGTACTAGGAAGGAAATCCTCAGGATGGTAGGCGTTAGTGGACGGTGCCGATCAAATTTCGGTAGATAACATTAAAGCCTTTGGGGAGGAATTACAAGACATATACGTCCAGAGCAAGGATGGGGTTGACAGACTCCATTGGGGGTATTCTCAGAAGGGGACTTTTAGCATAAAGGAGGCTTAGAACATTAAAATTATGGGACAGATGGAGGCGGATGATATTTGGGGGAAAGTATGGGCCTCCAACCCCTGGTCGAAGGTGGCCATCTTTTGTTGGCTAGTGGTCAGAGGTAGAATTCTTAATCAGGAAAACCTGAGGCGTAGAGGGCTCCAGGGGCCATCTCAGTGTGTCCTGTGTGCTAAACAGGAAGAGAGCATGGGCCATATTCTATATGCGTGCCCTTTCACCTCTGGACTTTGGGACAAAGGAGCACAATCCTTTAGAAGGAGTAATAGATGCAGAGGGAATCCGGCTCAATACTTAAGAGAATGGCATCGCAAGGATTTCAAAAACAACATTTTGCATTTCCTATGGAAAGCCTTCCTAGGTACATTAATCTGGGTAATCTATAAAGAGAGGAACAACATAATTTTTAGGGGTAAGCGACATTCTCAGGGGGAATCCTAGATAACCATAACTTCCAACTTGATGGAGAGAGTTCACAGTATGCAGTCGAGTGATGAAGATAGAGAATTCACAGGTTCGGAAAAAAGAATAGCAGGGGAATGGGGTCTGAATAGGGGAGTCATCAGTGAGATTCACCAAAAACCCACTGTCTGCAGAGTGGAGAGCTCGAGGTCATGGTCCCCCCCACCGAGCGTGGTGTGCAAGGTAAATTTTGATGGCGCAGCCAAAGGAAATCCAGAAGAGGCATGATATGGAGGGGTCTATAGGAACTGTAATGGAGAAATTTTGAAGGTCTTCTATGGCTTGCTAGGGATCGACACTAATAATTCAGCTGAAGGTCTTAAATGCCTGCCAAAGAGCAGAGAAAAGGTTCATCAGTACTAGGAAGGAAATCCTCAGGATGGTAGGCGTTAGTGGACGGTGCCGATCATCCCAGACGATCAAATTTCAGCAGATAACATTAAAGCCTTTGGGGAGGAATTACAAGACATATACATCCAGAGCAAGGATGGGGTTGACAGACTCCGTTGGGGGTATTCTCAGAAGGGGACTTTTAGCATAAAGGAGGCTTATAACATTAAAATTATGGGACAGATGGAGGCGGATGAGATTTGGGGGAAAGTATGGGCCTCCAACCCCTGGTCGAAGGTGGCCATCTTTTGTTGGCTGGTGGTCAGAGGTAGAATTCTTAATCAGGAAAACCTGAGGCGTAGAGGGCTCCAGGGGCCATCTTAGTGTGTCCTGTGTGCTAAACAGGAAGAGAGCATGGGCCATATTCTATATGCGTGCCCTTTCACCTCTGGACTTTGGGACAAAGGAGCACAATCCTTTAGAAGGAGTAATAGATGCAGAGGGAATCCGGCTTAATACTTAAGAGAATGGCATCGCAAGGATTTCAAAAACAACATTTTGCATTTCCTATGGAAATCCTTCCTAGGTACAGTAATCTGGGTAATCTATAAAGAGAGGAACAACATAATTTTTAGGGGTAAGCGACATTCTCAGGGGGAATCCTAGATAACCATAACTTCCAACTTGATGGAGAGAGTTCATAGTATGCAGTCGAGTGATGAAGATAGAGAATTCACAGGTTCAGAAAAAAGAATAGCAGGGGAACGGGGTCTGAATCGGGGAGTCATTAGTGAGCTTCACCAAAAACCCACTGTCTGCAGAGTGGAGAGCTCGAGGTCGTGGTCCCCCCCACCGAGCGTGGTGTGCAAGGTAAATTTTGATGGCGCAGCCAAAGGAAATCCAGGGGAGGCATGATATGGAGGGGTCTATAGGAACTGTAATGGAGAAATTTTGAAGGTCTTCTATGGCTTGCTAGGGATCGACACTAATAATTCAGCTGAACTGGAAGGGAAGATCCAGGGCATCCGAATTACTATTGGGAATGGGTGGCTGTCGATGATTGTTGAAGGTGACTCCAGGATCCTCATCCAAATGGCACAACAGTTGGCTAATGGCAAATCAGCAGAGAAGGTGGCATCCAGCTGGCGCCTTGTTGGTAGGTTGGAGGACCTTCAGACAATGGTAGTGACGTATCCGGCACTATCCTTTCACCACGTCAGGAGAGAAGCAAACTGGGTAGCATACTTAATGGCTAACGTCGGTGTCAATGATGTCAGGGTCCATCGAAGGGGACGGCTTGAAGAATTCAAGGGAGAGCAATGGGTTCCTAGCTGCTGTCAACTCATGGATCATGATGGGGGTGACAAGGGGCAGATGATGGGAAGTATGAGTGAGGAACGTGGCCAGGACAGGAGGCAGCAAGGTCCTCCCATGAGTCGTCTCCTTTAACGCATGCTCTGCAGGTGGCCTCAGATCATGGTAATCCGAGAGTATCCTCATTCCATTAAAAGAGGGTACGAAGGAGGTATCGAGCAGAACAGATGCTCAGAATCCACACAGAATGGTGATCTAGTTATGATGAAGACATTAACAATGAATCTTGTGCGAGGCACGGGGACGGAAGATGGATAGATTTGGGCCATCATTGCTCGGGAGGGAACCGTTAACGCATTCATGGGAGGAATGGTTATTTATTTAATGAAGGTGGCAGAAGCATCTAACTATGTCCAGAGGAGAGTTAGAGTCAATCTTCTAAAGTTATAGGGGGAGCTGAGGGTGGGAGAAGAACCGACTATTAGTGAGGGAAGAAAATCTGAGCAATGCACGATGGCCCCGCCTCGTGGTGGTCTGGGGAAATCAAGGGGGAGTATGGGTTTGGCTGGCAACCGAGGTAAAGGGAAAGACTGTAGCTGGAAGGGGAAGAGAGTGGCGACTAGGGCCCAGCTACAAGCTCAGGTCGCGATGGAGGCGTTTAAAGACTGAATTTCGCTCATCTCCCTAATTGCAATGGAGAATGTGGAAAAAGCACTCTGGTACTAGGTGAAGGCTATGCCGATTGAGGAGGTTCGTGAGGAGGTGGACGGTTGGATCTCTGATCCGGGATCCACGGCGGGGCAAGCTTCATCCCATGATATATTGGTGATGATCTACTGGGTTCTTATGAACCTGGTTACCCAGTCGAACCTTAGTGCTGTGACCAAAGTAGAGGAGAAGATGATAGAGTTGTTGGCTAAGAAGGAGGGTGATGAGGATCTTATCAAGGCATGGAAGGAGCATAACAATGAGTGCCAAGATATCTGTAACAAGGTAGAAGCTCTCAGTGTGGATTTCCATCTCATGCATCGTAAGGTGGACCAGATAGCGTCTTGCTTGGGTATTGCATTATACCATCCAGGGATGAACCAGCTCTCTGTGGGGGGGTCCGATCATCGCGTTAGCGGGAGGAATGTCTGCCCTACTCCAGTGGAGTGAAGGGTTGAAGTGGTTCTACATCTGGGAGGGCGCTGCCAATTTGGTGGACCATGTTCAGAACCCCTGGTGCACCCTTGAGGCCCGGTGTGAGTTCTTTTATTTTCTGCTAATGTTTGTTCGGTTGCGAAGTCGGCCCGTAGGTTGTTTTAGTTGGTTTAATTGTATGCTTTTAGCACTTAGGAAGTTATTTTTTGTTTGTATGTCTAGGATCAAGATCTCCATAGTGGGAACTCTCCCGGTTTTTGGATGGGGAATAACCAGAATTCTGAATGTAACTGGGAAGGGTAGAATCCAGAGCGGGTCGTCTAGGGCCTGCGGCTTTTGTGGATCCATTGTAACCAGTGTTTAAGCAGTAATACATATTTTATTTACAAAAAAAAATAAAATTATGATGATGAGACAAGAGGTGACATTTAGGTTCCCTTGAGGTTCAAACATCTAGTCAAATGATGGGAACCAAAATAAATTCTAGACATGGAAATTGAATTTTGTCTCAATGAAAGAATATATCACATTGTTCCATGTTCTATACATCGTCTCGGGATATTTTTTATAGATGGCATAAAGGTCCTAGATGGTGGGGTAATTGAATTGATGGAATATGCTAGGCCCTGTTATGACTATGGGGTTTGGGATAAGCTTGCGCAATTTATGAAAAGCATGCATAGATATGCAATTTCTGCAAACTATCTTCAAATATAAGGATTTATTCAAAGTAAAGGAGAAACTATATACATTAATGGAAGGTCAAAAACTTCTAGAAATATAGCAAGTTTTAAATAGCACACAGTTAGGGATAACTAGAAAACCTCCTCATTGTGACTTTGAGGCACATGAAGGAAACCGTGTAATGGTATGTGCGATAAAAACAATAGCACCATGGGAGGAGTTGTTGATAGTCTATTATCATTTGAATGAAATATTATACGTGTCAAACCCTACAATCATCGGGGTAAAAACATTTTATTCTTTACATATTGAGCTGATTAAGTGTTTCATTCTCTAGACAACTCCTTTTATGTATTATGTTGTAAATAATATTATCTTGAATGTTTTGGGAAGATAATCAACGGAAGGCACCTGCACATACAATATAGTCTCCTCTAAAATCTTGGCTCATTTTGATTTTTTATAGTTATTTAATGTTTTGTGATTTTTCTAAATTAATGTTATAATAAAATTTACCTACTTTATGTGGGTGGGACTCCACCTACAATCCAAATGTGGGTGATGATGATGAAAAGTTTCTCGATGATCCAAACCCATGAGAAATTATCTGTAAGCTTATACGAAAGACAAATCTAGAATTATTTTCATTGTTTAATTCTAAATCGCCTTAACAACTGCAAAAGTGAAATGTTTTGGTTTATAGACTAAGGCGATTATGAATAAGTATAAGTACATTTGTCAATTTTATCATGTTCAATATTTTGTAGTTTGATTTAGTTTTATATTAACCTGGAACAAAAAAAAAATTGTTTGGCACAAGAGTATCTAGTGTTTCTTCAACTAACTAAGCCTTATTAGCCTAGTGTTGGCAGCATCAATGCAACACAAGGGGCTATGAAAAAACATGCCCCCCCCACCAACACCAGTAACATATCCATGATATTATGTACATCCATGCCTCATTGTCACATTTTGTCATGTTCTCCCCCAATGACTACTCGTACAACGCCTATATTCAATACTCTCGTATAAACTTGTGGTCACTCATATGACACATCTCATCATGGCACAAGTGCTCCCCATGAAGTTGTTGATGGAGGTGGTGTCCCCATTCCTAGTTTAGGTGAAGCCTTTGATGGATAAGTACACATTAATAACAATGGGACACTATCCATTGAGCTTCTCATGGAAAAAAACCTGGTGTCATTGTCTACAAAAACTCCCATGTAACTAACAATGCATCTATATACCATAACGTTATATAATTATAGTAATTTATAATATGTTCTAATATTATTGGTTTTATAGGAAATAATATGTTTTGGAAGCGCCTATAAGAGAGGGATTTAGATATTTTTGGGCCAACCATTCATACCAAATATAACCATTAACCTTCTCATTTCAAGAATGAGCTTATGGATTACACGATTTGTCTATTTGGAGATATTTTCAATCAATCACAAATTACAATTATTTCATGTAAAAATTTTAAAATGAAGAGAGACCCATATAGGGTTGATCTAGAAAAAAACCTAGGTATGATTGACCTCCTATAATTCCTAATAGAGAGTGGAAATCTCTCCAAGAGGATGCAAAGGAAAAAGGTATGAGAAGACAAGAAAAGACACCTCCAGATGGAGGAACATATAACATTTGTGATTTAACTAAGTTTGATATTTTTATAATGTTAAAAATTTTAAAATTGCATTATTTGATGTCCTTAAATCTCCTTGTAGGATTAAAGATACATCTAATTCCACCCATGCCAGGTTAGAGAAGCACGACCAACACAAACTTGGCTAGGTTGGATACTTGAAAGTGTATGCTTGATTTGTAAGTATGAAAATTATTTTAACCTCTTATCACTCAAAAAGATGAAACTTGTTCATTATTGACATGTTTCAAAATGTTAGCTGGGTATCATGAAACGAGTGCCCATGGAAAAAGAAAGGAAACTCACATTCCAATGTGGGTTTCAATATGTGATTGAACATAACCAAGATGGGGGAAACCTAAAGACCAAAAAAATGTTAGTTTTGCAAATGATATTTATGTTGAGCATCATTTCCAAAAAGAAAAGGACGTTTTATACAAAATAAAAACCCTATAATTCAATGTTTTTGTTTTAATAATATAGGAGAGATTGAGTCATTTTGATATTGCGGGAAATCCATAGTCTCCTGATGGTACTAAGATTGTATAATTATCATATGTATGAGTTATTGAATTTTAAGGTTACATTTCGTTTAATTTGAACTTTCATTTTGCTTTAGGGGTAGAGGATGTAGGTGAGGAAAGGAGATAAGAATAGGTGAATTCTCCTTAGACCATGACCTATCCACATCAAGAAGGTAGTAAACATTGATTTAATATATATTAACACTAAACAATTATTAAATGTTGATTTGATATTAACACTGCAAATTTATGATGAATATTAATTATATATCCTTTAAATTTTTTATAGTGGATGTTGTTCCAACTCAACATGTACATGAACAAGGACGTATGTTGTGTTCCCATGTTAGGCAATCATAATCAATAGATCCAGACCAACAATGTCCACCAAACACAACAGAGGATGATGTGCCTCTTATGAATTTATTTAAGAATAAGAAAGCTCGTAGAAAGTGATGTGCAATGAACATTTTTTGACACAATATGTTTTGTACTTTGATTTTTGTATAATGAAATCTCTTGATGTAATATATTTGGTACTATTTTGTAAATGATCTTTCGTATGGAATCTATGTGTTTGATTATTTGATGTTAATCTAATTTTTTTCACATTAGTAGATGGATGGGTTATGGGGAATTGAGAGTGATATGAGGGGGGGGAGGGGACATATGAGATTCCACCTACATGTGGTTGAATTTGTTTAGTAGAGGATTAATCATTCTCAAAACCAAGAAAATATCAAGTAATTATGTACTTTCGCATCTTTTGATTTTAACTTTATTGATAAGATAAAAACTTAGCTCTTTCTTTATTTTTTACTAAATTTCATATTTCTAGTATATTTGTTTTGTTGACTAAACATCTTATGTGTTTGTGTGAAAATGATACATTTTGGTGTTTCAAAAATGTTGTATACCTAATGTATTGCGGTCACCAACTCTACAAATGTTTGGATGATTTAGGTATTGATCATTTCTATTTTATATTTGCTCATTCAAGAATTTAGTTATTTGTTTATTTTAAACTAGATTTATGTATATGGTGTAGGATTTTAGTGGAAGATACATATTATGATCCCTTGTGCATATGATACATTTTGACATTCCAAGAATGTTGTAGACCTTAAGAATTGTGATTTCCAGCTCTATGGATGTTTGGATTATATAGGTATTCAAAATTTCTATTGGATATTTTCTCGTTGAAAAAATTAGTTATTTATTTATTTTAAATTAAATATTATGTTTCTAGTATATATTTTTACCTTTATTGTCCATCTAAAGAGTGAACAAATGTCTACCTAAAGTGTTTCAACATTATTCCAAAGTTGTAAGTTCATAATATGAAGATGTTAGATTTGCACCACAAGGGCTCAAAGAGATGAACTATCACTTCTCAAGTGCTTTACTCACACAATGTTTCATGCAAATTCAAATAAATGAACTCCATGAGAGTGACCTTCGATGCTCAGTTAGATGCTTTCTTCAATCACTTGTCATGAAAGAACTTGGAAGGAACAATGGAGACAGATCAAGAATGAGAAAGCTAAATAATTCTAATAAAAAAACATCTCTCACCTCTCCATTTCTTGTATAGTGAGCATGGGAGTGTACATAGAGAATTTCTCACAATATAATGAGAAAAAATGATAACAATAGAATGAAGGTGCCCTTATACATAAGGATAGAAAAATATTTCCAATACAAGACAATCCAGGTGAGGTGCAATAGTGAATGAAATCTATTGAAAATAACCATAAGTGACTCCAATATAACTCCTCCAATAAAGGAACCCTCATTTTCTAACAATAACTTGTGTGAAAGGACCAGAATAGCTTACATGTGAAGTTATTCGTTTTCCTAAATTTAGAATTAGAGAGGGTTTGAAGATACTCCCCAAGTATGCACATTCTTAATTATGATATCGACACTAAAGATAGGAACAAATCACACTAAGAAAACACTCATGTGGTTGCTGAGAAAAAAAATTATATAAGCACATAAGACTCAATCTAGCACTTTAACTCTTGGATATAACTTTTCAAGTAGTGCACCTTAAATTATTGTATACAAGCTTGCAGTTCTTATCTAATAGTGGTGAATTTTAATGCAAAAGGTAATTGTTTTCCTTCGTAAAAACAATAAACCTTTAGCTAGTAAAAACAACCTCAAATCAGTAGGTGTAACTTCCTATGGTCGCACCTACAAACTTTAAGAACCATTTCGTATAAAGTATGGATGTGAGAGTTTAAGAAACATCAAGGTCGAATCTTTGGCCCATAACAGATGACAAGAAAAGAAACCCATTGCTTTGAAAAAAGAATCCATGTGATGTGAACTAAGCCAACCTATCCTCATTATAGAAAGTAGTTTGCAAATTCATTCTTGACTAACTCATGTTCCTCATTTTGCTTACATGATATGTCAACTTTGATCTATATGCTTATATGCCTACCATATAAGATTCTCATGTAAGCATTGATTTTAGTTTTGAAGGAAACATTTTCCTGCATATATGACCTAGACTAAAAGGAACATCGTGTTAAACACTTTTTCTAATTCTCACACCTTGCATGTAATAATATTTTCAACGCATGGTCATCACCTTTTGCAATGTGATGGAATTGGATGTTATACAAGCAAACAATATTTCATGTATGTATTAAGTTCTACTATTAGATTGTTAAGGCATTGGTTCATAAACAACACTAGCAAACCATGATACATGAACACTATTCCTTCTTTATATCAACTTGATCAAGGAACTCCTTATAACTTAGATGAACCTATCTTATGGAGAGAAAAAAAGGCACATAAAAATATGGACATCCCATAAAGGTAGTTCCATCCCATGCTAGACTGAAGGAATAGCACACACATATATACTATATGTCATACCTTTACTTCCACTTCTCACTATGTGAATATTTGTTATTCAAGGGGTAAAGGAAATTTTAAGTGAAAAAAGTTTGAGACCTTGCATTCCTTTGAAGTATTGTTGATCATGTTACTTTTGTTGATTCAATGTTTAAATCCACGTGCATTTTGCATCCTCTGCTTAGGTTATTTTGTTTTTGTAAAAGTTGCAACAAAAAAAAAAAATTGTCTTGAAGTTTTCTACATGTATTCAATTTTTTCATGCATTTATGCTTGAAAAATATAGGGTATACATGTTTTTACTCTTACTTTCTTTTGCAAGAAACTATAGTGTTTTCCTAGTAACTACCATCTTCCAAATTTAGTTTAGCATTATCATTTTTTCCTAAAGTTTGGATTGTGTGTGTGCTTTGAGTTTGGTCTCGACTCTAAAATAGTCACAATAGTGTTATGTCTAAACAATGGTATGTAAATTAGAATTGTAGATTCTAAATCATGAACATCATATAAATATATTCTACGAGTGTCACGAATCTCTTGGATTTGTAGCTAATGATTTGAGTCCCCATTTATTGTCGAATATTAAGTGGTTGCTAGATAACATTCAGGCATATTTACTTTTGAAACTATAGCAGCCACTATATTATATATGAAATCCTTACATTTGGTATCTCTGAAAGTATTAAATTTTGGTTTTCTTCTAAATTTGAGGAAAACCCAACCAAATTTGTATAACTTGTTGATGGAAATTATTTTTCCTTTTACTAGTTGGTATAGTTGTAGGGGCAGGATTTTATTTGGTGATATTCAACTAACATGTAGCTGGAAAGAACATCATAACTATGTCATAATAATGACACAACAGGTGCAAGTTGAAGTTCCGTGGAAAAAATTGTGGCATTCCACCTCCATTATTTTCCAACCTTGGGACGTTAGAAAGGTTGTCTATCAATTGTTATAAAATGGGCCCTTTTGTAGTAGTGGTAGGTTGATTTTGTCAATATCTAGGGAGGTTTTCAATATCAACAACCCATTCCCACCAAATCTTATCAAATTTAAGGGAAATATTTCATATGCAGGGAAAACTCTCAACTTGCACCTCTCGGGTTGACCCATTCCCACAAAAAAATCTCAATTCCATTCAAAGACCAAACCACCAATGTTTCAAACTGACCATCGATTCAGGGCTTCATGTCCATGGCCACTTCACAAGAGAATAATTTAATCTTAGTTGTTGGTTCATATTCAACAATTTACTGCAACTTCTCTTAGCATGCATGCACTTCCCCTCAGGATGATACATTTATCACCTTTGGAAGTTCCATGTCCTCTAACTTCGAACCTTGGATAAAAGATGGACCATCTTGGACACTAATTACTCAATATATGATCATACAACTTATGTGTAATTATGATATCCTAGAAACATTAGTGCATGTACACCTACAACATCCTACTGATGCACTTACAACTATACTGACAAACTAGTTGTCAACACCTCATCAATTTGTCGACATACGCACAACCTTATTGATGAACCATATTATCGAGAGGTTGTAAGTGGACCATAAGACTAATGACTTCGAGACATTGTTCAAATACCACATAGGTGGTTAATAAGTTGTAATACATTTATACATCATCAAAATAATCTCGGAATAAGGTCTATAGGATTTCAGTAGATTGACGTCTGCAAGATGATATTCAACTAACATGTAACTAGAAAGGAATAACATTGTGACTATGTCATAATAATGGTGCCATAGGTTCAAGCCAAATTTTTGACATGAAATTTACAACATTCCACCACTATTTTTTCGATGTTGGTATGTTGGAAAGGTTGTCGCTATATTGTTATAAAATGGGCCCTTTTGTAGTAGTGGTAGGTTGATTTTGTCGATTCTGAGGATAATTTTCAAGATCAATGACTCGTTCCCATCAAATCTCATCAATTTTAGGGAAAATCTTTCATACAAGGGAAAAATATCGATTAGCACAATTATCTCTTGGGTTGAGCCCTTCCCACAGAAAACCTCTCAACTCCATTCAAAGATCGAACCACCAATGTTTCAAACCAACCATTGATTCAAGGATTCATTACCATGCCCACATCACAATAGATTGATTTCCTCTTAGGTCGATCCCTTACCACAAAAACACTCTCAGTTTCATGTGAATATTGAACCTCCAATATTTCACACCCATTGTTGGTTCAGGGTTTCATGGCTAGGGCCATGTCTACTTCACAAGTAAAGAATTTTCTCTTAGTTCTAACATAAGGCATGTTAAGGTAGGACACTAACATGCCCTCCCAATTAAAAATCAGTGATGACATGAATAAATTGCTATAAAATTTATGTTAGTTCCCATGTGGCATATTCTAGCATCATATATTTCCACTTGATCAAAACTTCTTTGATTGTCTACTTATGCATTTGTCGTTCCCTAGAAGTTAAAACTGCTGCTAGTTGAAGCCAAATGGATCCTTCCTCATCTAGTTCATGTAAGTTGGTTTGCAGTTTATGATTAGACTCCACCACTTATTGAGGAAAGAGACATGAAATACTAGGTAAAACTTGGAGTGAATGAGTAGAGAAATCTTGTGGGCCACCTTTCCAATGCATTGAAGGATTGCGTAGGGTCCATAAAACTTTGGAGCTAGATTCTGGTGGAGATGAGACTTAATGAATGTTTGGTTATAAGTTTGGATATAAATAAATACTTGATCCCTGACTTCAAAGGAACGCTTAGAGTGATGTTGATCTACCAATTGTTTCATTATGTTTGGAGCCATAACTAGATTGTGTTTAAGGGTGTGAAGGATTGTGGCTCTGGTGAGAAGTGTATTTTCCATGGCATGAACCCTGGAGGTAATAGGAAGAGAGTATATCACTGCTAAGGAATCTTTTCCATATACTGCTTCATATTGTGTCATTTTGTTGGAGCTATGATAAGTGATATTATACCACCACTTGACTAGAGGAAGCCTTAGGCCTAGTGGTGTGGCTTATCCGACGCAAAGCATTGAAAGTAGGTTTCAAAGAATTTATTGACTACTTTGGTTTAACCATCAGTTTGGGGATGATAGGTTGTGTTAATATTTATCTAGGTACCTTGAATTTTAAACAACTCCTACCAAAAAAATTGTTGGTGAAGGTGTTAAATTTTAATCCAATTTTCAATACTTAATAATTATTTCACAATAATTATTCAAACATTTATTCATCCCACAATTTCATTGCATAATCAATATTCACTTGAAACAGAAAATAAAACAAGGATCACTGAAAGAATACCATGCACAAGATACATAAATATTTTTATCCTATGAAACCCAAACAAGGAGAAAACCCAGCAAAACATTCTCATAATAAATTAATCCAATTCAAGTACAATACTAATCATTAAGTTGAACCCTAACACAATATGAGGTTCACTCTCCTTCACAAGAAACCCTAAGAAGGTTAGACAATATTCCAAGATAAACAAGAGAATAAGAGAACCCAAAAATTATGCTTCTTTCCTTTGCTAGTCCTTCCTTGGAGGTGTGCACTTGTGGAGAGAAGAAGATGTTTTTTGAATGTGTGTCAATTGAAGTGTGAGAACACTTCTCTTTATATTATTTAGTTTACTTTATTTTCACACTTGGGGATGAATTTTACTTTTATCTTATTCAATGGTTTTTATTTACTTATTTGGTTATTTATTCATCATAGAAAAGTTATCATTGTTGATGTTCATCTCATCACATGCTGATCACATTCTTCCATAGAGCTCTAATGTTGATTTCACCATACTCTTATAAGTCTTGGACACTTCTTAGATCCAATGTCAAATGCAACATTAGATTAGACTTTGTCTAATACACAAGGGGATAAGATCCCCTATAACATAGATAAGTCAACTCACTCTATTAGAATATATCACTCCATAATGAGCACTCCCACATAGAGTATGCATGTGACCTCTAGAATTCTGACACTTATAGTTAATCCACATGACTAGATAAATGCTAAGCATATGAGCCTCAATACACATAGTCAATTCACATGACTAATTAGGGCTATGAAAGGGCCATTCTCTACCAACCATTGGTCAATATACTCATGACCAATCTAGGAGAATGATCTGCAGAATGTTTTCCCAATGTTGGAACCATGGAGAACATCAACAGAAGGTAGGGTTGCAATCAAATACTATAATTCAACATGCCATGGAGATTAAAAATATGATCCTTTTTCCACCAAGGAGGGTGTAAACGTTTGTGGTAAGGCACAAAAGTGAGCATATTTTGTCAAACGATCGACTATAACCATAATGATTGTTTATTTCCTTCCTTCAAAATCCCCAAGATGAAATCCATAAAGATGTCCATCCATGTATGATTTTGAATTGGAAGCGGCTACAAATCCCCAAGTGACTTCATTTTTTCTCCCTTATGTCATTGGCAAGTGTTGTAGGATGAAAAAAAGTTGTGTATATGTTTTTCCATTCCTTCTTAAAAGAATGAGCGCTCGATTTGTTCATGAGTTTTATGAAAACCCAAATGGCCTATTATGGGTGATGAATATAATTTCTCTAGGATTCGTGGTTTTAATGAAAAATTCAAGGTGCGAAAAATGTGCTGCTTATACCTTAAGATATTATGGTGTCATGTAAACATGAGTGGAGAGTTCAAGACTTCCTGTATCCATTTGATGAGGTGGTGAACTATGTCCTAGGCCAACCACTCATGGCGTACTTCATCAATCCATTGTGTAAATGGAAAGGACAAGATGAAGAGTGCACCCTCCTCTTCAAATCTCCTAATAAAAGCATCTTCCACCACATTGTCATGGCCCTTATTATATATGATCTCTTGATCACAACCTAGCATCTTCTTGACCCATTTATGTTGCTCTGGTGATACTTGAGACTATGATGGTATTTTTTAATTTGAAAACACCATCCAATTAAATATGTCACATACCCCAATTTTGTAAAATTATGTAATTTGTTTTATTATTTTCTGAGACATTATGTTAAACTTAATCCTAAGTAGGGATTGATGACTCAGCAGAGTCAACAGTTATGGAGTGTAATTGAGAATATTTTATTAATAAT
>LPNX010916420.1:0-97261 GCA_001517045.1 Pseudotsuga menziesii | reverse complement strand
GTTACAGCTCCATTTTCAGTCTCCATTGTTGACAATTTTGCATGATCAATTGTAATTTGTTGTGAGTGAAATTAATCTATTGCTGGTCATAATTTCTACAGGAAACCCTAGTTCCTGCAGCTACACAGTGTCTTTTTCTTAGTTTATCTCTGATCCCATGTTATTTTTTCAACATTAAGCTAGCATTATTAGGATCTTTAACTGAGAGAATAACAAGTACAACAATCAAACACAAGAGACAATGAACACAGTGTTTTTTCCTTGGGGAAACCATAAAGGATAAAATCCTACAACTTCCTCAGAGATAGAATCAGCACCAAAACAGTAAAATCCCCAAAATAGTAAGTGATCTCCCAACAGCAGTAATATTCTTCTTGTCTGGCCCTAGTGTCTTCTCCTTCCTCAACTATGCGCTACACTTGAGTGTGTATGGCTTGTGTGATAAATAGAGACTCATGTTCTCTATTTATACTAATCCTGACATGACTAAATCCCTACTAGGTCCGACCTCTACTAGGAGAGTATAATAACCCTAGTGCCCCAGAACTGCAGGGACTTTAACCCTTAGACAATCAGAGGGTTACCCACTATGATTTGACATGACTTGTTTACATAATTGATCCTCCCGATCGGAACATCGGGGCATGATAATATGACTCAATTACATTATAGATATATCCTATAATAAACATCGGGTTACAATACATATATGAATACATTCCAAAGTTACAAATACATCAACACCTTGATGATGTTACCATTTACTCTAAAATATGACAGGATCATTTGTCTGCTCTAAAATAGGTATTCGAAAGGTGCAGGAAATTCAGCATCTCCCTCAATCCTAAAAAGTCCATCTTTGCAGTAACAAAAGGTAAGTTTTTGGGCTTCATGGTTTCAAAAGAAGGTATGATCATTGATCCTGAACGCGTTGAAGCAATCTCCAAGATCGGCCTTCCTAACTCTCGTAAGGAAATGCAGTCATTTTTGGGTAAGATATATTTTGTTTGAAGATTTGTTCCCAATTTTACTCAAGTAGTTAAACCCCTACAGTTTTTGTTAAAAAAAGATGTACCATTTAATTAGTTTTAAGAACAAAAAACCACATTTATTGAAATTTAGAAAACCATAGTAGAAGCACCTGCTCTCATATCCCCAGATTTCAGTAAAGATTTTATATTGTATACATTTTCTACTGACTTTTCTTATGTTGTTGTCCTCATGCAGAAAAATCATGAAGACATCGAAATCCCCATTTATTTCATGAGTTCAACATTCAAAGGGGCCGAACTCAATTACTCCTAGGTTGACAAACAGGCCTACATAATATACAAAATAGTAAAACATTACAAGTCTTATCTTTTGAAGTCCAGGACTAAGGTGATTGTCCCTTATGCGGAAATTTGTAATGTCCTTGTCCAAAAGGATTTGGGAGAAAAGAGAGTTCACTGGAGGACCACCATTAAAGAATATGATTTGAGATTAAGCTTGTGAATATCATTAGAGGACAAGGTTTATGTCATCTCACCACCCAGTCAAACGACCCTGAAAATTAGCAAGCTGATTGGGAATAGGAAGAAGCTACTCCTACAGGTTTTGTTAATGCACTTGAAACTGCAACATCTGAATGGTATGATCACATCAGATTCTTTCTTCATAATGGGTTAGATCTGAAACCCTAGATCCCAAAAAATGCATAGCATTAAGGCTGAAGTCAGCCCCTTATCAAATTATTAATGATGTTCTGTTCATAAATAATTATGATGGAGTGTTTCTCAGATTCCTGGAAAAAGATCAGACTGATTATTTGATGTTTCAATTTCATGCAAGACCTGTAGGTGGACACTTCTAAGGTGATACCATGGCTCACAAAATTATTAGGGAAGGATACTATTGGCCTACCCTATTCATAGATGCAAATTCATTTGTCGTAAAATGTGAGCCTTGCCGGAAGTGCACTGGAAAAGTTAAGAAACCTACTTACCCCTTACAACCAGTAGCAATACAATTCCGATTTTAGTAGTGAGGATTGGATTTCATCGGACCTATCAACTCCATATCCTCATTACAACACAAATACATTTTAAAAGCCACTGACTATTTCACAAGGTGGGTAGAAGCAGTCCCTTTAAGACTGTGTAACATAAGCCAGGTAGTTTCCTTCCTAGAAAATCAGATAATCACTAGGTTTGGCACCCCTGAGTATCTTGTTTTTGACAATGCCTCATATTTCTAGTCCATTGACTTGACCATCTACACCCTTGAAAAGAGGATAAAGCTTAAGTTTTCTGCTAATTACTACCCCCAGGGAAATGGCCTTGTGGAATCCTGAAACAAAAGCTTGATAAGCATCCTTAAGAAGACAATGGATTCACATCATAAAGACTGGCACACCCAAATTTACTATGCTCTTTGGGAAGATCAAATCACCCCAAAGGAAGCCCTTGGTAACTCCCCTTATTTCCTTGTTTATGGGAAGGAATCTGTCCTACCAGCTAATCTCACCATTCCTTCATTACAGTTATCCGAATCCATTCAAGAAATTGACTCTTCCCCATTACAACAAAGGATTGATTCTTTGCTCAAATTAGCAGAGGATAAAGAGAAAGCCAAGAATAAATTTTACCAACATCAACAGTTGGTTAAGAAATGGTTCGATGAGAGGTCTTCTTCTGATAGAGACTTCTAAGTAGGAGATTTAGTGTTGAGATGGAACAAACAACACAAGGAAGACAAAGAATACACCAAGTTTTAGTGCATTTGGTTAGGACCATTCATTGTTACAGAAAAGATTGGTCCTAGTATGGTTCAACTACAAACACTGGAAGGGGTCATTGACACTTTCCCAGTGAATATTTTTCTGCTTAAGAAGTACTTTGTTTGAAAAGGTTGATTCAACCCTGTATATAGGTTTGGTGTGTTATTTTCCTTTTATTTTCTGAATTTTTGCTTGATTTTGGTAACTTTTGGTAATATCTACACCCTTGGCGATAATGAGAAATCAGTTTTCTCAATATTCAATACTCTCAACTAAAACAGATATGTCAATGCCTATGTTTTCTAACTCATATCAAGGTTTGTTATATTTGAATGATAACCATATTTACAAATTTTTTTATTAATGGCCTCTCATCCAGGTTAATGCATTCTCCATGCTTTACTCTTGATGATGATAGTTGTGGAAGAAAAGGCTCACCCTGTCTAAGGTCTCATTATGGCACTGTGGCATATATTCATAGCCTGGCCAGCCTTGCTCTTTGGGTTTCAATTATGGACATGTATCTTACCATGTGGATTACGAGATGAGGGGTCTCATCACAATCCAGCTCATTAGGTCCATAGGTGCTCAGTGGAATGACATCTTTGCAATTTAATATGGGGAGATGGCTTCTAGCTCTTTGGAAGATGGTAGATCATGTCACAGGTCAGCTTATTCATGTTCTGTAGAGAATTAGTGAGTAACAATGCCTACACATGGACACCAATCCATGGCAATTTCTTGTAATTCATGTTTGATATTAAACCCCAGTCAAACCCCAAATAAGAAAGCATTACAAATAGGAAGAGGGGGTCATGTCTAAGGCCAGCCTCACTATGATCATGGGCTTGATGTTGGACTCAAATTATCACCAAATGGTTCCCAAGCCATGATATTTTATTTCAACCATATAGATGGAAGACAAGAGGTATCCTTACTAAGCCGACTTGCTCAGTTTCTAGGTCAAGTTTGTGAATGTGATCACCAAAACATGGGGCAGTGAACCTATGTCAATGCATTCTTGCAATTCAAAAAAAGGGGGGGAAAAGAAAAGTGAGGGTTTAAGAGGACCTGTGTGAAAAACCAAAGTGGTACAGGTCTGACCTTAGGTTCACCTTTAAACTACATTCCTATGTTAGCCTAAGTTCAAATGACCCTATTCTCCAATGACATTTGAATCAGAGTTGCATCATTTTTAAATGACCATGGATGGGAGTGCATCAATAATTTTAATAGTTTCTAGTTGGTTACATTCTTATGTTAACATTTCTTGAGAGTTAATAATTTTCCCACTGACAGTTTGATTGGAAAATATTTTTTGCAGAGATAACTGGTTCTTCCAGCTAGTCACCATTTGTTGTAGGTACAACAGATCCCATGTTATTTTGACACAGGAGCCCAATTATACATATGAAGATTACTTGATAAGTCTATTCATAATCTTAAAGGGTTTCATTAAGAATTTTATTTAAGTTTTGGGATTCTTTAACTTAACCAAAATTCCAAAATCCATGTTTGATTTCTTTGTTTTGAATTTAGAATGATTGAGTTTTGTTTGGATTGTTTTAACGTCCCGCATCCCGAAACCCACAAGTTGCGGAATACGAGAAACCTTTATTTTTGATATTTCATTTTTCAAACCTGCATCTCACAAATGTAGATGCGGGAGAGTTTTTATGTGTGTTTACTTTAGTCAACCTGCATTCTGCATCTCGTAACTTGCAGAATGTGGGTTGCGGGGTTATCATTTGTTCGCGTTTTGGTTTGCGTATTCCCGCATATCGAATCCCAAAAGATGCAGAATGCAGAATGCTGAACCGATTGAATTATTTATTTTCCTATTTTTCTATTCCACACTCCTCATCTTGTAATTTGTGGAATGCGGGTTGCGGAATGAATAATAAAACTTGTGATTTTTTTTTTGATCCCACATCCCGCCAAACTGATCGTGACCGTTCTTTTTCATTTTACTCTCATCTGACAGTCTGAATTATTTCTCAGGAACTATAAATATGATAGTTTTGATTCATGATTTTTCATGTTTTTAATACTGTAACTTGCTATGCTGTGTGATTTTACCTCCATAATTTACCACGTGATTTTGACAGTGATTACTATAGTTTCAGGTTGGTTACTAGGTTCCTTTCTCACAATTTGAATTAATTACTGCGCTTACTGTATAATTCAGTTTTAATTTCTGGTATAAATATTCAAAATGATGCATCGTGACATCCAAAATCCCCAGATTTACCAGGAGTGAAAACCTTCAGAAGGATATGTTTACCAAATATTGAAACTTCAGTGTCTTTTCTGATACTAGCAGCCAAGTGATTGAAACTTATCATTTAGATTGGTCTCTGGTTTACTCAAGTTTCAATAACAATGACCTCTCATATTTCTAGAGTGACCAAATTATTTATGAGAGAATTAGATATTCTGGCCTGGATATGATTGCTCCTAGACCAACCATCCTACCTTATAATGATGTTGTGCAATGGATTAAACACCACACCAATGTGAAATGATGTTCTTTCAATACCAATACCAAGTCTCAGCTAACCAATTTTTGCTCCAAAACCTTTGTCAGGATTTATGCTCTTAAAGCTTATACCTAGCTCCTAGATGCAGATTTTGTTAACACTACTAAATCCAAATTAAATTTCAACCAAATGCTAAAATCCTTGATGACTGAACCCTGTAAGTTTTCCAAGAGGAAAGATGAATTATACCTTGTCGAGTGGTTTAAATAGACTTACTCCATGTTAGCAACAATGTTGTTCAGGCTCTATGGCCTTCCCAACTGTTCTTTCTTTAAACAGGAATGGGCCCCCATCACTCATAATATTATTACTACAGGTGAATCTTTCCCTTGGACCTCAATTCTATCACTGGAACTTAAAAATTCCATACAATAGTTCCAGAAAGCCACTACTAAGAAAAATCCCAATTTTTATCTTACCACCTTCATTGTGGACATATTCTTTGTTGATTTTCGTTACCCTAATTTGGGATGGAGTTGGGAATTACCGACCTCCTGTACATATCGTTTCGAGCTCTGGGATGGAAACTATGTGGCTAGGTTCTATGATATATGTGAAAGTTTCCTTAGTAGGGTGTATTTTCTGATTTTCAACAAAGAAGCCCCTACGTTCTCACCAGAAGCAAAAGATCTCATAGCCACTATGGGGGACTGGTATGTGGGTGAATATTTCACCTATATCAAGGTTTATGGAAGCAACACAGCTCACATGTTTCCTAAGGTCATCCCAGACAGGTTGGTCCTAGAAGAACTATCATTTCAAATAGTTATAGAGGGGATCTACAAGAAATATGTTCTACCAAAAAGAAAAGTTTGGCCCAGGTTTCCTATTACCCTTGCATCCTTGAGTGTACCCACTTATACTTGGGCATTGGAGCTGAGTGAACATATCATGTCACTTAAACTCTATTTTGTAAGCAAAAGAAAGAACGATCCTAAAGGGATTGTTGATTTACACCTGAGGCAACACCATTTCAAAACAGGTTATGTTCATGAGGAAACTCTGGATGACTTCATTTATCAAGGAGTAGATACATTTTCTGAAGTCCTAGCAAGGTCTAAGAGAAAAGAAGAGCAAAGACATATCCTGCGATATTAGAAGGAGATCAGGGATAGGGTAAAGCATTACAGGTCTATGGAGTTGGACATCCTGGAAAGGATGGAAAAGGACAGGGAAGAAAGAGAAGCTCAAGATGCAACAAAGAAGGTTTGGCATCCAAAACTGCATCAGTGGGAACTAGCTCATACTTGGATAAAGGGAAATCTCCCATGGGAGAAATTCCCCAAACATCTATGGAACAACAAGTTAAGGATTATTTGCAGACTTCTGAACAAATAAAGCAGAAGCTAAACAAGATGAATTTATCCTTAGATACACAAGAAGTTACAACATCTCAGTCACCTGAAATTACCCAAGTGGTAACTAATGTGATTGAAAATATTATACATGAACAAACTCAGGCTGAAGGTAATCCTTTAAACAATACAAAGATCTCCATTTCTATTTCTACTATTGATCTAACTCATTCAAAGGAAGAAGAAGATAGAATTTCTCCTGTCCTTTTTACTGTTGAGACTGGTAGTGATTTCAAAAATCTCGTCAATGGTGGCAATAGTAATCCTTCATCCCCTGTTTCTCAATCTCAACCTTTTTGTCAGCATGATCCTTCTTCTTCTGCAATACTTCTTTCATAAATAATGGCTTTGTCATCATTTTCTGATGGGTTTTTTGTTACACCTTTTATGACCAACTTTTATCAAAAGGCCACTTATCTTCCCGAATCAATCACACCTGTTCCTATGGAGAAGCCTATTCCTTCATTTATAGTGACTCTAGTTTTCAAAATCCATTTGCATATTCCTTCAATTAGCTTAGTTTCATCCCCTATGTTTGAGAAAATATCAATAGTGTCACAATCAACATTTAAAAAGGCTACTACTGTGCAAATTCCTTCTGTGGAAGCTTCTGTTCATGACATTTCTTCAACCCCTGAAGTAACTCTTACTCAGAATGTTACTTCCTCCCCTGCCACCTCTCATATCACTATGGATATTCCTTCTCAAACCATAACTAAAACTTCATCTTTGATATTCATAGGCCTTAGCATACCTCCTATTGATGAGTTCAGAGATGAGTTTAATGAAGATTTTGTGGTATTTTTAGGTGAATATCGATATAACAAAGCTGATAGGTCAACGGTAAAATGGGGCAAGAAAAGGGACAGATATCAAAATGATATTGATATGTCAATGGTAAATGAAGTTGCATGGACACTACAATCAAGTGATACACAATACTATGCTACAGATGCAGCTTCTATTCTAGGAGCATTCACAGGTGCCAATATGAATGTTGTCAGCTCTTTAAATAGAGAGTTTGATAAACAAAAGGAAAAAATTGTCAGTTTGAAAGAAGCACTAGAGAAACTCAATAAACTACATGAGGACAAACAGGATGAACTTCAACTAAATAATGTTGCTCTCAATGTAGAGTTGCAGAGAGAAAAGAATGATAATGCTACTTTGGTTCAAAAGGTTTCAGTATTAGAAATAGAAAATGAAGATGCAATTGCAAGTGCAACTTCATCTTCATTTTCCAAGTTTTCCCAAGAAGAATTTAAGGAGATTGAAATCAGAACTAATAGGGAACACTTTGACTTGGTATGTGAGTTATGTAGAAATTATGACCAGCAATAGATTAATTTCACTCACAACAAATTACAATTGATCATGCAAAATTGTCAACAATGGAGACTGAAAATGGAGCTGTAACACAAAATTATATTAAATAAGTGTACAATAGGCAACCCTGTAATAACATAGGTTGCTGAATATATAGAATACATCATTAGGTAGAATGCATAAGGAGGCATCCAAAACTAGCATAAAGCAGGCTTACCCAAAATAGGCAAATCCCCCATAGGTGTAAAAAGCTGATCCCAAATCTGTCATGAGGCTCACGAATTGGCAAGGGCACATGGGAAAGATAATGAGTGATGGAATGGCAACTCATACATGCTTTTGCATGGAGGAAATAGTGGAGGATGAAAGGGGCAAAAAACAAGTTCACCTCACCTAGTCTTGTTTTCCTATGTGCCTTAAAACATTGAAAAAGCAGGCAATAAAGCAGAAAAAGTAGAAGGGCACCTAGGAGGCCAGGAATAAAGCATATTTGATTCCTAAGGATTTCCCAAGTGCTACATGAGTCACAGATGGCAATTTTGACCTCTATGGATAGGCAATTAGCAACTTGCACATGGTGGGACTCATGAACTAGGCAAATAAGACAAAAATAAATGAACTAATGTCTAAGTGGGTAATACTATGGGTTTGATTATTCTAACACCCCCCCTTAAGCCTGAATTCATGAGTAATAAATCAAAATATAGGGCCTATCAACAAGGCTTAGTCACCCTTTTACATACTACAAGTCCATATGAACCAAGGAAAGAGGCAAAACCAACTTGGGAAAACCCTCCCTTAAACATGGACTGTAAAACAAAATTGTAGAATCTTGTCTCCACTCATGCCTTTACAGCATGATCAGCAATCCCCAACAGTGATTTGAGATTGCTGAAGGTCTTCTCACAAAATGATTTGGTGAAGATATCAGCTACTTGTTTTTAAGATGAACAGAAGAGTAGGTGAATGGTGCCATCATGCACAAGCTCTCTGATGTAGTGCATGTGAATCTCAATGTGTTTGGTTCTCTGCTTCTGAACTGGATCTTTGCAGATTCAAATAGTACTCTGGTTATCACAGTAGATGGTAGTTGAGTACTCAGGTTCGAAACCACACTCTCCAAGTAAACCCTGCAACCATAAACACTGAGTTGCTGCATTGACAACTCCTCTGTATTAAGCTTCTGTAGATGAGAGTGCAATGGCACTCTGTTTCTTGCTTGCCAGCTGATTGGCCCTTCTGCAAGCATGAACACATAACCTGAAGTGGACTTCCTATCTGTGCTATCGCCTGCCCAATCACTGTCAGTAAAACCAATTAACTCAAGGTCAGAATTGGCTTTATAGAAAATCCCATGTGTCCTTGTTCCCTGAACAAAGCTAAGGATCCTCTTGGCTGCTTTCCAATGGATCTCATGGGGCTGATCCATGAATATATAAGTTACACTGACTGCATAACAAATATCAGGTCAAGTATGTGTCAAATACAATAAACATCCAATCAACTGTCTATACAAAGTGTTGTTTACCATCGGTGCAGAATCATCTTCCTCCAGCTTCACTCCTGAAAGGAAAGGAGTTTTGCTTGCTTTGCAATCTTGCATTCTGAATTTTATCAGCAAATCCAAGGCATATTTTGACTGGTGCACCTTGATTCCAGCTTTGTTTTGAGCAATCTCAAGCCCCAGAAATTGACTTAAGAGCCCCAAATATGTCATGGAGAAGGCTTGGTTCATAGCTCATTTTAGGGAAGCAATCTCAGCCTATGAGCTTCCTGTAATGAGGAGGTCATCAACATATAACACAATTATCATTAATGAACCATTAATTACCTTCATATAGACATTTGAATATTATTTGCACCGAACAAAATTCAGAGATAGCAAGAAGCTATCTATCTTGGCATACCAAGCCCTGGGGGCTTGCTTTAGCCCATACAATGACTTTCTCAACCTGCACACAAGAGAATGGTCAGTAGAAAAACCTTGGTGCTGCTGCATATATATCTCCTCAGTGATATCACCATTCAGAAAGGCACATTTTACATCCATATGATGTACCTCCCATTGCCTTGATGCTGCAATGGCTAGAGCTAGCCTGATTGAATCCATCTTTGCCACTGGGGAAAAAGTCTCATTGTAATCGATGCCATGAACCTATGAGTAGCCTTTAGCTACCAATATATCCTTGTACTTCAGTGGTGAACCATCAGCAGCAAATTTGGTCTTATAGACCCACTTACACTGTACTAGTTTTCTCCCTGGAGGAAGATCCACTAGCTCCCATATGTTGCTCTTCTGTAGTGAGTTGAATTCCTCATTCATGGCAGCTTGCCATATTGGATCTCCTGCTTCTTATTCATATTTTTGAGGATCATACTCCACCATCAAATAGAATTTTTCAGCAAACTCAGGATCCTTCATGCACATACCACTCTCAAATTGAGATCTAGTCCTCCTTGGGTCATTGGGATCCCCAGCTAACTGTCCTGCTGCATGTAGTGTCTTGGATGCCCATTTAGGCCTTGTGGGGATGTTTGGGTCTGAAATAAAATCATATCCATCAGACAAATCAGAATCAGCATGTTCAACAAACTCTTTACTTACTTCTTGAGGTTCAGGTGGTGAAGAGGCTTCACCAATTTCCACATCTGCAAGGGGTTCTTCTTCAAATTGAACACACCTTTCAATGAAGGCTTTGTTTGTGCTCAAATTTATCAACTTGTACCCTTTTGAATCTTCAAATTATCCCACAAAAAGACACTCTTGTCTTTGGGGCTGCAAAGCCTTCCTCTTCTCTGTCAGGATTCTAGCCCATGCCTTTGAGCCGAAAATCCTGAAATGGGTCACATCTGGCTTGTGCCCACTCCATCCTTCAAAGGGAGTCATTCCATACAACTATTTGTGAGGCACCCTATTCTGAATATAGGATGCATAGTTGATAGCTTCAGCCTATTACTTTGGTGGCAAAGTTTTGGCCTCCATCATGCATGTTGCCATCTCCTTCAGTGATCTGTTCTTCCTCTCTGCAACACCATTCTGCTGTGGTGTGTAGGGGATAGAATGCTGCATCTGAATACCTGCATATGCACAATAGTTAATAAACTCAGTCTTGAAATACTCACCACCATTGTTAGACCTGAGTACCTTGAGTTTTCTTCCACACTGGTTTTCAACCAAAGCCTTGAAGACTTTGAATAGGCCAAAAACTTCTGACTTGTGTTTCATGAAGTGAACCCAACAATACCTAGAAAAGTCATCAATAAAGGTCAATGCATATTTGTCCTGAATCATGGACATATGAGGGAATGGGCCAGCAACATCACTGTGAATCAGTTCGAGGGGTGCAGTGGTTCTCTCATGGCTGGCTTTCTCAAATTTGTGCTCTGGGTGTTTTCCTAGGATACAGCCTTGGCAGACTCCTTTGGAAAATTTTATCTTGGGCAACCCTGTGACCATATATTTCTCACTAAGATCAGAAAAATACTTGTAATTTAAATGGCCAAATATTTCATGCCATAGCTTGCTAGCTTCATTAGCATGGATAAGAAGAGTAGAGGGGTTTGAGTAAGGTAGGAAGTGTGAAAACATGTATACCTTTTGAGCATGATTCACTACTCCTTTTGCAATGATTCTTCCACTTGAAATTTCTGTGATCTCAACTTCATATGGTGAGAATATGAATTTCTTAGGAGACCCAGTGTGGGTCATCTGGTACACTGATAGAAGGTTGGAGGTGAGACCAGGGACATACAGCACATTGTTGAAGTTACCATGATCAAGTTCTATCCTTCCTTTTCCTTTACTTTCAATGAGAGAGTCATCTCCCAGTACAATAGATGGTCCTTTCGACATATCCAGTGAGGAGAAGGCCTCCTTAGTTGAAACCATGTGTCTTGAAGCTCCAGAATCTATGATAAAACTGGGTGAGCTTGATGTGCCAGCAACTAGAGCATGAACTCTCTCTCTGTCATCGGAACTTGATCCTCCTTCTCTCTTCTTTGAGCTTTCTGGAAGGGAGATGCCATTCTTCTCCAGGAGATTGGTCAGCATATCAATCTTCTTTTTCATACAAGAGCTTTCAGTGTGATTTCCCTTCGAACAGTATGAGCACTTGTTCATTCCACCTTTGTTTTTCTTCTTCTGGGTATTTTTCTTAGGACCTTGTTGATCCTCTGGAGACTGCTTCTTGTCTCTTCTTTGCTCAGGTGGATTTTTAGCTTTCTTTTTTCTTTTAGAATCCACCCTCGAATCTCCAGCAATCAAAGCTTGATCTTTGGATGGTTTGATGGTGCCCATCATCACTAGCTTGTCTTGTTCTTGTGTGAGAGATTCCATGAAATATGCAAGGCTAGGCATCTTCCAGGTTCAAGCTGTGAGTTTTGTGGCATAGAAGGTCGAAACAAAGACTGAGTAGTCAGGTCCTAGCTTTGAGAGGATGGCCAATACAATCTGATAATCTTTCTTTTCGATACCACACTGCTTCAGCTACAAAACTAGTGCTTTGAACTTGGAGAAATATAGCTGCAGGGATTCAAAGCTACTGGGACTCAGATAAATCAGCTCATTCTCAATCTGATGTCACCTCATCTCATCTGTTTTTCCAAAAAGATCAGAAATCTTCTCCCATACTTGATCCGGTGAAGTTAATCCATCGAGATGGAAAAGGAGGTCTCAGGAAATACTGAGACATAGGAGGCCATAGGCCTCATCTCTCTGATTGTGCCATTTGATCTTCTCTATAGCTGCATTGGGCTCTTCTTCTATTTCCATATCCACCCTGTGGAGGCCTTTCTCTCTCAACAAGATCTCCATCTCTGCTTTCCATTCAAAATAGTTGAAGGGAGTCAAGATAGTTTTCTGTGAATCCATAGCTTTAGAAAATCTGTCCCGGCTGTCAGTAGAAGGCTCCTAGTCTTGATGTCGAAACTGCAAAACAATTTTTGAAGGAGAGAAACAACCTACAATGGCTCTGATACCATGTAGAAATTCTAACCAGCAATAGATTAATTTCACTCACAACAAATTACAATTGATCATGTAAAATTGTCAACAATGGAGACTGAAAATGGAGCTGTAACACAAAATTATATTAACTTAGTGTACAATAGCCAACCCTATAATAACATAGGTTTTTGAATATATATAATACATCAATAGGTCGAATGCATAAGGAGGCATCCAAAACTAGCATAAAGCAGGCTTACCCAAAATAGGAAAATCCCCCATAGGTGTAAAAAGCTGATCCCAAATCTGTCATGAGGCTCACGAATTGGAAAGGGTGCATGGGAAAGCTAATGAGTGGTGGAATGGCAGCTCATACATGCTTTTTCATGGAGGAAAGAGTGGAGGATGAAAGGGCAAGAAAACAAGTTCACCTCACCTAGTCTTGCTTTCCTATGTGCCTTAAAACACTGAAAAAGAAGTCAATAAAGAAGAAAAAGCAGAAGGGCGCCTAGGAGGCCAGGAATAAAGAATATTTGATTCCTAAGGATTTCCTAAGAACTACATGAGTCAAATATGGCAAGTTTGACCTCTATGGATAGGCAATTAGCAACTTGCACATGGTGGGACTCATGAACTAGGCAAATAAGACACAAATAAATGAATTAATGTCTAAGTGGGTAATACTATGGGTTTGATTATTCTAACAAGTTATTTATAACTTTAGCTGATATATTTGAGACTCACACAGGGTTATTTGTAACCTTGGTTGTAACCTGAAATCCCAGCACTTGGTTGTAACCTGAAAAAGAATCCGACAATGAGAACATCTTAGATGCATCAACTTTCTGTAAAATCTACTCCATTGGAGGAACATGATAATTTTCTAGAGGCTCGATTGAGGTTTCTAAAGTCTATGCAGAGTCTGATTCATTGGAACCATCGAGATCAGTTACAGTTTGTTTCATGAATGGTTCTCTGTCAACTTTGAGTTTGTTAGGCTACCCATTAAGGTGTAACCACAAGTGAGACCAATCGGTAGCAAAGTAACCTTTAATTTTTGCTAACCAATATTGAATTAACCACATACCATAAGTCTCTGGGATATATGCAATCACAATATCAATAGTCTGATGAATTCAGGGATTTGCAGATAATCTAAGTAGAACATTCCGCAGTCTTCCTACAACTTCAACCTTGGACCTATCTAATTGTACAATTTGGATAGGAAAATTTTCCTGTGTAGCATTCAACTTTTTACACACAGAAAGAGGCATGACATTAGATGAAGCACTTGAGTATACCATGCACTTATGTACATTCTTTTTGAATATTTCAAAATTAAGTAAGAAGTGTGGAGTGCCCTTTCTTCCGGGATTTGGGTGGTTTGGTTGAGGAGAAGAGTCAAGATTGTTATTCTGAGCTTCTCTAGGTTGTTTTATTATCATGCTTTTGGGAAAGGAATCCCTTATGGAAGGGATTTTGAGAAGGTCAAATAAAGATATATTTTCCTTAACTCTTTTTAAATCCTCGGCCAAATTGTATTCTGGCTCAGGAATGAGAGTGTATTTCTAAGTTTGGTTTTTACCTTTTCTGGGATCCTATGTCACAGGTGATGATTCCTGCAGAGGTATCCCTTTAGATAGAGTATTGTTAGTGTGTTGTAGGTTTAAAACTGTGTCAGGTTCTTCTTCCTCTTGTTTTGAAAAGAAACTCATAGTTCTGACTTACTGGTCATCTTCCTCTTCCTCTTGGGGAGGTTGTGAATCTTGAGTGGACTGATCTTCAGAGGATTCAAGAATGTCTAGTGTTCCTACAGCTAAGGCTTTCAACACAGAAAATATTTCTTCTTAGGTGAATCCCTCGCTAGGCTTTGGAGGTGGTGGATTTTGAGGAGGTTGGTTGGGTCTCCTAAAAGGTGGCCTATTAAATCCTCTATTGTTGGATTGATTTTCATTGTTAGTTTTCTTTAGATCCACCATCTCGTTAGATATTATTTGGAGGATCTATTTCACTTCACTCACATTGAACAGATCTTGACTAGTAGTTGTGGGTTTAGGAGAACTGTCACTTTTCTTGCGTGAAGTAGACGCTTGTTCAGATGATGGGTCAGGGTTGTCCTTAAGAAATAACATGTCCCTTTTGACCTGTATTTCTTCAGAGAAGGCGTCTTGCAAGGAATCCTTATGAGCCCTTTTAAACCACATGGATATTTGGGTCGGGATAACCTTAATATATTAAGCTACCAGTAATTCCTCAATAGGAAGCACTCTACTCGAAATCCTATTCTTCAAATATGAAAACCAGTGATTGTAATCTTTGATTATTTCTTTATCCTTAGTCTTCATGGAATAAATCTCTATGAATAACTCCTATGGGGTCTTGTCATCCCCAAATTTCTAAGTGAAGAGTTCAGCAAACACATCCCATGATGGGATGGAACTAGTTTCTAAGGAAAAATACCAGGTAGAGGCTTTTCCCTCAAGTGTAAGGGAATAGTATGTAAACCACATCTTCATGTATGACATTTCTAATTCTAATGGCCTGCATAAAATATTTGATGTGTTCTTCCACAAGGATTTTGTCATCTGGATTAAATTTTGGAAGCCACTTCTCAGGGTTTTTAGGTTGCTGATCCCTTAGGACAAACATAGCTTCTCCATCCAACCAAGGCCTATTAAACTATTGTTCATCCATTGGGACAGGTTCCTCTAATGAGGTGGAAGATCCAGGATTTGACGATTCATTAAAGGAGGATGATGAAGAGGGAGGCAAAGAAGGTGGTCTGCCTGCTCGGATATTATGTCGATGACTGGTTGACTCCTGGAAGAATGAATCAAGATCTAGTCTAGGGGTAGATGGTTCACTGACACAATCATTATGTTGCTCAACATTTTGGTTACCTACGTTAATAATACCTTGATTATTGTCTTGCGGAAGATTCTGGGTTGGACATTCTTCAGCAAACCGTCTTTGAATCTCAGCAACGTTAGGGGAGTTACCCTTCAATAGTTGTTCAATGTCATGGGTCCTAAAATGGATGATAGATGAACATATCTATTTAATGGGGTACTACATTCTTGTCTAGGGGTAGCTGGGACTACGTCTAAACCTTGTGCTATTTGTTCCCCTGACGTAGACACGTGGGAATGACTACAAGTGATAATCAGATCTCTTGCTAGAGGAGGTGTTTGAGTATTTCATTTAGGCATGATGTGTATGCCCTCCTTCTAGCGCCATTTGTTGAATCCTCAGTTGTGTATGTGGCTGAAAAGGATGTGTAAGACTTACAACACAGGAAGAAGACCCATCCAAAGGCTTCAAGCAATCCTGCGCAAGTATTGCTTTATCCTCAAGCTGTTTAAAGTAGTGATCTCCCACAGATAATTCTATAGCCTCCATTGGATTTTGTGAGTTTGATCCACATAGGATCTATTTCTAAGATTGGAAAACAAGATGGGTGATAGAAAGAAAAGGAAAATCAAATCTAACTATGAAAGTAAACCTGATCTAAATCTAAGTTACTTAAAGAGAATGTTGAATTAATTTACACGTCAATTTGAGGTACATGATAGATAAGTGTTTTATCCAATTAATAGAAATGTAAATGAGATAATAAACTTATCACTTAACTCACAATCAATTAATAAAAATCAATTGAGAGTAACTTACGATTACATCATTCAAAGCTGACCTGCATAGCACATGTTAGTTGAAAATCCAACATATTTTGCTGCAAAGTTTCACTGTTCAATCACTTGCATAAATAGATAAATACAATTAAAAGAATAAATTCCTTAAATCTTTATTAATGCATTAATCAGTAACAAATAGAAATCTAAGTTATAAATAAATACATTTATCAATTGCAAGTAAACCACAGCATCATCTATCCATTCGAAACAAGAAAAATTGAGATCTGTCAAAGAAATTCAATCTGATCAATGACAAGAGATATGAAATAACAATACTATATTAATTCAAAGTTCAGGAAGAAATTACATAAACCTCATGAAAAACAGAGGTGTTTTTCAGTCTCTTGTGCCAATCTTTCCTTCTCCAAAAGTCCTATGATACGTCTGAAAACTACCTCTTAAATAATTATTACAAAAGAATGAATTTCCCTCAAAAGGGGATCAAATCAACTAAACAAAACTAATATCCCAGAAAATCGCTTCATATTTTCCATATACCTAACAATTCCTCGATATCAAGATAGCTAGCAGATTAAATGCCAAGTTGGGAATTGCACTTGTGATCTTCTATTTCATTTTTGGCTAACTTATGCCAAACATGAATATAGATGTGGATTTTCTCTTCAACTGCAAATGGTCGTTTTATTAACTGATCCATGTCATCTATACTGATATGATCAAGATCCTTGATCTTCTCTTCTACATAATCTCTTTGCTGCTCAACCTGTTCAATCATTAACCCTAGTGGACATGCCTTGTCAATGAGTACCATTGTAGGGAAACATAAAACGTCCATTAGATTGTCTGTAGCATACCATCTCCTGCCACAAATGGCTTGAGCCTTCTTGATAGCTTCAACAACCGTTTTATCCAGATCCTCCCAGGCTCACAAGATAGTCCTAATTTTCCTTAACTAGAAAATGCTGAGAATGGTAATGTCGTCTGGCTTGTCTTTCATATACCTTTGCTAGTACACAACTTCATCAAATTCTTTTGAAGCTTGTTTCCTTTTATCAACCAGATATTCTAAAGCAAGATACATTTTATCAAAAGTTACATGAGTTTCAAAAATGTTGTCCAAAGTCTTAAACAACTCACTAATTAACTCATGATGCTCCCTATTGGTTCAAAGAGCCAACTACTTGAATTCCTCTAGAGAGAACTTAAAAAATGAAGATGAAGTTGCACTTGCAGTTGCATCTTCCTACTATTTTTCCAACAAAACTACCTTCTGTACAAAAGTAGCATTGGTAGTCTTCTCCTTCTGTAACTCATCCTAAAGAGCAACATTCTTTACCTATAATTCATTATACCTGTCATCAGATGTCTTTACCAAATTAGTAATTTGGTCCTCATATTGTTTTCTGACCTGTTCTGATTCCTCCTTTAATCCAATAATATTTTCCTTGTTCTTATCAAATTCCCCGTATAGAGTAGTGACAACATGAAAATTAGCACCTATAAAAGCCCCCAAAATAGAAGCAGCATCTGTAGCATCCACCTGTGGGTCACCAGATTGCTGAGTCCATACAATCTCATTAGAAATATATGCATCCACATCACTTTGATCTCTACTCCTCTTTTTTCCTCTCTTAACCACTGATTTATCAGATTTTCTATAACAATAATCTCCAAGAGATATTACAATGTCCTCATGGAATTCATCTCTTATCTCATCAATGGGAGGTGCATCAATACCTGTAGATATCAAAGTGTAGGTTTGAGTCATAGTATGAGAAGGCATAGGAATAGTAATGTGAGAGGTGAGTGAAAAGTAAGTACTACTCTGGATAACAGTCACTTCAGGAGTCGAGGAAGTATCTAGAACAAAGTTTTCAATGGATGAAACCCACATGGTGATAGCTGGAAGTGATGATGGTGAAAGCACTGAGTCTTTCTCATGAATAGGAGATGGTGTTAAACTAAAATAAAGAATATGTAATGGAACCTTGAAGACTTGATATATAGTGGATGGTGGAATAGGAATTTGTACAGAGACAGGTGTACTGGAATCAGGTAGACATCTAGCATCATGATAGAGTTAAGACGTCAAGTGTGTCATGGTAGAACCTATAGGCAAGGAAGATAAGGTTAGGATCGATGAGAGTAGTAATTCCAAACACAATGGACAAGGATCAGAAGAATATTATTATTTTGGGAGAACTGATGAAGATATCCTATCGTTGCCACTAAACAAATTCATGAACTCCTGTAAATTCATTAGAGGAAATTTCAACTCAAAATGGGCCTTTTAACTTTGATTCAAATTCCATGTCATCATGTGTTATCCAATGAAATTGATTTAACTTTGAAATACTGTATAGGTATTAAACATGTTTTTAATATAAATTTGGGGATAGTTATCATAAAAAAAACTACTTTTTGTTTGTATTTTTGACATATCTCCCTATGTTTTTACTCAAATTTCGATTGGGAGAGCTTGTTGGATGCAGAATTAAATTCTGCATCCAAAGAGTACCCACTCGGCATACTTTTGGCAGACCCCTTTACCCCAAAAACAATAAATACCTAAAAAAACATGGTGATCATCATCACCACATTTTTTCAGGTATTTCATGTTTTTGGGGTAGAGGGGTCTACCAAAAGTATGCTGAGTGGGTACTTGTTGGATGCAGAATTTAATTGCGCATCCAACAAGATCTCCGGATCGAAACTTGAGTAAAAACACGTGGAGATATGTCAAAAATACAAACAAAAAAAAGTAGCTTTTTTTCTTTTCTTCCTCCAAAATTAATAAATATTATTTTATTAATTCTTTTTAGGAGGCCCATTTTGAGTTGAAATTTCCTCTAATGAATACCATTTCTAACTTCCTCAGTGATAGTCACAGGGGAAAGTCTTTCATCCTCCTCTTCTGAATTGGTCAAATCTATAGTAGAAGCAAGGAGTGATGGAACATGAACCTTCAATTCCTTGAGTGGTTTCTCCTCAACCTAAGTTTGTTTAAATTCAGATTTATCAGTAACACTAGTGTTGCGGCTGCAACTTTTTTCCCAAATTTCTAAAAAAATTTGGACCCTCCTTTTGATTTTATCTAGCCCAAGTTTGTTTAATATTTTTAAACCTTTCTTGGAAGTCCATTTTTCTCCACTTCAGAAGTTGATTGTCGGAAGATCAATTAATTATTTTTTGCCGCTATTTTGGGGGTTGAATGTTCTAATACTATCATTATTTTTTTGCCGACACCGTGGAAACTGTGAAGTCTTAGTTTTATTTGAACTCTTAACTCTGATTTGTTTTCGATGAATTTTCGCTGTCGGAATTTTATTAAGGTTTGAATATGGGTATTAGTCCTCTATGTCATCGATGGAAAGTCATGTTTTTCACTGATGAGCTTTTATCTCCTTTGTTTATTTTTCAAAAAACTTTACTTTTTGACTTTCGGCGTTTTTGTTTTATCAGCGGTCGGAGTTTTAGTCTTTAACAATGCCGATGTTTTGGAGGCCTTGTTGTTTGTCTCGCCGACACTGATCGTCAATGATTTTCTATTGTCATGGAAGCCATAGTCAGTTCATCTCCTGCCATTGCATCTGTGTAGTACTCTATCCCATCGATACATTAGTCTTTCCGCTCACCGATGCCAACCTTTAGCACTTAGCGGTTTCGATCACCGACAGTTTTGTGATTCAGAAGCTGTAGTTGGTATGAATTCCACCGTTGCGGTTGCTTTGTCAACTATCCACTCAATGTTAGCATTTCTAATCACCGATACTTAGTCATTACAGCTTTCGACCACCAATGACTTTGTGATCCAGAAGCCGTAGTCGGTCTGTTTTTCATCGTTAGTGAACTAACCTGTCAATGCATTAGTGGTTATAGCCCTGACACTTAGTGTTATAGGTCTCCGACGTCGATTGACTTAATAGTCTTGCAGGACCCGTAGTTTGTTCGTTGACCGGCATTACGGCTATGAATAGGACTATTCTTCCATAGTCTTTATTTCTTCCGATCGCCGATGGTTTTCATTTGATCACGAAAGCCGTAGTTTTTATGTCTTTCGCCATTTCATCTCCTTAAAGAACTAATTATCCGATGCTATAGTAGTTTTGAGTACCGATAGGGTTTTTCCCACCGTTTTGTGTGAGCTTTTACCATATTTCATGGGCAACAGAGGTTTTTGTTTTTGGCCAAGTTAGGGATTTCATGATGAGAACATAGTATAGGGCCTCACATTTGATGATTAGTTTTATTGATAGTGTGGTTTACATTTGTATTAAAAATATAGATGATCTTGAATGCAGTTCGGATTAATGATGAGTTTTTTTGTTTTAACTGCAGGCGGATTTAGAGTATTTTTCAGATCCAGCTTGGGGATTGCTGCTGCAAAGAAGATATGTCTAGAAGACAAAGAAGAATAAATGAGGTAACAATGAAGAAGCAAGGATAAATAAAGCGAAGAAGAAAGTGAGGGTTCGAGATCTCAATAGATCAATAGCAGCAGAGGCCCAGGCTTGGGAAAAGTTCATCAATTACCAAGATTGTTCCTTTTTTATAGAAGTGCTTTTAAATCTTAATCTGAAATGTAACATATTGTATAAATCATGAGCACTCACTAAAAGACAAAATTGTGGGATTAAACGGTTGGGGAAGCCCAAAGGTTTTGCTATTTTATATAAATATAGGAGAGTTAGATTTAAGAAAGAACTTTTTCCCAGATAGATTTGTGAAAGTATGTTGCAAGAAGAACTATTTCCTTTTGCAATAAAGAAATTACAAGTTTCCTATTGGAGAAAGATTGGTGGAAGGTTTCAAATGCTGTGCTATGGATTTGTTGAATGTGAACTATTTGATTTTCAGTTGTTGTCCATTAACTATGAGATCGTTCTAACTCTTTGAACCTATGTTCTTGTTATGAATGCACTCTAGTTTATTCTATGAAATTTCCACTATGAGTAATGAAGGATTTTCATAAACAATGAGCTATCTTGTTGTTTATATATCTATTAATGTTCATGTGTTTTGAAATAAGTAACAACTATCTGTGATTTTTCTTAATGCATGCGCAGAAACACATTACTCATTGATAAATAATAATCTTGCTCCCTAGGGATAGGTTAGATAGTTAGTTTTATTTTCTTGCTATGTGTGATTTATATGCCAGTGAGTTAAGATGAAAGGTAAGAACCTACGCATCACATTGTGACCGCTCTTTGTATTCTCTATCAATCTACATTCTTAGATAGGCACTTGCATCCCATACTTAAATTCAAAAAACTAAAATATACACGGTGGACCAGGCTGTAACCGATAAAACCTTTTATTTTTGTTACTTGACCTACCGTAGCCTGACCATAAACCGAACGGATTCCCCATACCAAATAGTAACAAGCTAGTTGGGAACGTTTACTGGGGAGAATCCCTAACTGTTGTTACCTTCAAATTTCTAAGCATCAACAATTTTTAGCACTAGAAGGAGGGAAGCTAGTGCATGGCTGGCCAAGAAAACCCATTTTCTTGAGATTATTCCATCGGTAACAGTTCTGAGAGCATTTTGTTTCCCAATCCAATTCCTGAAGAGAAGGGTAAAGAGTTTTTGTATCCTATCGATAATGAAGTAGTTGACAATTTGAGAAGAATTACTAGGGATTATGTGAAGAATATTGGAGGATTACCGATTATCCTTGCCTTACGCAGAAGATAATATCAGAAGAAAGATCATCCTATATTGGAAGACGCGGTGTTGGTTGGAGATTTTGAAGAACTGGTAGAAAAATCCTTACAGAAAGTTGTTCAACCTCTGAGTCAGTTGGACACAGATACACCTTACTGTTCACCTTTTCATACCCCTGTCCATTCACCACCTCATTCTCCACCCAAAATCATGGCAAATGTAAATGTAAATCAGCCACCTGACCCACGAAATCCACCACGTGCTTGGAGGGCTAGATCACCATTAAACATAACACCTCCTTTGCATGACTTACCTTAGGATTTTGAGAAAATGTTTCCTAAGTTTGACCCAAGTGAAAAGATTTTGGTAGATGATCATTTGCAAAGATTTTACTTGGCTATAGAATGAATACGGGTAGGAGAACATGAAGATGTAGTCTACAGATTGTTCCATCATAACCTAAAAGGAGAAGCAACCTCATGGTATTTTTCTCTGCCTGTAAACTCAATCACAGACTGGGATACTTTTGAAAGAATATTTAGAAGTAAATATGTAGTCCAAAAAACTCATGCAGCTTTGATGAAAGGGTTATGTGCTTTAAAGAAAGAAAGAAAGAAAGGAAAAAGTGCATAGTTTCACTCAAATATTTGTTGCTTATCTAAAGAATTTTTTTGCAACTGATAAACCATCTAAAAAAGTTCTGATTGAATATTATACTTCAACTCTAGGGCCTGAATTGGCCATGTTTTCCAAGATGCCAGTCAATCCTACATTATCAGAAACTTATGAAGAAGCTGAGAGAGTAGAAGCTGAAAAAGAGAGCATAGAAGATTATCCTAAGCAGTTAGGAGAAAAAAAATTTGGTAAAAGATCTTTGTTACTGACCAAGGATGAGCAATCAGATGAATTTGAAGGAATGTTGAAAATGATGGAGAAGCTATCTAACAGAGTGATAGATTTGGAAAAAGAAAAGGAGGCTCATAAAACATACAAGCCTTACTATAAACATAGAGAAGACAATAATCAATCTAAACCTCCTCCACACAGTCCTGCATCAATGAATTTAACTAAGGTAGGTATGGATAATTTTTGCACCTTTCATTAGCAGCCTCATTCTAAGAAAATTTTTCCCCAATGGATAAATTCAATGACATTAGTAATGAATCATCTATTGGACTCCAAACTAATAGAAGCTAATAATCAACCCACTGAAAAACAAGAAGAGGATGATTTAGTTTTATGGGACTGTGTATCACTTTTTGATACAGAAGATGAAGGCTCACTGAAATAGGAAGAAACATCAGAAACAAATGTGACAACAAGAAGTCAAGGGTTAAATAAATACAATTCAATAATCCCAAAAATTAAGATACTTAAAGAGAATGTAAATAAAATTTAGAAGAACAACACAGATGATAAAATACCTGAATTTAACATTACCAGTCAAGATCCTAAACAAGTCAACATGCCTGTTAAGCCTATTGAAGAAAAAGTTGATAATGTCAAGGAAAATCTCAAAGCACCTGAGATGGGGTACGATATTGTGGAGGACATTAAAAGGGAGAAGGAAAATATTTCATTATTTGAAATGTGTAATGTACCTCAATAGAAAGAAATATTGTTAAAAGCACTTGAAGTATCGGACAAAGAGCTTCCCACTAACAACCAACCTGTAGAAGAAATTGTTGAAGCAAGTGTGGGAGGTAAGGATAGGTTGAAAACCCCACCATTCCTTTTGACTTTTGAGATTTTAAACCATAATGTGCACAATTTTTTAGTATACTCAGGTTCAGCAGTCAATGTTATGCCACTGGCAGTCTGCAAGAAGATCAATGGACAACCTAAACCAACTACCTGGCAGGTTACTCAGCTAGACAAGACCAATGTGAAAGTAGTAGGGGAAATGGAAGATGTTCTAATTCACTTATCTACAAATGAAAATATATGTCAGTACATTGATATTGTAGCAGTAGACATACCTGATGTTTATGGACTTGTTTTGAATCGATACTGGTCAGCAAGGATAAATGGGTATTTCACATCAGATTGGTCACATCTGTGGTTTCCTCATATTAAGAGAGCCCCACATGAAGCACAATGTTACTCAATTGGAAGAAAAAAATGAACCAGTGAATTTTGTAATGCGAAATTATCTAATTGAGCTAGAACCGGGAAACTACCAAGCAAAAGAAGCTAGCAGTACACCAGACACCCGGCACGATCTCCTTTGATTTTAACAGGATGATGAAATTGATTGTAAAATAGTAGATTTAGTTTTTGATAATGGGTAGGAATTTTTCAATTTGCAGTCAAGCCTAGCCCCTCAACTTAAAAGTTGCCATATTTGCAGGGGTGGGCAGAGACCTGACTAGTTAGTGGTTTAGTTCTCAAACTTTATTTTTCTTGGTTTTTTATTTCTTGAGTATCTTGTACATATGTTGGTCTATCTGGGTAGAACTGGTTTTACTTTATTGTACCAACAAAACCCCTAGCTCACTGGCCCTTTTGGCAACAGACTGCAGAACGAACTGAAGTCTCACCCGAAGTGATCTTAGATGGGGTGGCTGAAGAATCAAGTTTTCTCAAGCAGGTTCTATAGCATCCTAGGTTCTCTGACTCTACTTAACCACCTGAATCTCTCAACAAGAGATGTTTCTCTCTTCCTAGATGACTCTGCTATGGGACTGACTCTTATCGCACCATAGCTTCTAGGACGATGCGCAAACTTTCTATTCCGCTTGGCACTTAACCTACAATATCTCACACCGTAGCCTCCCCGACAGTGTGATATCACCTTTCTACACTGCAATATTTCCTACAGTAAGACTCAATATGCTCATCAGCTCCTCAAGGTCTAAAGACTTTCTCCCTGGGTATAATAGCTTAGTTAACCTTCATTAGGGTGTTAAACAACTTCACTTAAGCTTCTATAGTTTAACACGCTTAACACCTGTTACACTCAACTCGCTAAACTAAATATACAGAAGTCACTTAACACTGTAGTTGTTAGCTGTCATGAATCAAGCACTGATAAACTCATATATGGAATACTCAACACATTCAACTCACATTTAACCTTCTATGTTACTGTAGCTGAAGGATAGCATACATACATCCATTAACTGATAAGCAAAGTTCACGTAACAGATAACAGATAGCAAATAAGTAAAGCACAATCACATGAAACAGTCGCACAACACACGGATGTTATGTGGTTCACTTCTAGGAGAGAAGCTACATCCATGAGAACTATGTTTGTATTATATCTTGAGAGAGTAAACACAGTTCCACTTCAACTTCTTATGCAGCTTGAGATCTTCTAGGAAACTCCATGCACATAGTCGGGAGCCCTTCTCTTAGATCTCTTCTCTTCTTATAATGCTTTCTTCTTACAATATACTCTTCTCTCTCTCTCTCTCTCTCAATCCCTATGGATTATTACATTCATGCTCAAGGAGCTGGCCACTGGTTATAGTTAGATAACTACAGACTGAACAAAGAACCAGAGCTTGACTCTTCCTCAATGTCTCACAATACTAATGACAACTAGTCACTACCCAACTAACCAATCAACTAACTAACTAACTACTATCTAGGTAGCTAACCATTCATAATACAAAATACATGCTTAAATAGGTGGCCCAAAGGTCTCACCATGATACAAAACTATGGGCCTATCCCAATAGTAGCCCAAAACCCTAACTGTGACAGTCGGCCTTTCTGTACTTTGAACTATCGCTTTCTGGTCATACCACAGCTTCCTGCAGTCTTCCTCGATTTCTGGAACTGATCGCGAGTATGGGCACTGCTTCCTCGGTCACTCCCCTTCTTTCCTTTATCTTTAATACCTTGGCCCATTGCTTGTTCTCCATTTATGAGGGTAGTTGAGCCCTCCTGTCGTCACCACTTGCTTGAATGCAGTGGTTGAACTCTCTTCTTGATCGCTTCAATTACTATTTTTTTTTACTTCCTTGTTCTGACCACCGTGATTTCTAGCCCCTGATCCACGGCAGGAATTGCGCTATGGTGTCATACCTTTATCGCATCTCTTATATCGCTATCTTATCGGTATCGCCAAAGCTATCTTTCCTCCCAAAATTTTCCCATCTTCTACAAAAATTAGCATCTTTTCTTGTAGTTGCGGGGACCTACTCCAATAGTCCCCTAACACTTACTTGTGGCTCATCCTCGAGCCACTAACAATTGGAATCTATTTCTGTAGCATCTCCTTGGCTTCCTGCGAAGTCCTTGCGAGTCTCTCCTTGAGTCCTGTGACATCCTTCTTCATAGCTTCGATACAGTCTTGTGTCGCTTCAATCATAACTTGACTAATCATGGAGTCTTCTATGTTATCAATTACGCTCTTGCTTGCAGTGAACTCCTTGACCTTCTTCTCAACCGCATTGACTAGCTTTGCGATTTGTTCCTGATACGACTGAAGCATATTATTGAATTGTATCTCTTTTCCTTGCAACCTCTATGATTCCTGCTACAAATGGTTCATCTCTGCCATCTTCTTCATTTTTGAAAGAGCTCCTAAGCTCTTGACTTCTTCCTTTATTGCTACTGTTGTATTCTCTATGTTCTGGATGCTCTGCTACAAATCCAGTCTATCTGGGAGCTCTTCTAGCTACGACCATGTCTTCATTGCATCAGCTAGAAATGACTCTACATCATCTATGCGACACTTCATCTGTGTTGAAGTGGTTCTAAAGGCCTGTGCCCTTGCTTCCTTGTCTGCCTCAGGTGTGCCTGGTGCTCGAGCCTCAAGCTCAACAATCTGTGCCTTGTGGTCTTCCTCCATCTTGGCCATTGTCTCTTCTAGAGCCTTTGCTCTATCTGCAATTCTTCTTACTTTATGCGATAGAGGCAAGGAAATCTCTATGTTACACTGGGGTAACTCCAATGTGATGTTCTACAGGACCTGACTTAGATCCTATTCTCTTTCTTCATATTGTCTTAGCTCCTCCTCTTTTGTCTGAAAGCTTGCGGTGAGCTCTGCATTTTGTTGTATCAGCTAAGTGTTCTGCTTATAAGTCACAAGCTCTCTATCCCTGAGCTCTATAGCTATCTGCTACTGGATCATCTATAGTTGATCAACGGGGAATTGTGCTAGATTAACCTCGACAGGTTGTCTAACCTGTATCTACACATCAATCATTGAAACAGGGAATCGGATGCTCCTTGGCGGTATCAACAATGTATTAGTGTGATCCTTTACAAAGACTTCCTCGCGGGAAATCAATGGTGTTGAGCTTTCTCCTACTGTCACCTTGAATGGATGAGTCTGCATCATGGCAGTATTCTTAGTTAGTTCTTTCAACTCTAGAAGTTGCTTATCTATCATGCTCTACAGCTTGTCCTGTGATGTCTGCATTGCCTGAAATGAGTCCCACATCTCCTCCTACAGTATCGCTATGATGAGATCATAGTCATCCTCTGTTAGTGTGGTCTGTGTAGTTGGCATCGAGGATTTGAATTTTTTCCTCTTCTTTTGTTCCACTGGTGGCACTTCTACTCCATCTTTCCTCTTGAAACCCACCTTATATTTTCCTTTGTCTAATGGATCTATCGGTGTGGTTTCTATTGGTAGAGTTCCTGCGGTGGCATCTTCTAATGCCTTCTTCCATTCTTCATCAAAGCCTTTGATGACATATTCTACATCCTGTGCTATCATCCTGAACAATCCAATAGCCCAGTCATCTTTTCTAAACCCTTTTGGCCTCAGGTAGATTGTATGCCTGTCCGCAATGAAATCAAGCTAAGTGTGATACATGTCAACAACCTCTGTGTTGATCCTCGGTGTATCTTGGATGACTTGCTTCAACAGCTTATAGTATTCATAGAATACTATCATATTGATCTTTTTCTTGGCTATACTGTTGCTTTCCCATAAGTTTGCATATCGTGAGCCTCTGCACTCTCCGCCTCGTAGCTGTAGAAACTGGGTATGGGGCGGCTCTCTCCACTCGATGAATGCACATAATATAAGCAGCCACGAGAAGTGGAAGAGGTGGTTTGGCTCATCCTATGTTGCCAAACAATCTCCAAGAAAAATATTTAATAAAAACAAACACCAATTAAAATTTTCACCTTCTGCGACCTACACAGCAAGGTGAATTACTGATCCTGTGACTTCTTTCAGGTGAACTTTGGTTAACAGTCTACCTGCAAGAAGACTGGCTGTAAATCTGAGTGTATCATATGCTAAGGCTATGAGGTCATAATCCCAACCTCCTCTCTGTAGCTTATACTTGTTAACCAGAAGTGCTAATAGCTTAGTATCCTTACTTTTCCCTGATATATGTGTCTGAGGGTCCTTACCGTTCTTGGACAGCCCAGTGATGCGGTGTATCAAGTCAACATTCAGATCAACCCTATTACCCAGCTAGAGGTAACCTCCATGTACACAGGAAAGTAGCACATGCACCACGGCATTAAGCTCTATACCTCATCCAAAATGTGGTATTTTCAAAAAATTGAGCAAGCCTGACTACTCAAGAATCTAGACGTGTTCCATAGGAACAAACTCATCTGCACTGGTCCTCGGGTTCCTCTGAATCATAAGATACTGATTCGGCTGAAACTGAGGATATGGATTACTGTCTCCAAGGTTATAGTCTGTAAATTTGAGAGCAAGGACATATCCTAACAGTTCTCCATCTACCTTTACACGAGGATCAATCGGCGGTAACGGAATAGGAAACTTAGCACCCTTGGGAATGGTTACCTCTGGTGTGTCCTCGACTCATGGAAAAATGTATGCTACTGCAATGTGAACTTCTTCTTCCTACTCTTGGTTGGACTCTTCTACTATCTGAGCTTGAGTCCTCATCCTTGGCATCTGCCTGACCTGTGTTGCACCTAATTTCACAGTCCTGGGCGGTGTCATCATAGTAAAGTCAAGGCCACTATGCTTGAATCATCGTACAACGTCTTCTAAAGGTTCCTGCTCAGACATAAACCACTTGGTGTGATACTCTGGACTGGAAATGGCTGCGAAAATGGGGAAACCAACACTTTGTAACTGGAGTATCTCTACACAGGGAAAACTCTTACAAATTACTTTATAACTCTCAGAAATCACAAAAGTAACCCTTGTGTTTGAATGATCTGTGTATTTGTACTAAAGGAGGTAATCTCTAAAGAAACGGTCACTTAGGATGGACCCGTTTGAGGTATTTATTGCATGGACAAGACAACAACCCGTGCCCCACTCCTCATTAATTGCTGAAAACCCGTTCAAATTTCCCTCGACAATTGTGCGCAAGCGGCGGTCTTGACCTAGATTTACCAAATCTAGGACAACGTATACTTGTCATATCTACATTAATTGCTTGTTAGAAGGCAAAGTGACTGGCCCTCTTTCCCTTTCAAAATCATCTTTGCATCACGAGGAACATCGCCTCATTGCGATGTCACACCGCATTGTCCTGGACCAAAAGTTGGCGTAAAACTCTGCAATGTTCAAAAACTCCGCAATCGTCCTATGACTTGCGCAAAATAAACTTTCCTGTTGTGATTTCTCCTACTTAGAAATTTTTCAGCTGGTGTAGACTAGTTATGGGTGCGATGCCTCCTTTGAACTACACTGGACATCTGCACCACTTAGTTCTTTGAGTTAGGACTGGGAGGTGGAGTGGCTATCACTATAAAGCTTAATCCTAATGACATTAATCAAAGTAGGAACAAGCTCCCCATTCAGTTTACTGAGCTGAATGGCACCTCCTTCTATGAATTGTTGAATCCGATATGGCCCCAACCAACGTGTCTTGAACTTCCCTAGAAACTTAACAAACTTACTATCATAAAGGAGCACTAGGTCTCTTGTCTGAAAAATCTTGCTCTTGATGTGCCTGTCATGCCAAGATTTTTCTCATGCCTTCTATACTTTTTGATGAAATCCTGCGATGAATCTATCTTCTTCTAAGGCAAGCAGCTATGCTAATCTTTCATTCATCATATTTGTATCAGCCATCTCAGTAATTTGAGCAATTCTTAAATTGGGAATAATATATTCCATAGGCACAAGAGCCTCTTGTCCATACACCAAGATGAAAGGTGTGTGTCCTGTAAGTTTCTTGCATGTAGTCCTATAATCCCATAGCACAACATTAACCCTGAGGTCCCAATCATCTCTTTCGGTGTTACAGATATTAGTAAGAGAATTTTCTAGAATCTTGTTAAAAGCCTCCACCGTACCATTAGCTTGTGGGTGGTAGGGAGTGCTCTTATGGTGCTGTATCTGAAATTCCTCCGTCAAGGCCTCGATAGTGCGATTCAAAAAGTGTGTGCCTTGATCACTCATCAAAGTCGCTGGACATCAAAATCTACTTATGATGTTTTCAAAAATGAACTGTGCAGCTATATAAAAATCACAATTCCTTACTACTTTGGCCTCTTCCCACCTGGTGAGGTATTCTATTCCTGTGATGATGTATCTCTCACTAGTTCGTTTCCCTGGTGGGTTGATAGGACCCACGAAATCTATAGCCCACTTGTCAAATGCCCGCAGCGTAATCTGTGGTCGCAGCGACATTTCATCTCTCCTCGATGAATTTCATACCCTCTGGAAGATATCACAACATCTGCAAAAATCCTTAGTGTCTTTATGCAAAGTAGGCCACCATAATCCTGCAGCTAGAATTTTCGGAGCAGTCGGCTTTCCTGCAAAATGACCTCCTGCGGTACTTGAATGTGCTTCTCTGATAATGGCCTCTTTCTCATGCGGCATAACGCATCTACGCAGGACTTCATCTGGACCTAACTTATATAAATGTCCCACGATCAAAGTGAAATCTGCTGCTTTAACAACTAACTGTTTCTTTTGCTACTTAGTAAACTCAACTGGTGCCCACCCTGTAGTGAGAAAGTGAATAATATCTGTGTAATACTCATCTGCGATCTGGATAGAGAACAATTGCGCATCTGGCAGATCATCCTCTAAATTTCTTGGTTCTTCTCCTAAGTCTATCTACGAAAGATGATCGGGTCCTGCATTCAATCTCCCTGGTTTTACAATAATTTCAAAATCATACTCCTGAAATAGGAGTAACCATCTGTAGATCCTCCCCCCTAACACTGGCTGATTGACCAAATACTTTAAATTGGAATGGTCAATGAACATCTTGAATGGGGCACCCAACAAGTAGTGCCTGAACTTCTGTAGAGCATACACCATAGCTAATCCTTCTCTTTCTGTAGTGGTGTAGTTCTTTTTTGTGGTAGATAACTTTCTACTGGAGTACGCGATAGGGTGATCGATACCCCCTTCTCTTGGCTGTGTTAAGACAATCCCTAGTGTGATGCCAGATGCATCCACATGTACATGAAATGGCTTGTTCCAATCTGGAAATACCAAGATGGGTGTTGTAACCATATTCTCTTTAAGAGTGTCTAAACTTTGCTGGAATTCCTCGTTCCATAGGAATTTCACTTCTTTCTTTAACAACTTTTCCATAGGTGTTGTGATCTTTGCATAGCCTTTGATGAATTTTCTATAATACCCTGTATGAACAAGAACTGTCCTCAATTGCTTGACTGAGTTGGGTGCTAGAAGATTTACAATGATGGCAATCTTTGCAGGATCTACCATCAAGCCTTGTCTGCAAACAATATGACCCAACAAAATACCAAATGTTGCACATAAATACATTTCTTCAAGCTAAGAGAAATCTGATATTGCCTACATTTCTCGAACATGAGATTTAAATCTCCTATATGATTTTTGATTACTCCAAATACAATCTAATCATCAAAATAGACTTCTAAGAATTTATGGATGTATTCCTTAAAGACAGCAACTACTACTCTAGAAAAAATAGCTGGTGCATTTTTAAGACCAAAGGGCATTACCATATACTGCAATGAGCCCCATTTTGTCACAAAGGTGGTCTTATGTCGATCTTCTGGATGGATTTTTATCTGGTGATATCCTAAAAATCCATCAGTGAATGAGTAGATCTCCTATCCTCGCACATTGTCTAAAAATTCATCAGTAAAAGGTGTCGAAAATTGGTCATGAAGTGATGCATCATTGAGTTTGCACAAATCGACACAAATCCTGATTTATCCTTTAGTTTTATTTTCCTGCACAACCATGGGACTAACCCATTCACTCTCTTCTACTGGCTCAATGATTCCTACTGCTAGCATATTATTAATATCATCCTTAAATTTTTCTTTATAACGAGGATTTAATCTGTATGGATGCTGCTTAACTGGCCTAGCATCCGCTTTGAAAGGTATCCTCATGACTCCCAAATCTCCTACTATTCCCTTCATCTCTATAAACTTAGTGGGAAATAAGTCCTGATAGTCGTGTAACAAATCTACGATGTGTCCTACCATTTCATCATCCCAATAGTCTCCAATAGAGGCAAATTTTGGTTCTATTTTTGTGCCAATATTTATCTTTTTAATATTAATAGGCTCTGTGATAGCTGGAATCTCTAGCTTTGGTCCATCAACTTCATGAGTCCCTTCTGACTCTGGAATTTTGATACTACGAGTATTCTCATCCTCATAACCTGGCTCTTCTACGAAGTTGTAACACTCTAGCACGTGTTCTACCTAGATGGCCCAATCAAGCTGAGCATACACTGGTAGGGTACAGTCATCAAATATCTTAGTCTTTATAGTCTTTAGAGCCTGATCAATGCTTGGATACTCAGATTCAAAAGTGAAAGTGAGTGGAAAGTTTTCTATCATAACTAGCCATGTAATGGTTCCTCTGCGCAACTTTGTCTCAGTGTACCAGTTCCTTGGGACTGTGTCTAAAGTGTGAATGAATAGGTGAACCCATTCATCCTCTGGAATTTCTAACCAATTCTATTCACAAATCTTAATATGTGACCTGGGGTCACTTTCTCCTGTATATTTCTGCTGTAAATTCTCCTTGTCATTAGATAATTTGATTGCCATCAATCTCTTAAAATCATCCCATGATGTGATATTTTCTTTATGTGTGTGCCACCATCTTGATGGCGTGGCTCTTAATGCAAGGTCAATAGCTGCCATCCTCTGCTCATTAGGGATTTCCTGCTCAAACTGCTGTAAAAAGTCATTGACATCTGCTAATCCATCAAACGTCAGAATATCCTTAATCTCTATTCCAATCCATCACAGTGACTTAGTCATAAATGCACATCTGCGAGCTGAAAATTCATAAAGTCTATTCTGTGAATTTTCTAAACCAACTTCTGAATTCGATGCGCACGAGCTATCACATCACTAACTAATATATCCTTCTGCAGTGGGATTGATATAATCACTCTAGTCAGTAGTCATCTGATAGAGGCTCTCCATATTATGCACCTCTTCCTCTACTCTGATAGGTTCAATGTATCGAGGACCCTGAAAAGGATCCAAAGGTGCGATGAATCGAATTTGTTTATCCTCAAAGTTCATTTGTCTTTTCTTCAAATTGATAATAGCCATGTTATCAAATGCCCAATCAATACCTAATAAAGTTGGACACAGTCTGCTATCGCCAATAATTTCTCTGACTTCAAAATCTGCAAAGCTACGAATTCCATCAATTTCAACTAGTACTTGCGGTAATCGATCCAGTGGCGATACCCTCTGCTAATTGGCTAATCACAGATGGATAGGTGATCTGGCTAACTTAGGGCTACCCATATGTTCCCATGTATGCTTAGTAAGAACATTTATCTCTGATCCTAAATCTAGGATTACCTCATCCATTTCAAACTCTCCAATTTGTGCTGTGAGTCTCATTTCTCTTCCTTTTCTTGTATGGCCCATAATACTATGAATAGCACAATGTGTACTGCTCATAGAAGAAGACTGATGATACTGATCTATGATGCATTGAAGCTCTCCTATGGCTTCCTTATTTCTTACAAGTTTCAAGTAGCTCCATAGGAAGGATTGTACACTTCCTGTCAACTCATCCTCTTTGCACCTTCTAGATGTGGTAGCCTGTGATATCTGCACAGGACTAACGCCACAATTTTTTTGCTGCGGTACACCCCTACAAGGCAATATCTATGATCCTGATGGTGTAGGGTTAGTAAAGAAAGTTTTAGCTTGATGAAATGTTTCTTTTTTCTTCTATAGGTCAAGTGGTGTAGATTTATCAATGGATTTATGAACCCACTTCAGACCTGTATTATTTTCGGCATCCTACGATGTCCTACTAGTAGAAGCACCGCTGTGAGTCACAATATTGACTCTTGGTTCTAGTTATTTATGCTCAGTAGAAATAAGCTAAATGTTCTGGTTTACTGCTGGCTTAGGATCCTTACTCTTGGCTATCAAGATAGGACATTCTTCTATAGTATGATCATAGGACTTGCAATACTTACATGTTGTAGTAGGGTTCTGACAATCTCTAGCATAATGTCCTATGGCTCCATAGTTGTAACAAACAATCGGTCCATGGCCACGGCCAAAGCCTCCACCACGACCTCTTCCTCTGAATCCTCCACCATGGCCATCATGAGCCAATTCATGCTATGGACCTGCTGTTGGTCCTGATCTCTCTGACTGGACTCTGTAGAAGTCATGTTTTCTCTCTATCATAAGATCATAAGCTTTGCAATTATTTTCATCATGTCCTACTAACTTACAGAAGTTATAGTATAAATTATTTAGGAGTTTGTACATACTTCTGAAGTAAAGGGAATTCCTATGGTCTATGTCCTCTTATTCTATAGATTTCACACCATGGCCCTTGATTCTGTACTAAGGGGTTAGGAGCCCCACTTGCTATATACTCAACAAATACTGGACAGTTATATTTGGTATGGCCATGTCCTTTACACTTTGTACACCATAATTCTTGTTCAACCTCTTTCCCTTTCTTAATCTCATGTAGCTGTAAAGTGAGATTGGCTAACTGATTCTGTAAATTTGTCATACCTGCACTAGTCTCAGCTAGACGTGAAGCCTCTAGTTTCATTGCCATCTCCAATGCTTCATCCTACGTATGGATTTTCTATTGCATTAGTGGAAGTATGATATGAGGGAGTAGTGCTGCGATGAACCATTCCTTATGCTGCTCCGGTGCAAACTCAAAACTAACTTGGTCTATAAGAGCTTTAAATTTCTGATCGAAATCCCATACTGACTCTGTGGGTAACTGTTTAATGTCTTTAAGTTTTGTGATACATTGTGACTCAGACTTGGGTTTCTTAAATTCCTTAATCATTGTGGTTCAGACCTCTACAAGTTTTCTATTCTGCGCTGGTGTATACTTCATATACCATGTTAAAGCTCATTCTCTAAGTGTAGTGGCCAACTGGACAAGCTTAGTATTGTCATCCTGGATCTGTTTAATGGTCCATACAGCTTCACATAGGAACCAATGTTGTTCTGGGTCTTCTACCCCTGTACCCCTAAAGGTAGGTAATTTCATGTCATCCCCCATTCTATTTCTACGAGGTGGATTCTGATTTGCTGTATTACTACCACTTGGTGGTGTAAATGTAGATGGTATGAAGGTAATATGTACTGTGTGTGAACTACTAGATGGAGTTCCTGTGGGATTATTCTGAGTCCCAGTTTGTTTCTATGGGGTATAAGGGTGGTAAGGGATACCCCCTACTAGTCTTTCTCTGTTACTTTGACTCTGTTCTCTAGTACTGTCTGAACTGTCTTCAAAGAAGGAAGATCTAAAAGCTACTTTATATCTCTTACCACTACGTGTACATCGAATTTCTTTAGAATCACTCTCAAACTCTTGTGACATTACACTTACTTAACTTATTCATCTGAGAATATATCCAGTACTCCTTTTTCATACAATAACATCTTAAGGAACATATTTAAAGAGTTCAAGTACTTACTGCGATATCCTTTGAAGAAGTACCTCTCTGCTTCACTAAAACTCTTTCTTTGATCAACTGCAAACTTTGTAATGAAACCTTCCAGCAAACTCACATGCCAGAAGTCTACTTCCCATGAAATGGGATTATCTACGCTCTTCATGATGTGAATCAGCTTCGATGTCCAGACAATGTTCCATTTCTTCTTGAATAGATGCTTATCATTCAACTTTGACAACCAATCATACAACTCATTTGCATAGGTCACAAAAAATATCTCATGCAGGTTTGTGAAGATATGTTTATGTAACCAGTCCTCTGTACTCAGCCTAGGACTCTTTTTTTCTTTCTCAGCAAATTCTCTTTCCTTAGACTCAACCCACTGGTTAAGTTCTTCTTTAGTAGGATGCCAACAGAACATCAGCTCTTTAATTTGTTCAAAACCGGTGACATAACCATTTGTTGGTCTATCTGGGTAGACCTAGGTTTACTTTATTGTACCAACAAAACCCCTAGCTCACCGGCCCTTTCGGCAACAGACCGCGGAATGGCCTGAAGTCTCACCTAAAGTGATCTTAGATGGGGTGGCTAAATAATCAGGTTTCCTCAACCAGGTTCTGTAGTATCCTAGGTTCTCTGACTCTACTTAACAAGCTAAATCTCTCAGCAAGAGCTGTTTCTCCCTTCCTAGATGACTCTGCTATGGGACTGAATCTTATCGCATCGCAGCTTCTAGGATGATGCGCAAACTTTCTCTTCCGCTCAGCTCTTAACCTGCGATATCTCACACCGCAACCTCCCCGACAGTGCGATATCACCTTTCTACACTACAATATTTCCTACAATAAGACTCAATATGCTCATCAACTCCTCAAGGTCCACATACTTTATCCCTAGGTATAATAGCTTAGTTAACCTTCATTAGGGTGTTAAACAACTTCACTTAAGCTTCTACAGTTTAACACGCTTAACACCTATTACGCTCAACTCGCTGAACTAAATATATAGAAGTCACTTAACACTGTAGCTGGTAGCTGTCGTGAATCAAGCATTGATAAAATCATATATGGAATACTCGACACATTCAACTTACATTTAACCTTCTATGTTACTGTAACTGAAGGATAGCATACATATATCCATTAACTGATAAGCAAAGTTCACGTAACAGATAGCAAATAAGTAAAGCACAATCACATGAAACAGTCGCACAACACACAGATTTTACGTGGTTCACTTCTAGGAGAGAAGCTACGTCCACAGGAACTGTATTTGTATTATATCTTGAGAGATTAAATACAGTTCCGCTGCAACTTCTTATGCATCTTGAGATCTTCTGGGAAACTCCACGCACACAGCCGGGAGCCCTTCTCTTAGATCTCTTCTCTTCTTATAATGCTTTCTTCTTGCAATATACTCTTCTCTCTCTCTCTCTCTCAATCCCTACGGATTGTTACATTCATGCTCAAGGAGATGGCCACTAGTTACAGTAAGATAACTACAGACTAAACACAGAACCAGAGCTCAACTCTTCCTCAATGTCTCACAATACTGACGACAACTAGTCATTACCCGACTGACCAATCAACTAAATAACTAACTACTATCTAGCTAGCTAACCCTTCATAATACAAAATACATGCTTAAATAGGTGGCCTGAAGGTCTCACCATGATACAAAACTGTGGGCCTATCCCAACAGTAACCCAAAACCCTAACTGTGATAGTCGGCCTTTCTGTACTTTGAACTGCTGCTTTCTGGTCATACCGTAGCTTCCTATAGTCTTCCTCAATTTTCGGCACCGACCACGAGTATGAGCACTGCTTCCTTGGTCACTCCCCTTCTGTCCTTTATCTTTAATACCTCATCCCATTTCTCCTTATCCATTTATGAGGGTAGATGAGCCCTTCGGTCATCACCGCAGCCTTGAATGTAGTGGTTGAACTTTCTTCTCGACCACTTCAAGTACTATTTTCTTTGACTTCCTTGTTTCGACTGCCGCGATTTCTGGCCCCCGATCTATGGTAGGAATTTCACTACGGTGTCATACCTTTATCGCATCTCTTATATCGCTATCTTATCAGTATCACCAAAACTGTCTTTCCTCCCAAAATTTGTCCATCTTCTACCAAAATTAGCAGCTTTTCCTGTAGCTGTGGGGCCGTGCTCCAACAACATAAATAAACTGATTTGGTTGTTTATTTTTGATTTATTTTTGTTTGTTTTCATTGGATTTTGATTGATTTCAATAAAAGAAGCAAAGTTTTGGTTGCATGGAGAACATCAAAATTCTAGATTAACTAAAATCCTTAATTAGAAGACTATGTATTATTGATTTATCTGAAATAATTCTTCTAGTTTAGTAGTTTTCCTAAATGGATATGAACACATTGAAGTCTTTCTTAATCCTTGTAAAATAACTCAGGATCAAAAGTTCTAGAATGTTATTTCGAGGCTCCATCCATCTCACATTTAAAAATGTCTTAGGGGGTGACAACAAAAGACCCATGGAAAGGAAGTAGGGTAAATAGTATATTATATATAAATGATCCAATGCCAAGAATTGAAATCCAAAGGTAAAATAAGAGTAAAAAAAATCTCCTAAGAAAGCAATATGTATCAAAACAAAGTATTGAACCATATGAGTACATGATTGCCAAATTTCTTCTCCGTCCATGAGCTGAAAAATCAATACATCTTGTTAACCCAAAAATCTCCCATTAAGCTCTCCGTGGACTACACCACCTAAGGACACCATCTCATGATCCTCCATTAAACCCCCACACCCTCAAAATAGCTAAAGGATGAAGAAAAAAGCTTAAAAACCCCAAAAAGGAGCCCAATATACTCTCCTAGGAGCTAAATCCCCCCAAAAGGGGCTAAAACCCTAAAAGGAGATAAAATTAGTGTGCAAGGGGCTAAAATCCCAAAAAAGGGGCTAAAGCCCACACCAAGGGCTTAAAACCCTAAAAACCCAAAAAATCTATAAAAGGAGGGTGGGGGGTCACTCTCAAAACACTTCTCCCTTGCATACTATTATGCTACCCATGGATGCCTTGAGACACCTTTGCATCCCAAGTCACCCACTCCCTCTCCTCCATCTCCATTGAGTCATTTCTTCCCCCATCCAATAGAGGTGCTTCCACAAGATAGGGCATGGTGGCCCATTTCCACTAGAGAAGATATAGCTTGTCTTTCATGTTTTATATCTTTGCTTTCTAACCAATGTTTCCATTTGCAGGTTTTATGTTTAACATTTTTTTGCAGGTATTTCAATCTATTTTATCTTAATATTTGTTTGCAAGTCTTAGGAACTGGAACCCTAACCCTTGTTTGTAGAGGGGTTCACCGTTGCTTCTTTTCTTTCTGTTCTTAGTTTAGTTTATGGTTTCTGTCCATTTACATTCCATTTTTATTTTCTACATTTATCCACGCTGAAACCTACCCTACGCCTATAGAAAGGAGAAATCCCTGCTACAGAACTAGCAACCATACTAGGTCGATCCCACAAGATCCCTGGTCCAAATTTTTAATTTGCAAGTTTTTTAATTTTTTGCCCTAGTTTTCAAAAATTTCCTGTTAAATTCGCTTTAAATCTAGTTTATTTTTATTTATCAGTACTGTTGAAGCCTCTAATAGGAAAAACCAAGTCAATTCGGCCATAGTACAAGTTACTGTTGGCCAGATTTGACTCTGGACCAAAAAAAACTCAAAATCCAAGGCAGGGCGCTCTTATCGAGGCTGAAAGTGAGGTGAGGGCGCACTTAATGGCCAAACAGGTGCACTTAATCCCTTCATAAGTGTGACTTCAACCCAGAAACACAGACCACAACTGTTTATGGATTTTGTGCGACCCCCTCGCCTGTTTCTGAAAAAATCTTGCGGCCCCCTCACCAGATTTGATCAGAAATGTGTGTCCTGTCAAACAGAACTTCAATTTCAATTTAATAGGAGTTAAATTTCAGTTTTATGGGATTTTCAGTGTGTTCCATCCGCCTCTATCGAGCACACCAATTCAATTTCTGTTTCTATTTTTCTTTTCTACAATTTATTTTACAAACAATGTGTAGATTCCAAGTAAAAGTTAATGGCTTAATCAAATGAATGTAGCTTAACTAAAATCAACCTAAAAATAACTGTCTTGCTCACCCTTCCTCCTCTACCTAGCCATCATCCTCTGAGTTATTTTGGGATACGACAAAGGGCAAGCTCATATAGATCTAGGCCCTTCATTGAACATTCTTCCAAACCACTAAAATCAGATGACCTGGAAGGTAGAGGGGGTAGAGAAGGAGGGATTCTCACGGTGCTAAGCGTCCTCCATGTTGACCAACGTTGCATCCAAGAAGTGACCTGAGGATCTACGGATGGGCTTAGTCCCATTGTGTTGAGATCCCAACACCTTCTCTTGGCTGAAGAGGAATATGAGTGTGAGGTAGTCATCTAGTTAGGCCATCAAACATTTAGGGTTAATAACTTTATTTGTTCACATTTTTTTATTATTCAATGCTTGCATACATAAACACAATGACATGAAATCTACCATGATGAATTCATAAACCATTTGCAGCAACCAAATACCAGAAAAACAAACAAACAAATACACCATACCAACTAATCAACCCAACTTTGTTCATGACGCTGATTGAGCCTTAAAATTTACCAATTTACACTAAGTACAAACAAATCTGTAGTCTTTGAGGACATAAGTCCTTGAATGCTTCAACTATGGGAAGTACTTGGGATTTCCCTAGAAACTCATTGTGAGGAGTACCACAGGAACCCCAAAGTAGTTAGCTGCTGAGAGGAATTGCCAAGTGAAATGGGCAATGACCCCTTTCAATTGAGTAGAAACACCTATGAGGAAAAATCCAAGCGCTGTCTTCTGGCAGTCTTGGTGGCCGAGTGACTACCTGCAGCCAATAGGAAGCCACTAAAACTGGGGTCCAAACATCATTCCCACCAGTTTCAAACATAAAATCTAACACAATTGATCCTCCACGCTCTTCCTCATGCCTAAGAGGTGAACGACCACCATTTGGAACACTCAATCAACACCGTTGAAGCCACTCTCAGTGATCTGCCACACCATCATAAGGCCACATAGGCTATGATTCTGATTCAGACCCATATCAATCTGAACCAGACCTCCATACCGCACCATCAAGCCCCATGGCTAGTGCAAACCCGAATCCATTTTTTGACATAACCTTAGCTAGTGGACCCATGTCCACATCCCAACCTGTCACCCACAACTTGGAAAGTGGCCCAAGCATAGTTATGCAGACTGTCATCAGTCATTTTCCACCACTTGTAGTGACCATCCAAGCTAGCCCACTGGCAGCTCACTGGGGCAGTGGCCCCTCCACCTACACTGCCCCTCCTACCACACAGGGGGGTAGTGGATGATCCACTTACATTGCCCCTACTGTCATACATGGGGGAAATGTCCCCACCACTCATACTGTCCCCCCCACAACACTTGGGGGCATTGGACCATTCGCAATGGTGCCACTACAAGCACCCCCAGATGTGCAGATGCATTATGCACCTGCAAACCCCACCACCATCGCAGCCCCATCCCACATCAACTTGGGGTCAAATCTACCTTTCATGGCTCATCTTAACTTTCCTGATCTGGAAAGATTAACAAACGACCCCATTTGCCATCAAGATTTTTGGCCTCGAATGCCAACTAAGCTGCCAGCAAACATCCCCAAGTTTTAAGGCAAAGTAAGGGAATGTCCCTAAAACCACATAATGGCATTCCATCTATGGTGCTCATCCAACAACATCATAGATGATTCCATCAGGCTGAGTCTATTCCAACGCACTCTTACAAGTGCTACGACCAAATGCTACATTGAGCTACCGTAGGCCAAATATTTGGACTTCAACTCCCTAGCTTTCATGTTCCTATAGTATTTCCAACTCCTCGTTAGATATGACAAAGGGGTGGAGATCTTGTTATCCTGCTATCATAACACTACCACTCATATCACTAACCATATCCATGAGTAGCAGCGACGTCGTAGCCTATGCAAAATCCAACTTGATGGTAGGATCTTCTTGGATTGGTTCCTTAATACCTTGCTGCCACCCAAAGCAAAGGACGTCGCATCCGAATGTCCCTAATCCAAAGAAGAGGCCATACTGAAGCCCACCAGTTTGACCTTATCTATGCTCAGTCTAGATACCTGTAGACTGTAATTCTAGATGCTCCTCGGCTGAGTACCTCATATCATGATGCACCAGGGGCATCCCATGCTGCAAAAGGAATCATAGGATCAGTCTCCCAATAGCCACAACCTCGACTGAAACCACTTGTCATTACACCACAACCAAGAAACACTGGTAGTGTTTCTTACCAGAACCAAGCTCCAGACTACACAAGAATGATGTGTTAGTCCGAAGCAACAACTTTCTACGCACAACCTGTGCCACCATAGTAGGCTTAGTCCATGTCTTGGCTAGCACAGCAATATGTGGATAAAATGCCCACATTTGTGGCACCGCTACCCCCACAAATCTACTGTGCACCTCCTATACAAGTAGTTCAAGCCCTCACCCCCACTCCACCTACTTCATTGGGACAAGTGTTCGCACAATAAACCCGTCCCAACTAGCCTGCCCCTAACAATCAATAAGGGCAAGCTAGGAATAACTGGCCCCGCAACCAAGGCAATAACCAATTGCAGGGATGTGGTCAACAACCGAACCCTCCCAACAATACCGCAGCAAACCGACCAGCCCAAAACCCCCCATGACAGAACACACCAAGATGTAACACTTCGTTGTGCATAAACCAACTATGCACACTCTATGATGTTTATGGGCATTACACATTTGAGTGTCCCCTTATGGCTCGTGCTAAGTAGGCCATTAAAAATGAGGCCCAATAGGTCACCAACACAGCAAATCAAGCCCAACCCAACCCAGTACCACAAGGACCTCCCCCCATGGTGCTTCAAAACCCACTACTAGTCCAAGGATTGGTGGCAACTGCCCCCCTCCCCAACCCAATCCCAATGCTCCGGGGGAACCTCCCACTGCCAAAACAGGTGTTCACCACCTTCTAGCCATGGAAACTGAAGAGGTCAACTTGCAAACCCGATGGAATCAGTATGGTACCACCACCGAACCCACTGACACATCGGAAAAATCCACATCCATGATAGTCAACTTGCCTCTTCAGTTACCCCCGTTCTCATGCCCCCCCATATGCAGAATTGCCAATAATGACACGACTAGAGCTATAGTTAGCTATAGCATCGTGGATGATTTGGCCCAAACATCAACCGCCATATCTGCTCTTGAGGTGCTTAAAACATACCCAACGTAGTGGAAATCCTTACTAGCTGCGCTTGGGGTAGTAGACCCCTCTGACTCCAAGTTGATCACATTCAATAGAGAGAATGGAGAACCGCGCATGCCATCGACCATTACCTTTCAAATCTTGGTTTCCATCCGGAATTTGGTTGTGCACCGGTGCATAGTTGATGAGGGGGCATCCACATGCAATATGTCTACCTTGGTTTGGCAAAAACTTGGATCACCAATTCTACAAACGTCCTCCACAACCCTATAGGCTTATGATGGACATCCCACTAAATCCCAAAGAATCCTCCCCCATGTCCCCATCACATTAGCCGGGAAGATAGTGTTGATCGACATAGATGTCGTCAATGCTCAACTGGACTACAACCTTCTCCTTGGAAGAACTTACATGTACGCCATGCGAGATGTCGCATCAACTATATTTCGTCTCATGATGTCCCCCCACAAAGGAAAGATTGTGACGGTTGATCAGCTCACCTACCATGATCCACAAGGGTTAACGACACCTACCAACTTTATCCCTAACATCACCACCATTGAGCCACAAGGGGCGACCACACACACTAATGTCGTCCCTACAACCAACACTATGGTTGAAAACACACTAGCCTCCCCATTGTTGAATGTGGGCCTTGGGTTGTTTTTCGATACCTCCATGATGGCTCGTTAGTCTCACCACCACCGACACAAAATGAAACTGCAGACTTGTGCATGGTCTCATCAAGCACCATTGCACCCAAACAACAACCGTAGCCGCAACCCCAACCCCAACCACAACATCGTCAGCAACCGCAACACCAACAGCAGCTGCAACATCACTCGCAACAAGAACATTACGCATAGCTACAACCACAACTGCATCCCCACATGCAACCGTCACGGAGTTATTTGGGCTCATCCCCAGTCCATACGATTTCCTTCCTCTTCCCCACACCTGCTGTCATGAGTAAGCCGATCATGGCCACCTTAAGCCTACCCAACTTTATGTTGGGAATCTTGGTGTGGTATCTTGATCCACCAGCTCAACCAGTAATGCCCCAGGTTGTCTTAACCCTAGTCCAACCAATCGTGGTTGAGTCTCACCCTCCACCAGCTTCGTAAAAGGAAACAGTCGCACCTGCACCCACCCCACCCCACCCCACCCAAAAAGGGCCAGGGGTAAGAATGCCAAAGCCACTACAGAACCGCAACAAGTCCTACCTTGTTCCATCTACAAACAACAGGGCCATCCAACTTAGAAGTGGCCTGAAATCCTAGTGATCTGTGCACATCTATATGCCATGGACACAAACGAAAACATCCCCGTGGTTGAAATCCCAACTACACCCATAGTCAGAAACAAGGCATTGAGGACAAACCATGCTTGCACCCTTCGTGGCTTATATGGACATTACTCCCACCATTGCCAAGACCTGCCTGGATTTTGAGTGGGTCTCGTTGACCTTTGTCAACATTCCCTTGAGTCTGAGATCACCTTGATCGAAGAATTTCACCCACCACGTCCTTCGTCAGACAACATGTCCATTTACATGATGTCCAGTTCCACTGATTTGCTCATCTCCTCCTCCACCAACGGTCCATTAGACTTGTATCTTTGTTTCTTTAGCAATGATAAGGAGATACTTGAAGCTCTGACCTCCTCAGAATACCCATGGGCTGACATGCACCATAGCTCATTCTTCCTCCCTGAATAAATTGTGTCGCAGTCTGATCAGTTTTTTGTGGAGACCAAATATTTCATCCATGGGAAGGTCGACTAGTTCAAGAACCCCATCCCAGCACCTGATTCCTTCGAAGAAGGGAATATGGTGAATATTTCACCAACCATTAAAATCAACATCTCAACCAATTGTAATATTGTTGAAGAAATCATGCTAGGGGCATCTTGCTCCCTAGAAAAGGTCAATGCCTACAAAGCTCTCTTCCAAGAATTCCACGACATCTTCACCTGGTCTTACACTGAAATTCCCAGCCTAGATCCATCCATCGTGGAACACCAAATCGACACATGGCCTGATGTGGCTCTCGTACACCAAAAGAAAAATTCCATCCATCCATCCAAAGTGGCTACGGTTAAAGCCGAGATAGAGAAGCTGTGCACAACTGGCTTCATTTATCCCATTGCATATACCACTTGAGTTTCTAATCTAGTTCCTGTGAATAAAAAATAGGGTATTATTTACATTTGCACAGACTTATGCAACCTTAATAGGGCATGTTCCAAAGACAACTTCCCCACACCCTTCATCGATCAGATCATCGATGCATGCGCTGGACATGAAGTATTTTCCTTCATGGATAGTTTTGCCAGATATAACCAAATCCAAATCCGAAGGGAAGACCGTTACAAGATGACATTCACAACCCCATGGGGCACATTCATGTACCAAGTCATGCCCTTTGGCCTCAAAAATGCTGGAGCCACCTTCCAGCGGGCCATGATACACTGCTTTCGCGACCTCTTTCACATCATCTTGGTTTGTCTCGACAACCTCATCGCATAGTCACAGAAGAAAACACAACACATAGATGACTTGCGACAAGTCTTCATATGATGTCTCCAGTGTAGAATTCGCTTGAACCTGTTCAAATGTGTTTTCTATGTCCCCTCGAGCTGTCTACAAGGATTCATCATGTCACACAAAGGAATGACCACTGATCCTTGGAAATTCCAAGCGACTTTCCCTCTAACATCACCCCTTTGAGTGACAACGTTACAACTTGTATTATAGTTTTTCCATTTTTTGTTTTACATTTTTCAAAGTTGAGTCTTATTTATTGTTTCCTCTCATTGCTTTAGATGGAGTAGACCTCAAACTGGTATATGGGATTCGCATATGGAGCAAGCATATGGTCTCCGAACCTCGCCTCGGCTACATGGGTAATCTACTCCCCATCGCACGAGTTGATCCACATCTATGGAATATACGTGGGAACCACAACCAACAACCAGGCTGAATATGATGGTGTCAATGGCCTCTTGGCCACCACTCTTCAGATAGGCATTCACCATCTCGATGTCTTCATAGAATCCCAACTTCTTGTTTCTTAGTTGAACAACCACTACCGAGTATGTGATCCTGCCTCTTTAGAAAGTACCTGCGCACTAAACATATGGTTAGAACATTTGAATCCATCACATTCACACATGTTCCTAGGAACCTCAATAGTGTCGCATATCAAATGGATAACGATATTCTAAATTGGCACATCCATAACCGCATATAGGAAACATACAACCATAGCATCATGCATAATCATGTCTAAAAAATACACACACAGTGTAATAATACATCACATAGGCATTTTCATTCCACAACATCATAAAAAGACTCACATAATAAAACCATAAAAGCACATCCATGTGTGTCAAAAATATATATATATATATAATTCGATTATTCGCATGTCCAAAACATGTCCAATACAAAATAAGAAGCCACATATGCTTTCTCAGCAGGATACACATAAGCGACACAAAAACCCCTAAGTGCACCAACGCACTAGGGACGACCTCACTAGGCTACTAATCTGACCCAGGCTCGTCATCTGACTCGACATCATCATCTACTGAAGAGGACTCATCCTCTACAGGAAGATCACCTCTCACCTCCCAACGAAAGTGCTCATAAGCCACCACCATCTTCCTCATCACACCAGTCAACTCTGGATGAAGGTTGTGAATAGAGGAAATCATATCAGTACTCAGGTCTTTCCAGCCATCCTCTGACACTCCGGTAGCAAGCTGCTCCATATACGGCACCAGTCCATCCATATCTTCCTATCTCCTATGGGAGCTCCTGGTAGGAACCGTCGCAAGAGCCACGGTAACAACCTGCCTCCGATGCCTGGGCGGTGGGGGAGTACCAACATCTGCACATACAAACAAGGACACCATCAGTCCACATATATCAATATGCAAAATACCAACCAGCTCAACTACACTATGTATAAAGATGAACATAAAAACATCACGCATACATACCAGTTGGTCCCCATGTCTAGCCAGGAGGTCGAGGCATCTCAGGGTCTCCCTGGAAATCCATACCCGCATACGGTTACTCCTCGATCACTATAGGAAGCTGGAGCCACTGATCCAATAAATCCTCTATATAAAAGTGGCCCACTCTACTGCCACCCTCTTGAATCATCATCTGGCACCATTTGTACATCCTTGGCTCCTACGGACCATTGTCCTGCATAGCTCTATGAGGATGAAGTGTACGCACTTTGTCAAAGAAGAAAGCACACAAGAAGGAGCCAAAACAAAAACCAGCACCAGTAGTCTTCTACTTGTTCAGCTGATGCTAAACAACTTGTAGATACATCTAGCCCCATGCATAATACGTGCCACTATAGCATGCTCTACTAGCTATAGCTGACCACCAAAAATCTTGTGTCTCCCCATGGAACCCAGGATACGCTGTAGTAAGATCCCCACCGCCCGTGTGGACAAATCCTTGATGTCACACATTAGGATGTATGAAACACACACGTACATCGTAGCGTAACAGTGCTGATCACATAGATCCTCCAATGTATCCCCCCAATACAGCACCGATACCAAGTCACCAACCACTCCCAACATAGGGAGTCCAATAATGAAGCATACATCTACCAATGTAATCTCAATGCATTGGCCCTGAAAGAGGAACACTTCCTCATCAACATCCCAGAAACCTATCAGTGTTTGCATCAGCAAACACAAGCTCCACATGAGGGGTATCCTCATAAATTTCAGCAATACACAATGAGATAATGTATCTCTGACATTCCCATCACATAAGGATGTATCCCTGACACCCTTGTAGTCTCTCTCTCTCTCTCCACTTGATCTCTGGCATCCTGCATAAGAAAAAACCCTGATGTGAGCCATTGCCATCATCAAAAAACACCCAAAATAGGCTAGGGCTCACTTGTTTGGGCAAAACAAGCACCCAGGGCACTCATAATTGCCCCACAGGTGTGCCTAGGGTGCACCTTTTCCTTCAAAAGGTGCGACTTGGTCCCCATGAAACCCCAAACTGCTCATGGGGGGCCTCCAAGTGACCAAATCCAATAAATAAGCCACCAAAAAGACGAGTCTCGGCAAGAGATTTTACCTGCAAGTCATGGCACTCGAAACCATCGGTCGAATCAAAAGAAATCATCAAATGAATAATTGGGGCCCACCTCTCCAACTCCACAATGAACAGTGACAATGACACTTCACCAAGTGGACCCCACCCTTATATAGGCCCGATTTGACCTAATTTTTTCCGATCGACATAACAGGCCCATATGGACTCCATTTGAGACACCGTTTGTGCCATTGGTTTTAGAATTCTTCCCTCTATCTCTTTATGAGACCATTGTCTCATGTTTAACATGTCAATTTTGCGACCATTTCCCACTAGTCACCTCGATTTATAAGCCATGACATGATGATGCAAGTGTCTACAGACCTGTACTTGTATCACAGTTCCCGACCACTACTCATGCGAGTTTTAAGGTCACCACTAGTTAAGGAATGTAATTTTACTTTTATTTTTGTATTTTTAATTGTCTTTTCCACTGCACCTTACGCAGACATCTGGACCATCGTGTTGCCGCCTTTCACACACCTGGGTCACGTGGAAGAAATATTCAAGCCACTCGGTGTGTCCTTGGGGGCAAGTCTCGAGTCAAGGTTGTCACCTTGTTCTTGACTCTTCCATTTAGGCTCAACTCCTAATGAAGCCAAGGGGGGTAGACCCTATTAAGTTACTAAGGATAATTACTTAGTGTTGTGATGTTAAACTGAATGAGTTACTTAGAAGTTTCCAATTTAACTATAGATGATCAAATATGGAAAGATACAAAAGATGAACACACGAAAGCACAATGCTGAGACACAATATATATATAAAACAAGAAAATAACGAGTGCCTTAGAATGGGGTCAAAAAATAGAAACAATGTACTTGCATGTGCTTGGAGTGAGTGTTTTGTGATTGCCTCTTGGTATGTTTTAAGTTAAAATTGAAGTGTGAGTTGATTAAAATTAGGCAAAGGGGGGACTCCAGATATACCCTAGAGTACTTGAAGTATGTCCAAAACTAAACCTTCACGGCTACCCGCAAGGAATATGTGGGATGAAATGGAGTCTCTGGGGCTATTGTTCATAATGCACCCATTAGGGTGTGACAGAGATTGGCACCCCAAGGTCACTTTTCAGAAGTTCCCGCTTCCTTTGGGTATTTTGCCACCGTGATGGTTCGATCTAGGTGTTGGATTTTCACCTGTTGGTTTGTTAATTTGGGAGAGTGAGTCCTGTTACGGAGAGAAATTCCTATGGCGTGGGGTACCACAACAGACAGCTTGACTCCAGAAATCAATCCTTTCCAATATGCAATAGAAATTAAATGTCTAACACTAAAGGATCAGATCTCGTACCTTATTCCGGATGGTTGAAGTAGATCCCTGTTGAGCTTTCCAATCTTCAGCTTGAATTGATCTGTTACTTCCTCAACAACAAGTAAACAATAAAAGCATTCTATATATCACGGTGTTATATCTATTCTAGAATATATAATCAATAATCTAAAAGCATTTGACATGATCCCATGGATAAAATATTCATTCAAACACACATTATTGGACATGAAAAGATATTTCTATTAATATAAATAAGAGATTACAAGATACAACCTCTGATGTCACGTCTATGAACCGAAGAAACTGAATCCCCCACTTGGGCCTCCACCACTTCAATTGTCCATCTCTCGATAGCAAGCTCACAAGCAAAAGGAAAGCTTGGGAAGAACAAAAAAGTGCTCCAAGGGACAAAGGGATGTAGACTCAAGCATAAGTTCCGGCGACAATGGACTATAGTTTCGTTGCTCTCAATTCTCTCTTATGCCTTCAATGTACCAAGGGGTTCCTTATATAACTTTTCAAAGGGGTAATGAAGGGTCGAATCCGAGTGATCTCAAGGCATATGGAAGGCCAGGAGTCAAATGAGTCAAATCCATGTCAAGGAAAACTCCAAAACGATTTGGATTATGCACACATCCCGATGTACGCGGTTTTAGTGGTCAAACCCACATATGTATGTGCTTATAGGTTTAAAAGTTGCGTATATAATTTTTCATATGTTTTTAGGGATGATCAAGGAAACAGCAAAGGACAAAAAGTGGTCCATAGGGTCTAAGGAGTCTGTAGCGGGACAGGGGAAGGCCATACAAAGTGTGATTCACCTAGAGTGGTGAAATCCGCTATAACAATTCCTAATTATACTAGTCACTCAAATAATTTTGATACAGCTTGACTGATCGGACGAAACGCAGCCAAGTGCAGAGCATACACACTCGATTCTTGTCAATTTTAGTAAGTTTTAAACTAGGTGTTCTTGTTTAAAAGAAAACCCTCCAGGAACCTCTTTCGATCCAAGTGGATCTCAATTGGGGAATCGAGGAGGGGTTAATTTTATAATACCTGAAAAAAAAATGATCAAAATAAAATATATACACAATTATAATTTTCTAATTAGTCCTACCATGAATCTCTTTCCCCTTTCGGGTCAATCGGGAAGTCGTGGGGTAAGTATTAAGATTACTTTGAAATATAAAGTATGGAATATGAAATTAATAATAAAATAAAATATAATAAATTATACTACCCTGCAGATTAGATCAATGCTAGTTTGAAAATAAATGAGCAAAAAACAACAAAAAGGACACCGACGCAAATCCCCCCAGGGGGGATGGGGAATGGGCTCGAAAGAGCCTATTCAAAAAATTAATTCTATTAACAGCAGTTACAATATCAGAGAACTGATATAATTCCTCTTTATCCTTATATGGAGTGAAATCAAGAGCTTACAAAGTGCGAAAATTAAAGGTTTTGGTCAAATGGGAGACCCCTGGGGGGATTTGAACGCTTTTGAGGCCACTTCCGAACAACAGCTTCCTTTATTTTCTGTCAAAACTGCTAAAAAAAGAAAGCATATCAGACTGAAATATGCCCCAAAGCACTCTGAAATTACCTTTGGGTCAGCTCACTTCTAACCAAAAAATGCTAAGTAAAAACTAGTTAAAAAAGGTAAAAAAAAAGGAACCAAGAAAAGCAAGCTTTCCTTGGGATATTGGATTGATGTTTGTGCAGCCAATGAAATATGCACTGATTTATGGATTTATCTTTTATAACAACAAATAGAAATCTAATGCATGCAAGCTACAAGTTTTCTTTAAATTTCCATGCAAAAAGGACGATTTCCCTGAAGCTAGATCTAGAATGCTTATGAAACTTTTTAACTGCAATATCTAGAATATGGGCTTTGATACTATAGATATATGTTGGAATTACTTTTAATATGATATATCTAAGCAAAATCAAATCTATTAACAAAGTAACTGGGTAAAAATGTTCATTTTGAGGGAGGAAGAGGAGGAGAGAAATGTTGGTTTCCTTGAAGATCCACAGTGGAGCTTTCAGGTGGAATGTCGAGGGACTATGCCTTTGGAAGGTTTTGAAGAGAGTGAAGAAGCAAACTAGATTATCATCCTCTCCAATGTAGGAACCTGCAGCTCAGCTGAAATCAAAGAACCTGTCAAGAAACTTGTGAGATCCGATTAGTACATACACAAAGATTCAAGATAACATGCATATAAGATTATAGGACATGCTGAATCTAGATCTCTAAACATGCATCAAAGGAAAGAGATGGTTAATAAACTTATTGAAAAGCACCTTTCCTATCAATATTATAATAAGCCTATTATCAATCTTAACAACGAATCTACAAGCAATTAGCAAAAAAATGAACACAGATACAGGTCACCTCAGTAAAATAATGGAAATAATCATCCACACATGTAATGGCACAACACCATCTAGCCTCCAAAGATTTTCTTTATTTCAAATAAAGAATAACAACAGTACAATAGTAGCAACACCTCAATCTCGGTTCTAACTAGCTTGGAAGAGGATGTTGTGCTTGGATATATACAAACACCAGGAGATTCAGCCCAGGGGGGGCACAAATCCCAAGGAGATAGACCAAATATGCTGATGGAGAGTCCATCAATGCATGATCTGTGTCTAACTGAGCCAGATCTGAGTCTCACTGAGTGCAATTGTCAATCAGAGAGCTGATCTGACTGACACCTCAACCTGTTGACTGAACCATCCACCAAAACTCATCCAGATGAGCCAAAACGTGTTGAGAAGAGAGGGAGGGTGAAATTCCCCATAAGGGAAGTTGAAGATCAACTTTGGATCTGATTTGATCACCTCCTTTAGTTAAGGATTTGTCAGATCCAGTCAATCTGCTTCAGATCTGACTGATTTCAATCAAATCGGCTGAGAATCCACTGATTTATGATTTTGGATTTGCTCCATTATTCATCAATTTATTAATTAAAATAATCAATAATTGATTTTTGGGGCTTTTTGACCTGAGTGATGGAAAATCACTCAAAACTAGGAAATAGTGGGTCCATGGGTTTACATGGTGCTCTTAGCTTGAAAATGAGCTCCTACATGACTGAAACTGATTATTTGGCCCACTTTTATTACAAAATCAATTTTTCCAATTAAACTATTAAAAAATAGCCTAAGTTTTGGAAAAATTAAATTTTTAATAAAAAACAATGAAAAAACCAAAAAATTGAAAAATTGAAAAAACCTAGGGGGACTTATAGATGTTCATATGACTCGACCATGACATCTAGCATGCTTATACATTGACACATAGACTCTAATAACCTCAATAGGCCTAAATGCCAAGCCGACCACCCCAACTTTGGAGGTATGGAGTGAAAAACTAAAAAATTATCAGTCATTTATTCAACAACCAATAATAACCAAGGGAAAAAACACCCTGGGCTGATCGGATTGACAAATAAAGTCTAAGAGACTGAGTCTTTTATAGCCACTATCATTCTAGAACATTTATTACAATTCCTCCATGGGGTATGAACATGTGATATAGTACAACAAATCTTCCCAGAAGCAAGACTGAAGGTTCTTTGAAGTCGGAACAAGTTATCCTTGTCCAGTTCACCAAGCTCACTTGATAAAAAAACCACTAAGTACAACTTAGGTGGTAACATTCTGGCTCCAACTATGGGATGTGTGCTAGATATGGTCTTTAAGGTAAGGATAGGATACGAGAACACCATATTCTCTGGTTTATATACCCTGTAAAAACATCTCAACTTGACAAAAAAAACCTTAGTAGCACAAGCTTTACATAAAAAACCAAATGAACCATTAAGCTGATTTATTTAAACAAAATAAATGTAACTAACTAATGAAAACAAAAGTGTTTGATTATAGCTAAGTAAAAAACAAAAAATGCGGAAAGTAAGTGCTCTTTTTCAAGGAGCTTATTTTCCTACTCTAAGGATGATATAAAAAGGGCTAAGTGTAATCAGAAATCCAATGTAACCACCTAAGAATTTTATTAACATAAAAAAAAATTTCCTTGTCTTTGGTTACCAGCCAAAGTAAGGATACTTTATTCAGAAAATGCAAACTTGCATGATAATATGGAAGGGGCGGGATGGATGGGATATCATAGGCATGAATAATGTCATCAAACTTCCTCCCAAACTGGTAAGTGCTTGCGCAGGCTGCTTCTATCAATGATTGGACAGGGTTGATGTACAAATTGAAATGATGAGGCAGATTGACTACATCATCATACTAATCATCAAGGCTTACCGGATGATAATTAACTGCATAATCCCCAAGCGGCTCCAAGTCATGAGGAAACTCTATATGTGAAGATGATAGTTGAGATTGATATTCTAATAACTGCATCACGTCTATCTTTTCACAACACTGCTTCTCCATGTCTTCATTATTGATACCTTTGTGTGGCTCTGCATGATATGAATCTGAATGATCATATGGATAAAATACATGCTCCTTTTTCATATCAAAGTTTCCCAAGGCCACATGGTCCATGCTCTCTCCTTTAGATATGCCACAGACAGAAAAATCAACAAAACCATCAAAAGTTTCTGGTTCATTATTTTCCTCTTTATTCATATCATAGACTAGATTTTCCATGAATGTCCAGGACTCCTCATCAATATATTTATTGGGGATAAGGGAGTCTTTGTCACTTGTATCATTCTCCAAGCTATACTTGTCCTCATTTTCATACTCATCTTCTTCAGAGAAAAGGTCACAAGGTAGTAAACCTTCCAGACTGTCATCATTATATGGAGAACAAATAGGAGTCCCATCATGTATATTACAGTTTTCATCGTAAGTTTCACTATAAGATTCTGCAATGGTTTCATCCTTAGGCTTGTACTGTTTAGATGGTAACAAACGGTAGGCCTGGCCTACCATGTATATATGATCAAGCTCGCTTGAATTTGTTTCCTCATTACTGACCTCGAGAATTCCATGTTCCATGACTTGATTTGCAACATAACAAGTGCTTTCTTGGTGTAATTGTTCACAGGGTCTACACCATGGAATTACTTCTTCTACCATGTTAGCTGAGTCTAACATGTTTGGAATCCTAAGCTCTTGTTGAGGAAACTTCTTTTGATACATCTGATTCTGCCTAGGCTGAAAGTTCCTAGGTCCATTATTTCTTTCCATTGTGATTATTCTATTGTGTATAGGGTTCAATTGTGCATACTGATCTATCATAACTTGGTTTTGACTAGTAACCAAGTCTTTTATCATGTCTGTTACCTTTTCCATGGGATCTTTAGAGGCTCCCTTTTCTTCTGATTCAAAGGCTTTTCCCTTTTCTTCGTTGTATGAAGTGTTTCCCCTAGTGTAACCTGGAATGTTGGATTTTCCTGAAGACTGCATATTCTTTTCTATTTTCTCGGCCAATTCCTGAGTAGTTTTTAGATCGACCGGTTCTTTGTCCCTTAACTGGTACCTCAAATCACCAGTGAAAGCTTCGATGTAATATATGAGGATGGAGGCATCCCTTGGCTTGATTTCTCTAGGGAGGTCCGAAACCACATGCCTGAACTTAGTATTAAATTCATCAATGGTTTCATTCTCCATCTTCTTTATGTTATGGAGGGTAGAAAGCATATGTCTTGGTTCTTTCTTTTCCCCCCATTTCTTTTTAAAACCCTCTAGGAATTCACTAAGAGTTTTATATGAATCATCATCTAGGTCGAAGTACCATTCTTCAGCATCATCTTCCAAGGATAAAGCAAAGAGCGTCATTTTGACATCATCATGGTCATGGGCAGCATCATTGCAATAACTAGCCAGGTGCTTTTCAAACTTTCGAAGGTGAGACTTGGCAGTGATGGCATTATTGCCCTGAAATATGGGGAGCTTCTTGATAGCATCATTTGAAATGTCATGAGGACTACCTGCTATCTGAGAAAAGTTAGGGAGTTTGTAAAATTCCATCATTTCTTGAGATTAGTGAACATGACTCTCTACAAATATGTGATTGATATCTGAGAGGGATTGGTCTCCTAAATCTTCAAGGTTTCTATGAGAAGTCTACCTATTCAGTCTTTCCCTAATAAACCTTTTGGGATCAAGGAGAGGATTGAATAATTTTTGGCAGTTTCTTCAAGTAGAAATTCTTGAAGGGATGTTAGATAGTGGAGTCACCAGATGGATCGAGTTATAATTCTTATGTTTTTTAAAGACTAGATCAATCAAAAGTTTTTTATATTTTTAGTTGTTTAGAAAAAAACTAAGCTAAGTCGTACTCGGGAATAAAAATATTTATCCCTGGCAACATCGCCAAAAAGTGTTGCCTTCTTTCACACACCTAGGTCACGTGGCAGGAATCTTCAAGCCACTCGGTGTGTCTTTGGGGGAAAGTCTTGAGTCAAGGTTTTCACCTTGTTCTTGACTCCTCCGTTTAGGCTCAACTCCTAATGAAGCCAAGGGGGGTAGACCCTATTAAGTTACTAAGGATAATTACTTAGTGTTGTGATGTTAAACTAAATGAGTTACTTAGGATTTTGCAATTTAAATATAGATGATCAAAGATGGAAACGTACAAAAGATGAACACATGAAAGCACAATGCTGAGACACAATATATATATAAAACAAGAAAATAACCAGTGCCTTAGAATGGGGTCAAAAAATAGAAACAATGTACTTGCATGTGCTTGGAGTGAGTGTTTTGCAATTGCCTCTTGGTATGTTTTAAGTTAAAATTGAAGTGTGAGTTGATTAAAATTAGGCAAAGGGGGGACCCCAGATATACCCTAGAGTACTTGGAGTATGTACAAAACTAAACCTTCATGGCTACCCGTAAGGAATATGTGGGCTTAAATGGAGTCTCAGGGGCTATTGTTCATAACGCACCCATTAGGATGTGACAGAGATCGGTGCCCTGAGGTCACTTTTCAGAAGTTACCGCTTCCTTTGGGTATTTTTCAACTGTGATGGTTCGATCTAGGTGTTGGATTTTCACCTATTTGTTTGTTAATTTGGGAGAGTGAGTCCTAATTATACTAGTCACTCAAATGCTTTTGATACAGCTTGACTGATCGGACGAACCGCAACCAAGTGCAGAGCATACACACTGGAGTCTTGTCAATTTTAGTAAGTTTTAAACTGGGTGTTCTTGTTTAAAAGAAAACCCTCCAGGAAAATATTTCAATCCAAGTGGATCTCAATCGGGGAATCGAGGAGGGGTTAATTTTATAATAGCTATTGGAGCAGGGTCCTGCAGCTACAAGAAAAGTTGTTATTTTTGGTAGAAGATGGACAATTTTTGGAGGAAAGACAGTTTTGGCGATTCGATAAAGGTACGACACCGTAGTGCATTTCCTACCACTAATCGCAGGCCAAAAATCGTGGCAGTTGGAACAAGAAAGTCAAAGGGAAATAGTACTTGAAGCAGCTGAGAAGAGAGATCAACCACTGCATTTAAGGGAGCGACGACGACAGGAGGGCTCAACTACCCTCATAAAGGAAGAAGGAGCAACGAGCCGAGGTATTAAAGACAAAGGACAGAAGGGGAGCGACCGAGGAAGCAGCGCCCATACCCGCGATCAGCATTGGAAGTCATGGAAGACTGCAAGAAGCTGCGGTGTGACTAGTAAAGCGATAGTACAAAGTACAAGAAGGCCAATTGTCACAGTTAGGGTTTTGGGTTATTGTTGGGATAGGCCCATAGTTTTGTATCATGGTGACACCTTCGGGCCACCTATTTAAGCATGTATTTTGTATTATGAAGGGTTAGCTAGCTAGCTAGTTAGATAGTTGGCTAATAAGGTTGTAACTGTTGTCGTCAGTATAGTGAGACATTGAGGAAGAGTCGAGCTCTAGTTCTGTCTTTAAGTCTGTAGTTATCTTACTATAACCAAGGGCCCGCTCCTTGAGCCTGAATGTAACAATCCATAGGGATTGAGAAAGAGAGAGAGAAAGAGTATATTGTAAGAAGAAAGCAATATAGGAAGAGAAGAGATCTAAGAGAGAAGGGATCCCAGCTGTGTGCGTGGAGTTTCCCAAAAGATCTCAAGCTACATAAGAGGTTGCAGCGGAACTGCGTTACTCTCTCAAGATATAATATAAACATAGTTCCCATGGATGTAGCTTCCCCCTTGAAGTGAACCGCGTACATTCGTGTGTTGTGCGACTGTTTCATGTGATTGTGCTCCACTTATTTGTTATATGTTATCTATTACATGAGCTTTGCTTATCAGTTAATGAAAGTATGTATGCTATCCTTCAGTTTATAGTAACATAGAAGGTCAAATGCAAGTTAAATGTGTCGTGTACTCTGTATATGAGTTTATTAGTGCTTGATTCACGACAGTAGCAGCTACTGTGTTAAGTGACTTCTGTATATTTAGTTCAGTGAGTTGAGTGTAATTGATGTTAAGCATGTTAAACTGTAGAAGCTTAAGTGAGGTTGTTTAACACCTTAATGAAGGTTAACTGAGCTATTATACCCAGAAAGGAAGAATCTGGAACTTGAGAGTTGATGAGTATATTGAGTCTTACTGTAGGAAATATCGTAGCATAGAAAGGGCGATATTGCACTGTCGGGAGAGCTGCGGTGTGAGATATCATAGGTTAAGAGTGGGGCAGAAGGGAAGGTTCGCGCAGCGCCCTAAAAGCTGAGATGCAATAAGAGTCAGTCCCATAGCAGAGTTATCTAGAAAGAGAGAAACAACCCTTGCTAAGAGATTCAGCTGGTTAAGTAGAGTAAGAGAACCTAGGATGCTACAGAATCTGGTTGAGGAAACCTGATTCTTCAGCCACACCATCTAGGATCACTTCGGGTGAGACTTCAGGCCATTCTACGGTCTGTCGCCGAAAGGGCTAGTGAGCTAGGAGTTTTGTTGGGACAATAAAGTAAACCTGGGTCTTCCCAGAGAAGACCAACAAATGGTTCCATCGCCGGTTTTGAACAAATTGAAGAGCTGATGTTCTGTTGGCATCCTACTAAAGAAGAAATTAACCAGTAGGTTGAGTCTAAGGAAAGAGAATTTGCTGAGAAAGAAAACAAGAGTCCTAGGCTGAGTATAGAGGACTGGTTACAGAAACATATCTTCATAGACCTGCATGAGATATTTTTTGTGACCTACGCAAATGAGTTGTACGATTGGTTGTCAAAGTTGACTGATAAGCATGTATTCAAGAAGAAAAGGAACATTGTCTAGACACCAAAGCTGATTCACACTATGAAAAGCGTAGATAATCCCATTTCGCGAGCAGTAGACTTCTGGCTTGCGAGGTTGTTGGAAGGTTTCATTACAGAGTTTGAAGTTGATCGAAGAAAGAGTTTCAGCGAAACAGAGAGGTACTTCTTCAAGGGATATCACGGTAAGTATTTGAACTCTTTAAAGTTGTCCTTTAAGATGCTATTGTATGAAAAAGGAGTACTGGATATATTATCAGATGAATAAGTTAAGTAAGTGTAATGTCACAAGAGTTTGAGAGTGACTCTGAAGAAATTGGATGTACACGTAGCGGTAAGAGATATAAAGTAGATTTCAGATCTTCCTTCTTTGATGACAGTTCAGACAGTAGTAGATAACAGAGTCAAAGTAATAGAGAAAGAATAGCTGGGGGTATCCCTTACCACCCTTATACCCCACAAAAACAAACTAGGACTCAGAATAATCCCATAAGAACTTCATCTAGTAGTTCACACACAGTACATAATACCTCTACACCATCTACATTTACACCGCCAAGTGGTAGTAATACAGCAAATCAGAATCCACCTCGTAGAAATAGAATGGAAGATGACATGAAATTACCTACCTTTAAGGGTACAAGGGCAGAAGACCCATAATAGCATTGGTTCCTATGTGAAGCTATATGGACCATTAAACAGATCCAGGATGACAATACTAAGCTTGTCTAGTTGGCCAATACACTTAGAGAAAGAGCTTTAACATGGTATATGAAGTATACATCAGCATAGAATAGAACACTCATAGAGGTCAGGACCGCAATGATTAAGGAATTTAAGAAACCCAAGTCTAAGTCACAATGTATCACAGAACTTAAATACATCAAACAGTTACCCACAGAGTCAGTATGGGATTTCGATCAGAAATTTAAAGCTCTTATAGATCGAGTGAGTTTTGAGTTTGCGCCGGAGTAGCATAAGGAATGGTTCATCACAGCACTGCTCCCTCATATCAAACTTCCACTAATGCAATAGAAACTCCATACATAGGATGAATTGGAGATGGCAATGAAACTAGAGGCTTCACCTCTAGCTGAGACTAGTGTAGGTATGACAAATTTATAGAATCAGTTATCCAATCTCACTTTACAGCTACATGAGATTAAGAAAGGAAAAGTGGTTGAACAAGAACTATGGTGTACAAAGTGTAAAGGACATGGCCATACCAAAGATAACTGTCCAGTATTTGTTGAGTATCTAGCAAGTGGGGCTCCTAACCCCTTAGTACAGAATCAAAGGCCATGGTGTGAACTTTGTAGAACAAGAGGACATAGACCATAGGAATGCCCTTTACTTCAAAAGTATGTACAAACTCCTAAGAATTTATAATGTAACTTCTGTAAGTCATTAGGACATGATGAAAATAATTGTAGAGCTTATGATCTCATGATAGAGAGAAAACATGACTTCTACAGAGTCCAGTCAGAGACATCAGGACCAGTAACAGGCCCACCGCATGAACTAGCTCATGATGGCCATGGTGGAGGATTCAGAGGAAGAGTTCATTGTGGAGGCTTTGGCCATGGCCATGGACTGATTGTTTGTTACAACTGTGGAGCCATAGGACATTATGCTAGGGATTGTCAGAACCCTACTACACATGTAAGTATTGCAAGTCCTATGATCATACTATAGAAGAATGTCCTATCTTGATAGCTAAGATTAAGGATCCTAAGCCAGCAGTAAACCAAAATATTTAGCTTATCCCTGCTGAGCAGAAAGAACCAAAACCAAAAGTCAATATTGTGACTCGCAGCGGTGCTTCTACTAGTAGGACATCGCAGGATGTCAAAAAGAATACAGGTCCAAAGTGGGTACATAGAGCCACTGATAAATCTACACCACTTGACCTACAGAGGAACAAAGAAGCATTTCAGCAAGCTAAAACTTTCTTTACTGACCCTACACCATCAGGATTGCAGATATTGCCTCATAAGGGTATACCACAGAAAAAACCTTGTGGTGTTAGTCCTGTGCAGATATCGTAGGCTACCACATCTGGAAGGTGCAAAGAGGATGAGTTGACATGAAGTGTACAATCCTTCCTGCGGAGCTGCTTGAAACTCGTAAGAAATGAGAAATCCATAGAAGAGCTTCAACGCATCATAGATCAGTATCAGCAGTCTTCTTCCATGAGAAGTACGTAGCGTGTTGTTCATAGTATTATGGGCCATACAAGAACAAGAAGAGAAATGAGACTCACAACACAAATTGGAGAGTTTGAAATGGATGAGGTAATCCTAGATTTAGGATCAGAGGTAAATGTTCTTACTAAGCAGACATGGAAATAGATGGGTAGCCCTAAGTTAGCCAGATCACCTATCCACCTACGATTAGCCAATCAGCAGAGGGTATCACCACTAGGTCGATTACTACAAGTACCAGTTGATATTGATGGAGTTTGCAGCTTTGCATATTTTGAAGACATAGAAATTATTGGCGATAGCAGACCATATCCAGCTTTATTAGGTATCGATTGGGCATTTGAAAACATAGGTGTTATCGATTTGAAGAAAAGACAAATCACCTTTGAGGATAAACAGATTCGATTCATCGCACCATTGGATCCTTTTTAGGGTCCTCGATACATTGAACCTATCAGAGCAGAGGAAGAGGTGCATAATATGGAGAGCCTCTATCAGATGACTACTAACCAGAGTGATTATATCAATCCCATCGTAGAAGGAAATATTAGTTGGTGATGCGACAACTCATGCGCATCAGATTCAGATGTTGGTTTAGAAAATTGGCAGAATAGATTTTATGAAGTTTCAGCTCGCATATGTGCATTCATGACTAAGTCACTACGATGGATTGGAACAGAGATTAAGGATATTCCATCGTTTGATGGCTTAGCAGATGTCAAATATTTTTTACAGCAGTTTGAGCGGGAAATCCCTCATGAACAGAGGATGGAAGCTATTGAACTTGCAGTAAAAGACACACTTGCAAGATGGTGGCATGCACATAAAGAAAATATCGCATCATGGGATGATTTTAAGAGATTGATGGCGATCATATTCTCTATTCACAAGGAGCGTTTCCAGCAGAAATATACAGGAGAAAGTGACCCCAGGTCACATATTAATATTTGTGAATAGAATTGGTTAGACATTCCAGAGGATGAATGGGTTCACTTATTCATTCACACTTTAGACATAGTCCCAAGGAACTGGTACACTGAGACAGAGTTGCACAGAGGAATGATTACATGGCCAGTTATGATAGACAACTTTCTACTCACTTTCACTTTTGAATCTGAGTATCCAAGCATTGATTAGGCCCTAGAGAGTATAAAGACTAAGATATTTGATGACTGTAACCTACCAGTGTATGCTCATCCTGATTGGGCCATCCAGTTAGAACATGCGCTAGAGTGTTACAACTTCGCAGATAGAGCAAAGGCTCTAGAAGAGACAATGGCCAAAATGGAGGAAGACCACAAGGCATAGATTGCTGAGGTTCGAGCACCAGGCACACCTGAGGCAGACAAGGAAGCAAGAGCGCAGGCCTTTAGACTCACTTCAACACAGATGAAGTGTCGTATAGATGATGCAGAGTCATAATTGCTGATGCAACGAAGACATGGTCAGAGCTAGGAGAGCTCCCAGATAGACTGGATTTGCAGCAGAGCATCCAGAACATGGAGAATGCAATAGCAACAATAAAGGAAGAAGTAAAGAGCTTAGGAGCTCTTGCAAAGATGAAGAAGATGACATAGATGAACCGTTTGCAATAGGAAGCACAGCAATTGCGAGAAAAAGACATACAATTCAATAATATGCTTCAACTATATCAAGAACAAATCACAGAGCTGGTCGATGTGGTTGAGTAGAAGGTCAAGGAGTTCACTGCAAGCAAGAGTGAAATTGATAGCACAGAAGACCCCATGATTACTCAAGTCATGCTTGAAGCGGCACAAGACCGTGTTGAAGATATGGACAAAGATATTGCAGGACTCAAGGAGAGATTCACAAAGGCTTCGCAGGAAGCCAAGGAGACACTACAGCAAAATAAATCAGATGTCAGTGGCTCGGGGATGAGCCACAAGTAAGTGTTAGGGGACTATTGGAGTAGGGTCCCACAGCTACAGTAAAAGCTACTATTTTTGGTAGAAGATGGACAATTTTTGGAGGAAAGACAGTTTTGGTGATGCGATAAAGGTACGACGCCGTAGTGCATTTCTTACCGTGCATCGTAGGCTGGAAATCACGGTGGTTGGAACAAGAAAGTCAAAGGGAAATAGTACTTGAAGCGGCCGAGAAGAGAGCTCAACCACTGCATTTAAGGCAATGATGACGACAGGAGGGCTCAGCTACCCTCATAAAGGAAGAAGGAGCAATGGGCCGAGGTATTAAAGACAAAGGACAGAAGGGGAGCGACCGAGGAAGCGACGCCCATACCCGCGATCAGCGCCGAAAATCATGGAAGACTGTAGGAAGCTGCGGTGTGATCGGTAAAGAGGAAGTATAAAGTACAGAAAGGCCGACTGTCATAGTTAGGGTTTTGGGTTACTATTGGGATAGGCCCACAGTTTTGTATCATGGTGAGACCTTTGAGCCACTTATTTAAGCATGTATTTTGTATTATCAAGGGTTATCTAGCTAGCTAGTTAGATAGTTGGCTGATAAGGTTGTAACTGTTGTCGTCAGTATAGTGAGACATTGAGGAAGAGTCGAGCTCTGGTTCTATATTTAATTCTATAGTTATCTTACTGTAACCAGGGGTCAGCTCCTTGAGCCTGAATGTAACAATCCACAGGGATTGAGAGAAAGAGAGAGAGAAAGAGTATATTGTAAGAAGAAAGCAATATAGGAAGAGAAGAGATCTAAGAGAGAAGGGCTCCCCGCTGTGTGCGTGGAGTTTCCCAAAATATCTCAAGTTGCATAAGAGGTTGCAGCGGAACTATGTTACTCTCTCAAGATATAATATAAACACAGTTCTCATGGACGTAGCTTCCCCCCTGGAAGTGATCCACGTACATCCATGTGTTGTGCGACTGTTTCATGTGATTGTGCTCCACTTATTTGCTATCTGTTATCTGTTACATGAGATTTGCTTATCATTTAATGAATGTATGTATGCTATCCTTCAATTTACAGTAACATAGGAGGTCATATGCAAGTTGAATGTGTCGAGTACTATGTATATGAGTTTATCAGTGCTTGATTCATGACAATAGAAACTACTATGTTAAGTGACTTCTGTATATTTAGTTCAGTGAGTTGAGTGTAATTGATGTTAAGCATGTTAAACTGTAGAAGTTTAAGTGAGGTTGTTTAACACCTTAATGAAGGTTAACTGAGCTATTATACCCAGAAAGGAAGCCTCTGGACCTTGAGAGTTGATGAGTATATTGAGTCTTACTGTAGGAAATATCGTAGCGTAGAAAGGGCGATATCGCACTATCGGGGTATTAATTCTTGCACATGACCTAGGAACTAAGAATCAATCTCATCAAAGAATAATTAACAAATACTCATGAATTGGAAATAATCGGAACCATAATTGGTTTCCTCTCTGTATATTTAATAAACAAATAAAGGGTTACAATACCAATGCTAAGCAATGGCTTAACTCCATGAAGAATTTGAATACCTAAGGAGACAATTCAAATTCAGTGAGTGAGTCTAGCTTAACTGACTCTCAACCATTCAATCTCACTCAGTTAACCACTTGAACAAAACCCTAATTGACTCACCAAACCATAACTGAATTCGAAGTGCAATAAATGACTGAATCTCAACTGAAGGAGATCAAACACATGTCATAGCAATCCAACCATCAAGTGCTAGTGCTCCATGACTCCAATGAACACCGATGAGGTTAATTGAAGATGAACTGATCATCAGAATTTGGTGGAGGCACCTTGTTGACTCCAGATCATTAAATAATGATAAATAATCATTCAATAATATATTTAATGAGAGGAGGCACCCTAACTAACTGGTTGAACTAATTGTAACCACCATTTAGCAATTAGGTGCATTAATATCACTCAGATCACCCGCGGAGTGCTCCAGTTAACCTCCTTGACTGTAGGAGAAGGCTAAGTTAGCCTCCTTGACTGTAGGTAGGCGTGGGTGTGACTGGATAATGGCAATTAATTCTCCACTGATGTCAATTAAACATAGGATAGTGGTTTAACTAGGCCAATTTGACCGAAAGAGTGTGTATGATGGTAGATGTCTCCAACACCCCCCCTTAAGCTATACTCAGGAAGAGTTAGAAAACATAGATGCATAAAATGCTAGGGCCCTGGAAACAAATGCCATAACTCACCCTGTACAATAAAGTAACTGCTTAATATAACCAAGGAAACGGGGAAAACCTCATGGGAAAAATACCCCCCTCAAACTAAGAAGTAAATCAAGAATTGGTTCTTCTATGCAGAAACATCCTGAGACTGTGCATGTGAACCTCTGAATCCAAAATAAATGAATATTTCTGGAGGAATCTTCCACTTTGGAATAAAAACAATGCACTCAACTAAATCAGAAATATAAGTAGCTGCACAGTGAAAACTGGACCCATGTAGAGCAACTGAAATCATCTGAAGAGAGAGCAAAGGTTCTTGAGCATTCAAACCATGTGTGGAAGACTCAAGAAACTGATATGTTTCATCCCTGAACAACAAACCATTATTGGTAAAATCAGCCCCAAATCTTAGGAGCAAGTGTCCAAGCGGATGCAGAATGTCTTCCTCTTTACTAGTTCTGTGAGGAGATGAGCTTATGACCAAAGGTAGAGAATCCTTGGGACTCTGGAGAGTGAATTCTTGAGATCCATAATATGATATAGCTTCAGAAATATCTAATGATTCACAAAATAAAATATCATCAACCTCATAAGAGGAAACTAACACCAAATCCCCAGCAGCAAAATTGAAGAAGAACTACGGTACTTGATTTTTCACACCGGAATTGGTGAGAGCAACTACAAGCATGAATGAAATCTATTGAATTTTAAAATATGAAAAAAATAATATCATATCAGAATGTAAATCAGATCTAAATAAGTTCACAACAGATCCAAAACTGTGAAATGAAATCAAATCCCCAGCAGCAGTTTTGTAGGAGACTTGCGATACTTGTTTCTTCACACCGTTGATGAGAACAGCTACAAGGAGTACTGAAGGTTTATTGTAGAAATTCATGCCTGCAGTAGATTAATTTCACTCACAGCAATTAACAATTGATCATGCAAATTATCAACAATGGAGACTGAATATGGAGCTGTAACACAAAATTATATTAACTGAGTGTACAATAGCCAAACCTATAATAACATAGGCTGATGAATATATATAATACATGAGCAAATCTAATTCATAAGGAAGCATCCAAATCTAGCATAAAGCAGGCTTACCCAAAATAGGCAAATCCCCCATAGGTGTAAAAAGCTGATCCCAAATCTATCAAGGACCCCACGAATTAGCAAGGGTGCATGGGCAAGCTAAAGAGTGGTCAAATGGAAGCTCATACATGCTTTTTCATGGAGGAAATCATGGATGATGAAAGGGGAATAAAAAAGGTTCACCTCACCTAGTCTAGCTTTCCTTATGTGCTTTAAAAACTGGAAAAGCAGTCAACAAAGCAGAAAAAGCAGAAGGGCACCTAGGAGGCCAGGAATAAAGCAGATTTGATTCCCAAGACTTTCCCAAGCACTCCATGAGTCAATAATGGCAATTTTGACCTCTATGGATAGGCAATTGACAACTTGCACATGGTGGGACTCATGGACTAGGCAAATAAGACAAAATAAATGAAATAATGTCTAAGTGGGTAAATACTATGGGTTGATTATTCTAACATTTATGAACCTGAAATTTTGAACCAAGAAATATCAGATCATATCCAAATAATATCATATCAAATCCAATAAGGTTCATATCAGATCCAAAATTATGGTCAACCGAGACTGTAGATGCACAATTTTCTTCTTCTTCAAAATTTTGAATTTTTGTGCATGCAATCCTGCAGGAATTATCTGGAAGATCTAGATCATGGGGAGTGAATGTGTCACTCTTATAATCTAATATTTATTCCAAAATATCTAATTTTTTACATATTTTCACATGAGCAGCAACATTAGAGGAAGAAAAATCAAATTTCTCTTCACTTTCGGAAGCAATTACTGGTAAATTTTGCACAGAATTCAAAGGAAAATCACCGATGAATGTTTGCATGGAAGTGCAGCAGTGTTTTTCTTCAATATCATAGATTCGCATGTCTTCTTCTGTTTTAGCAATATGAGAAGATGATATATCAGATATCTCATGAACTTCCAGAGCATGAGGATAAGGAGTCACTTCATGGAGACTTTCTTCAATTCGAATTGAATGTGTAGAAGATTCTGCTTCATCTTCATCTTGAACAACTTCATCAGAGAGAGTAGAGGCTGAGAATTTTGAGTGAAGAACTCTTGTGGTGCTAGCTATGATTTCCAAAGTACTATTATGATCCTCATTGTGCTTGCCAAAGGTTCTGTCCAATATTGTCCATACTTCCTTTGGGTATTCAGCAGAATCAATAAGGTAGTACAAGTTATCAGAAAGGGTTAGACATATTGCTCCATAAGCTCTATCACCGTCATTTAGCCAGTCATTCTCATTCTCATAAGAATCTTTTCCAAGTCCAATAGACACCTCATAGAGACCTCGTCTCTTCAGATATGCAATCATCTTCAACTTCCATTCTGAATAGCTTGTGAATGGGGTGAGAAGAGGGATTGATGAGTCCATTCAAAGTTGTACCTGATAAAACCTGCAAATAAAAACAAAAGGGGCACCGTAAGGTCAGACAACCTGCACATTCTAGGCTTACATCACACCTAGCATAGTCAATCAAGCAAGCTTGATCAACAAGTTCTTTACTTGGGATATTGAGTGGTAAGCCTTGGTTTCTGGTGCAATGCTGGATTTTTGAGCTATTGCTCAAATTTCATGGAGAAATCTGTCAAAAATATTGTTTTTGAGAGATAGATATTTTTCTCGCCGCATGCTCTGATACCATATTAATTCTTTCACATGATATAGGAACTAAGAATCAATCTCATCAAATAATAATTAACAAATACTCATGAATTGGAAATAATCGAAACCGGAATTGGTTTCCTCTCTGTATATTTAATAAACAAATAAAGGGTTACAATACCAATGCTGAGCAATGGCTTAAATCCATGAAGAATTTGAATACCTAAGGAGACAATTCGAATTCAGTGAGTGAGTCTAGCTTAACTGACTCTCAACCATTCAATCTCACTCAGTTAACGACTTGACCAAAACCCTAATTGACTCACCAAACCCTAACTGAAGTCGGAGTGCAATAAATGACTGAATCTCAACTGAAGGAGATCAAACACATGTCATAGCAATCCAACCATCAAGTGCTAGTGCTCCATGACTCCAATGAACACCGATGAGGTTAATTGAAGCTGAATTGATCATCAAAAGTTGGTGGAGGCGCCTTGTTGACTCCAGATCATTAAATAATGATAAATAATCATTAAATAATATATTTAATGAGAGGAGGCACCCTAACTGACTGGTTGAACTAATTGTAACCACCAGTTAGCAATTAGGTGCATTAATATCACTCAGATCACCCTTGGAGTGCTCCAGTTGGCCTCCTTGACTGTAGGAGAAGGCTAAGTTAGCCTCCTTGACTGTAGGTAGGCATGGGTGTGACTGGATGATGGCAATTAATGCTCCACTGATGTCAATTAAACTTAGGATAGTGGTTTAACTAGGATAATTTGACCAAAAGAGTGTGTATGATGGTAGATGTCTCCAACATGGGGGAGCTGCGGTGTGAGATATCATAGGTTAAGAGTGGGGCAGAAGGGAAGGTTCGCGCAATGCCCTAGAAGCTGTGAAGCGATAAGAGTCAGTCCCATAGCAGAGTTAGCTAGAAAGAGAGAAACAACCCTTGCTGAGAGATTTAGCTGGTTAAGTAGAGTCAGAGAAGATAGGATTCTATAGAACCTAGTTGAGGAAACCTAATTCTTCAGCCACCCCATCTAGGATCACTTCGGGTGAGACTTCAGGTCGTTCTGCGGTCTGTCGCCGAAAGGGCCAGTGAGCTAGGGGTTTTGTTGGTACAATAAAGTAAACCCAGGTCTACCAAGAGAAGACCAACAATAGCTGAAAAAAAAATGATCAAAAAAAAATAGATACACAATTCTAGTTTTCTAATTAGTACTACAACGAATCTCTTTCCCCTTTCGGGTCAATCGGGAAGTCATGGGGTAAGTATTAAGATTACTTTGAAATATAAAGTATGGAATATGAAATTAATAATAAAATAAATTATACTACCCTGCAGATTAGATCAATGATAGTTTGAAAATAAATGAGCAAAAAGCAACAAAAAGGACACCGAAGCAAATCCCCTTAGGGGGGATGGGGAATGGGATCGAAAGAGCCAATTCAAAAAATTACTTTTATTAAAAGTGGTTAGAATATCAGAGAACTGATATAATTCATATTGATCCTTATATGGAGTGAAATCAAGAGCTTACAAAGTGTGAAAATTAAAGGTTTTGGTCAAATGGGAGACCCCTGGGGGGATTTGAACGCTCTTGAGGCCACTTCCGAACAGCAGCTTCCTTTATTTTCTATAAAACCTGCTAAAAACCAGAAATCATATCATACTGAAATATTCCCCAAAATACTCTGAAAGTACCTTTGGGTTAGCTCACTTTTAACCAAAAAATGCTAAGTAAAAACTAGTTAAAAAAGGTTAAAAAAAAGGAGCCAAGGAAAGCAAGCTTTCCTTGGGATCTTGGCTTGCTGTTTTTGCAGCCAATGAAATATTCACTGATTTCTGGATTTATATTTTATAACATAAAATAGAAATCTAATGCATGCAAGCTACAATTTTTCTTTAAATTTCCATGCAAAAAGGACGATTTCCCTAAAGCTAGATCTAGAATGCTTATGAAACTTTTTAACTGTAAGATCTAGACTATGGGATTTGATAAGATATATCTATGTTGGAATTAATTTTAAGATGATATATATAAGAAAAATCAAAGCTATTAACAAAGTAACTAGGTAAAAATGTTGATTTTGAGGGAGGAAGAGGAGGAGAGAAATGCTGGTTTCCTTGAAGATCCACAGTGGAGCTTTCAGGTGGAATGTCAAGGGAATATTCCTTTGGAAGGTTTTGAAGAGAGTGAAGAAGCAAACTAGATCAGAATCCTCTCCAATGTAGGAACCTGCAGCTCAGTTTAAATCAAAGAACTTGCCAAGAAACTTGTGAGATTCGATTAGTACATACACAGAGATTCAAGATAACATGCATATAAGCTTATAGGACATGCTGAATCTAGATATCTAAACATGCATCAAAGGAAAGAGATGGTCAATAAACTTATTGAAAAGAACCTTTCCTATCAAGATTATAATAATCATATTTTCAATCTTAACAACGGATCTACAAGCAATTAGCAAAAAAATGAACACAGATACTGGTTACCTCAGTAAAATAATGGCAATAATCATCCACAGATGTAATGGAACAACACCGTCTAGCCTCCAAAGCTTTTATTTATTTCAAATGAAGAATAACAACAGTACAATAGCAGCAACACCTCAATCCCATTTCTAACTAGCTTGGAAGAGGATTTTGTTCTTGGATATATACAAACACCAGGAGATCCATCCCATGGGGGGCGCAAATCCCAAGGATATAGACCAAATATGTTGATGGAGAGTCCATCAATGCCTGATCTGTGTCTAACTGAGACAGATCTGAGTCTCACTGAGTGCAATTTTCAATAGGAGATCTGATCTGACTGACACCTCAACTTGTTGACTGAAGCATCCACCAAAACTCATCTAGATGAGCCAATACATGTTGAGGAGAGAGGGAGGGAAAAATTCCCCATAAAGGATGCTAAAGATCAACTCTGGATCTGATTTGATCACCTCCTTCAGTTAAGGATTTTTCAAATCCAGTCAATCTACTTCAGATCTAACTGATTTCAATCAAATCGGCTGAGAATCCACTGATTTATGATTTTGGATTTGCTCCATTATTCATCAATTTATTAATTAAAATAATCAATAATTGATTTTTGGGGCTTTCTGACCCCGAGTGATGGAAAATCACTCAAAACTAGGAAATAGTGGGTCCATGGGTTTACATGGTGCTCTTAGCTTGAAAATGAGCTCCTACATGACTGAAACTGATTATTTGGCCCACTTTTATTACAAAATCAATTTTTCCAATTAAACTATTAAAAAATAGCCTAAGTTTTGGAAAAATTAATTTTTTAATAAAAAACACTAAAAAAACTAAAAAGATGAAAAATTGAAAAAAACTAGGGGGACTTAGACATGTTCATATGACTCGACCATGATGTCTAGCATGCTTATACATTGACACATAGACTCTAATAACCTCAATAGGCATAAATGCCAATCCAACCACCCCAAATTTGGAGGTATGGAATGAAAAACTCAAAAATTATCAGTCATTTATTCAACAACCAATAATAACCAAGGGAAAAAACACGATGGGATGATCAGATAGACAAATAAAGTCTAAGAGACCGAGTCTTTTACAAACACTATCATGCTAGAACATTTATTACAATTCCCCCATGGGGTATGAACATGTGATATAGTAAAACAAAGCTTCCCATAAGCAAGACTGAAGGTTCTCTGAAGTCCAAACAAGTTATCCTTGTCCAGTTCACCAGGCTCACTTGATAAAAAAAACCACTAAGTGCAACTTAGGTGGTAACACATCATCCACAAAACCATTTATTTTTCTTGCATGTATTTGGCATAGAAGTGCCCTCGGACTTGCACTCAGATCACATGTAGGGAAGTTTGTCCACTGCAACACATACACACACTCTCCTGACCTCTATCTGAGAGCCACCTCGGTTTGTGTGCCTCTGCCACACCCACTCCCAGGCCGCGGCCGTGATCTATCCCATGCATGTATTGGTATGTTTGAGAGCCTTCTACTCCGTCCATACTGCACGGATGACCTTTGGACCTTTATCCACCGTCCCGACATGGGGCACCGCCCGTGCCACCACAATCGGTTGACCACACTGCAGTTTCGTTTAAGCTCTTTTCTGACTCCTTAAAACAATGAAAAGATAGCTGAACACAGCTGCTTCCTTTCCCACTCGCTAAAGTATAGGAAAGGGTGTCTACATTGTCTTGTTTACCTCCTTTTGTGCACCATGTAGACCATCAATTGAAAAGGACTTTCTTGGAACACTCAAGCCAAGACCATTCCCCTCTGCATACTTTTATGCTTTCTTGGACAGAGGGGCCACACGTTACAAAAAATATCACTACTGGTTGTCATTAATTTCTTTTCCAGCCGTCTCATCAAGAAAATATTACCGAGGAAACTTGGTTTCGTTCATGCTCATAAAAGTATCTGAATGACCGTCCAGTCAGTATAGGTTCAACCTTTTCCAGCCTGATTAGACTACCAATGGTAAAGAAGTCTCTCATCCCCTCCAGGATAGGCGAGCTCTGCTATGTGTACTTTTATCCCTTTTCAGGCACAGGAGACTACCAACAAAAAAGAGCCCCCACTAGAGTCTTCTTCGTGCTTTCAGACTCTCTAAAATTAAAAGCACCATCGAGCATTTACCTTCTTGGGCTCGTAAAAAATCCAGGAGATAGTACCATAAAGGTGTCCCTAGACACCACCCCACAGAAAAATAGTTTGGAAGCAATCCCCCGTTGGTTCAACTTTGTTCAGAATACTCTACAATGTGTATTCCTTGGATCCCATCAATATCAAAAGTGTCTATATCCTCCAAGCATTTCCCATCTGCAGCGACATTCCCGATATTACAGCTATGATCCCATTCCCATGAGTCAAGTTTCATTTGCTTCCTGGTCTGCCCTATTGTCATACTATAAACAAAGGAAGTTTGAGTCCACCACACTCCCCCTACCCCTGTTCAATTATTTCCCTCCCCATCCCCCCCCCATTCAGTGGTTTAGTCCGCAAATTGTCTCACACCTTTCGGTTATCTCCGTCACGCTCCTGGTCAAGGAAACATCATTGCCTTGACTAGGGACAGGTCTCCCTCTGTCGATGCCAACACACACATTCCAGAGGATAGACCCAAAGTTCCCTGTATCTTGGTTTCATTAACATCATTGATGAGTTCCTTGTACCACTTGAGAAGAGCCCTTAGTACCTCTTGGGATGGTTGTTTCTCACGTGCTCAACTCCAACTCCATCACCACACCATTGAGATTCGTACAAGGTTTGGTCCACATAGTACTTGGTTGAAGACCCCAGATGTCACTCGACTCTAGTACATTGATGAGTCTACTCAAGGGACCTAAATAGGTTATGTCCCTTGTGATTTCCGGGTTGTGTTGGAGATAGTATTCAAAATCCCCAGCAGTGCTTCGATATACCTTTATGATTGATGCAACATACTTGTACCACAGAGACTCTGAATCTCAATCAGTGAGTCCATACAGATATGTACTGTTCCAAATCTAGTAGACCATCAATCATGAAGATATAGCATTCCATGAGAATTCCATGGGTCCAATGTACCAGATCAACATTGTATTCAGCCTCACATGGAGGCAACCATTATTGTAACATCAGTTGTATATGATCGGCTCTTGTATTTTAGAGCATAGATCAAATTATTCTTTTGACATTGTCACGAGCATGGGGATGCCTGCCTCATACATATACATGTCAAACATTATTTGTATCTCACCCATTGATGGGAACCATATTAATACAAAAAACCAAAATCCACCATGCCCTAGCCTCGGAAGCACCACCTCTACACAACAAATCCTATGATGTCCATCAGCCATACATTGAGCTCCTACCCTCACACATTAGGCGGCAATCTGTTAACCCAAAAATATCCCACTCATCTCTCCATGGCCTACAACACCCAAGGACACCATCTCACGACCCTCCATTAGACCCCCACACCCTCAAAATAGCTAAAGGATGAAGAAAAGAGCTTAAAAACCCCAAAAAGGATCCCAAAATACTCTCATAGGTGCTAAAGCCCCCAAAAAGGGGCTAAAACCCTAAAAGGAGCTAGAATTAGGGCGGAATGGGCTAAAATCCCAAAAAAGGGGCTAATTCTTGGACCAAGGGCTTAAAACCCTAGAACCCCAAAAAAGCTATAAAAGGAGGGTGGGGGGTCACTCTCAAAACAATTCTCCCTTGCATACTATTATGCTGCCCATGGATGCCTTGAGACAACTTTGCCTCTCAAGCCACCCACTCCCTCTCCTCCATCTCCATTGAGCCATTGCTCCCCCCATCTAAGAGAGGTGCTTCCACAAGCTAGGGCATGGTGGCCCATTTCCACTAGAGAAGGTATAGCCTGTCTTTCATGTTTTATTTCTTTGCTTCTTAGTTTTCTTTGCTTTCTAACCATTGTTTCCATTTTCAGGTTTTATGTTTAACATTGTTTTGCAGGTATTTCAATCTATTGTAGCTTAAGATTTGTTTGCAAGTCTTAGGAAGTGGAACCCTAACCCTTATTTGTAGAGGGGTTCACCATTGCTTCTCTTCTTTCTGTTCTTAGTTTAGTTTACAGTTTCTGTCCATTTACATCCCATTTTTTTTTTCTGCATTTAACCACGTAGGAACCTACCCTTCTATCCTATAGACAGAAGGGAGCCATTCCTGCCCGTGTAGCAAGGGTAAATCCCTGCTACACATCTCTCACACAAAAGGACACTATGGATAGAGGAGCTTGAATACAAATTCAGAAAAAAAAAGGCATGCAGGAGGACTCAAAAAGGACCAAAAATTCCAGAAGCACAAAAGTACAAAATGGCATGAGAATGAGGAACAAAATAATATTTCTTTTTACCATATGTTACAATCCTGTGGTGTCCAACCTGGGAGATACCCGGAGACAGTAAAAATGAAACTCATATTCCTGGCCTCAAAAGAGTTATCTTGACTTTGAAATCTTGGTTTTCCATTTTCCTAAATTGGACTACCATCAATGATTAAAAGTACATACATTTTCCATTTGAGAAATCCAGACATCTAGAAGAATTCAACATGTTGTTTTTATTGTCAAATAGTCTGTTACTTACGGAAGAAATTATCTAGAGATCTATGTTCACCAGGTAGTCGCCAATTGTTGCAGCTGCAACTTTTTTCCCAAATTTCTAAAAAAATTTGGACCCTCCTTCTGATTTTATCTAGCCCAAGTTTGTTTAGTCTTTTTAAACCTTTCCTAGGAGTCCATTTTTCTTCGCTTGAGAAGTTGATTGTCAGAAGCTCAGTCAATTATTTTTTGTCGCTGTTTTAGGGGTTACATGATCTAATACTATCGCTATTTTTTTGCCGACACCATGGAAACCGTGAAGTCTTAGTTATATTTGAACTCTTAACTCTAATTTGTTTTCAATGATTTTTCACTGTAGGAAGTTTATTAAGGTTTGAATCGGGGTATTAGTCCTCTATGCCGCCGATGGAAAGTCATGTTTTTCACCGATGAGCTTTTATCTCCTTTGTTTATTTTTCAAAAAACTTTACTTTTTGACTTTTGGCATTTTTTTTATTATCAACGGTTGGAGTTTTAGTCTTTAACGACATCGCCGTTTCGGAGGCCTTGTTGTTTGTCTCACCGACACTGTGGAGTATTTTGCGTCTCAAGGTTCCAATGAGTGAGTCATTAGCTTCTTCGATCGTCGACGATTTTATATTGTCACAAAAGCCATATTCAGTCCATCTCCCACCATTGCGGCTATGTAGCACTCTATCTCGCCAATGCATTAGTCCTTCTGATCGCCAATGCCGACCTTTAGCACTTAGCGGTTCCGATCACCGACATTTTTGTGATTCAGAAGCCATAGTTGGTATGACTTCCATCATTGTGGCTGCTTTGTCAGCTATCCACCTGATGTTAGTGTTTCTAATCATTGATACTTAGTCATTACAGCTTCCGACCACCGATGATTTTGTGAATTGGAAGTCGTAGTCAGTCTGTCTTCCATCGTTGTGGTGGCATAGTGAACTAACCTGCTGATGCATTAGTTGTGATAGCCCAGACACTTAGCATTATAGGTCTTCGACATCAATTGACTTAATAGTTTGGCGGGACCCGTAGTCTGTTCGTTGTCCACCGTTGCGGCTATGAATAGGACTATTCTTCCATAGTCTTTAGTTCTTCCAATCGCCGATGGTTTTCATTTGATCCTGGAAGACATAATTTGTATGTCTTCCATTGTTGTGGCTCCTTAGTGAACTAATTGTCTGATGTTGTATTAGTTTCAACTGTCGATAAGGGTTTTCCCGCCATTTTGTGTGATCTTTTACCATATTTCATGGGCGATGGAGGTTTTTGTTTTTGTTCAAGTTAGGGATTTCGCGATGAGAACATAGTACAGGGCCTCACATTTGATGATTAGTTTTATTGATAGTGTGGTTTACGTTTTGATTAAAAATCTAGATGATCTTGAATGCAGTCTGGATTAATGATGAGCTTTTTCATTTTAACTGCAGGAGGATTTAGAGGATTTTTTAGACCCAGCTTGGGGATTGCTGCTGCAAAGAAGATATGTCTAGAAGACAAAGCAGAAGAAAGGAGGCAATAATGAAGAATTAGGGATAAATAAAGCGAAGAAGAAAGTGAGGGTTAGAGATCTCAATAGATCAATAGTAGTAGAGGGTTGGGCTTGGGAAAAGTTCATCAGTTACCAAGCTGGTGCCTTTTTATAAAAGTGCTCTTAAATCTTAATCTAAAATGTAATGTATTGTATAAATCATGACCACTCACTAAAAGACAAAATTGTGGGATTAAATGGTTGGGGTAGCCCAAAGGTTTTGTTGTTTTATATAACTCTAGGAGAGTTTGATGTAAGAAATAACTTTTTCCCAGATATATTTTTGAAAGTATGTTGTAAGAAGAACTATTTCCTTTTGCAATAAAGAAATTACAAGTTTCCAGTTGGAGAAATCTTGGTGGACGGTTTCAAATGCTCTGCTATGGATTTGTTGAATGTGAACTATTTTGTTTTCAGTTGTTATACATTAACTGTGAGATCGTTCTAACTCTTTGAACCTATGTTCTTGTTATGAATGCACTCTAGTTTATTCTACAAAATTTCCACTATGAGTAATGAAGGCTTTTCAAAAACAATGAGCTATCTTGTTGTTTATATATCTATTAATGTTCATGTGTTTTGAAATAAGTAACAGCTATATGTGATTTTTCTTAATGCATGCGCATAAATACATTACTCATTGATAAATGATAATCTTGCTCCCTAGGGATAGGCTAGATAGTTAGTTTTAGTTTCTTGCTGTTTGTTAGCACTTAGAATGTACCCAAGGTTGTAAAGGTAAATCCCAAGGTAACATCAAAACCACTTTAGAAAGAAACTGGTTTTTCTTCCAAAGAGGGATCTCTCAATACAAATTCAACGAAACCAAATATAATTAACATACAAATATTTGTATAGATGGTTGAAACAACACATAACCATTGGGCATGGAGTCACATAAAAATAAAAATATCACAAAGACACATACATGAGATTTATCAAAGGCAAGGTAACCATTTCATCACAGTCATTCCTTTAGTTCAGGTGGGATAGAAGAGACAATGAACAGCCCATTAATACAGAGCATCAAATATGAGTTCTATATTAACTTTAGTAGAAGAATGTATAAAATATCCAAAACATTGATCAGAGCATAAACATTATGAATTCTAACCATCCAATACTGTGTTTCAGACACGAAGAAAAACAGAATGAAGTGTTACACTAGAAAACACAATCACATAAGGAAAGAAATACGGACTGTAATGGAAATGACATAGGAATCTCTGATAATTCTTATGCATTCGTTCTGTTATTCAAAAATAATATGTCTTTCAAAACCTTCAACAACACGATGGGTTCCAACCCCCATCAAATAAAATAGATGCAAATATATACATAAAATGATCCATCTTCCAAGAAGATCCACAACTGAATGACCGGCTTAAATAAAGTCTTGTAACTAAATTCCTAACTTCTAGGAATAAACTACAGCTTCAATCCTAACAGATCATTAAATTAAATCAACTTGGTATAAGGCCTATCCCAGTAGCTCCTTAGTGTGCAACATCTGTTCTCATGAATGAAGGATGTATTTTATTTTTCCAAACCTTTCCATAGCTTTGCATTGCTCCGCGCTTGGGGTATCATATTCCATCATCTCTCGAATTGACACTTCTAACTCCATGTAAGATTCGTATGATACCTTGGGAAATCCTCTCCTGATGATTAAGAACTTTTGTAAGATTTCAAAATCCTCCGCCAATTTGTCCACAATAGCTTTCCCTGTTAGGCCTTTTTCCAAATCATCAAATTTGGAATGATCCATGTGGCTTTGAACTAACAAGCTATGATAGTGCTCCTGATAGAACATCCATCCTTCCTCATCCCAAAAGGATGGTAGGCCGTCCTCAAATAGCTCTTTGAAAACCTGCTTGAAGTTATTAACCTGTGAAAGCATTTCATTTGCCTTGTCCTGGACTGTCTTCATTAAATGGTGCTTGTGGATAAAACTTTTAGCCCATAGTACTATTGATATTCTGTCCTTTATTCCCATATGATGTAATTTTTGGTATGTTAATGAATTTAAAAAATTCAATGTGTTCTGGGCTATGGTAAGGGGTCTTCTCTCCATGTTTTCATTTACTAACTTTAATCTTTGGTGAGCCAAATTGATCAATATGTTTTGATCATCGATAAATTTCAGATGGTGCCTGAATTTAGTGATTTCTATAGATAAGGTGTCCCAAATGATGTGCTTTTCCCCTTGGAGAGGAGAGGACCTTTCCCAATGTTTCTTTCTTTTAGGTCATTGAATTTATTTTGTAGCTGATTCCCATCTTGCAATATTTTATTTTTATTCTCACTTACTTTGGCTAGCTCATACTTGATCTTTTCATTTTCTACCTTTAACTCTTTTATTTCTTCATCTTTTAGGCTTACTTGGGACATAGGTACTAACAAATCATCTGCAGAAAAATCATGTAATGGCTTCTCAATATTTACAATAGACAGGTCCTCATCAGTAGGAGTTTGACTCATCAATTCCTCCATGATCTCCTTTTCATCATTTTGGTCCTTTTTTAGCATGGCGATTTGAGATATCAGCTCACTTCATTCAGTTTCCCACCTATCTTTTTCCTCTTGTAATTCAATAGCTCTTCCTTTATGTTCCATCATCTCTTGGTGGACCTTGTCTTTTTCTTCTTGCAGTGCCAATAATTCAGATGATTGAACATGCTCACTGCTTGGGATCTTTAACTTTTTCTTCAAAACTTGGAGAGCATTGTCCTTTTCTTCCAGCATTCTTCTGATCGTGTGGGTGTTATCTTTTTCACTTCCTGAATTGATAATATCTACTTGTAGCTTTTTAATTTGGATGGCATTGGCCTTATTTTCAACTCTTTCATGTTTTACTTGAACCTCTAACTTATCTACCAAAATTTGTAGCTTATTGATTCTCATCATAGCTTGCAATAGGTCTGAATATATAATGTCACTTGTTTGCTTATGTAGCTGTATCTTGTCGGGTACACTAATCTTGTCCAACCTTACTTCCATCTCTGTCATTTTTTTATCATTAACCATGGCCAATTTGAAGGTATTTCTTTCTATATCTCAGGCAGAAATCAAGGAGGTTTTTGGATTGCTTAAACTCCTTACCCGTGGGAGTAAACTCCTTGTATCTTCCAGAGACTGCTTTCGCTTTTCCATATAATTGGATTTGACCTCCTCTTTGGATTTGAAAATCGGACTTAATTCTGAATTATCCACACTTTTAAAAGAAAATTGATTTACTTGTACATATTTCGTTGGGACTAAAGCAACTTTCTTGAAATCATCAGAAATCTCTTCACTTGAAACTCCACCAACTTGTAACAATCTTGCCTTTTTATGTAATCCATCTTCATCCACTTCCATACTTTCAATTTGAGACAGACTCCTTTTAATCAAAAAATTAGGACCCTCTGTCACTTGTGATACTATAGCTGTTAAAGTACTTGCATCTCCATCGGACCCTTCAATTTCCATAAACTACAACAAATTTGGTGTTTCATTCAATCCTTCAATAAACTGGTGTTCAAATGGTTTGTTTTTGTTGGCCTACTTCCTTAGGGAAATTATGTGGTGAGGATCATAATTTTCCTTTGGCTCTTTTTGAAATTCCATACTTCCCAATAAGTTTTCAATAAACACTAAGGCACCCTTATTTTTGAAAATAAAAGATCTAACCTTGAGAGGGAATTTGATATTTGAATATTTTTTTAAGGCTCCAAAATGTTCTTCCTCTGAGTGTAACCTTTGCCTCATGAACTCTAATGCAAAAACTCTAGGAGTGAGGAAAGAGGGTAACTTATATGGTTCCCAAGTGAATCCATATATCCTCAAAATAGTACAATCTTTATGCAGGAACCAGTCTCTGACTCAATCCTCAGGTGAGCACTGCATCAGACATTTCATATCTTCTAACACATGGGGCAGCATTTCATCAAACAACATTTTATATATCTCTGACATGATTGAATTATCAAACTCAAACATCCTGATCTGCTTGGGCAAATAAGAAGAGAAGATGGTACTCAAAAACTGTAATTCAGTGACATTTGAACACAACAACATGTTCAACAAGTAAGTTTGAAATTTAAAGAACCTGACCTTCGGGAATTCACTTAACTGAAGGTGTATTGCTTTCGCCAAGTACTCATCTAGATTGAAAATAGGAACCGATTGAGACTCCGAACCAAATGAACTTATTTTTAACAAAAAACCAAGGATGACTTCATTTACGCGACAATCATCATCAAGACCCAAAAATTGATAGACGAAGGATACCACTAATTGGACTTCATTTTTGAAAATATGAACATGGTAAGGCAGGAAAATACGGTCTAAAGACTGACCCTCTTTCAAAATACTGGACAGAAATTTGCAACGGACTTCAGTGATACAACTTTTGTACAATTCAGTAAGAATAGACTCATTTACAGGTTCGTGGTTGTCAGGGTATTTGTCGAGCAGGTTTAAGTTTTCGTGGATGACTTTGGCATTGATTTTACAGAGTATTCGAGAAGTAGACTGATTGACAATGACTCTTTGAGAAGGGGAATAATTAACCATGCACCACTCTACGAATTCTGGAAAATGCAGGGTTTGTTCGACGACAAAATAATATAAAAAGGATTTACAGACATTTAAGACATCATTTCCCTGTGAATTATAATTCCACAACCTCTCTTTACTGACTGATACACTTCCTATGGACAGGAATGGGTCACACACCCCCCGGTCTATATCAACCAGATAGTCTTCTCGGTCATCGAAAATATGACCAGACCCTTGCAATTCCTTTTATTGGTCCGTACTTCAGTCTATAATGGTAACCAGATAGATGAATTATGGGTGTTTGAGCCTTACCTGTTACCGTGACTGCATGCATTTGAAATTGACAGTCGAAGGTTGATGAGCACACAGGTCTTTTTCACAATCATCCGGTGCCAATAAAATAATTACCGAACAAGTCAACTATGCTTTTATAGGACCCCCACTCCGGAGGCTCCCTTTGGCGGTTTCCACCAAACCACTTTTGCCTCTGGAACGCGCCACGGTCGACCACGTGTACAATTTTTTTATTATTCCGATACCGCCCTTTACTTCCAAATATCGCGCAGCTTCCCACTCCGGATCCATCATTGACCATCGATCTATTTCACCTTCATTTTTTAGCCATTGGATCAAGTGACATGTACCTAATTCCACCGAGCGTCCTCATCTTATCCAACGTGCAAGTTCCATTGCGAATTTATCCACGATCGTTGATGTAATCCACCTTTATTTCCCCGCCGTTAGATCGAGTGACACGTACTCCTTTCCGCCGGGTTTCTTTGTTTTAACAAACATGCAGGTTCACAAGGCGGAGTTTGCCAAGACCATAGATTTCATCAAGCTGGATTGATGACCGTTGATCTCTATGTTACATTGAACACCAGCACGTACTTATCCTTCTTGCACCTTTTAGAGAGCGGACATAATACGAGCCATTGATCTTCCACTTTTCCACTCTATATCGTTTGATCCCACGACATTTCACCACTTACAATTCCTTTGTCTTACTCTTATACTATAAATTTTAACCAAAGTTTGACAAGTGACCATTATTTCCTCCTCACCATTGTCTCTTTTCTCCCCTGCTAAATAATAGTGCTAACAGTTGGCTCCATCTAGGGATGATATCCTCCCCGCGAGGTATCAAAGAACTCGTAGACCAGGTGCCTGTTTTTTATTTTTCACAATAACTTCCAGAAAACTCATTTTTTGTTTTTCGTAGATATATTATTTTTTGTTTTTAGAAAGGAAAATCATGCCTCCTGTATCTTAGGGCCTTCACTGCGGGCTTCAAATACATTCATCCTACCATTCATGTTGACTTTGTAAAGAGAAATGAGTATTTATAGGCTATAATACAAATTTTACCCTCCTCCTTAGGACAGGTAATGTTTCAAATACCTTCCATTGATGGGGTTACTATCCAGAGGAACCACGTTTAGATATTCCAGCAAAAATGCGTTTTTCCCTCTGTAACCAACAACAACATAAGGACCTACCCACATATGATCGAATTTCCCATGTTTTTCTTCTTTAGGAGCATCCCATTTCAAGACCAAATCATCGATTTGAAACGGTTCTTCTTTGATTCTTCTGTCAAAAGTACTTTTCATTTTTTCTTGATGTAACTACACCTTGTCATAAGCCTTATTTCTTTGTTCTCTCAACCCAATAATCTGATTTATTCTCCTTTGCATGTGATTTGGTTCTTCTTTCTGATCTTGGAAATACCTCATGACTGGGACACCTAACGATGCTGGAAAAACAACTTTAGTCCCATACACCAGTTGGAATGGAGACATGCCAATCACCCTTTTGGTACTAATCCTATAAACCCACAGAGCATAGTTGAGCTTGGTGTGCCAGGACCTTTTGTTATCTTCTAACAGCTTCCTGATGATCCTCACTAGGCTTTTATTAGAGGATTCTACCAACCCATTTCCCTGCGGATAATAGGAAGTTGAATGATTGAGGGTTATATTATACTCGTGACAAAAATCAATCATTTTCTTGGATTTAAACGCAGCTGCATTATCTGTTACTATTCTTCTGGGGCACCTGAATCGAGCCAATATATTTTCCTCAAGAAAATCCATGATTACATTCTTCGTGGCTCTTCTAGTGGGGATAGCTTCAATCCATTTTGTAAAATAGTCTGTAGCTGTCAAAATCCATTTGTGTTGTCCTGATGAATTGGGATTTATTTCGCCAATAAAATCCAAACCCTACTACTGAAAAGGAGCTTCTACTGTTATGGGGTTCAAAGGGAGAGGAAGTACTTTTCTTTTTCCATAAAAAATTTGGCATTGATGACATTTACTAGTTTCTTTATACACATCTGAAAATAATGTAGGCCAATAATAGCCTGCTCTTAGAATTTTGTTTGCCATCACCTTCCAAGAATGATGCCCCCCACAATCTCCCTTATGAAATTCTTTGACTGTATGCTGAGCTTAATTTTCCAAAAGATAATTCAGCAACACTCCTCCGGGGTCTTTCCAATAAAGATATTGATTTAGAATACAAAATTTGGCAGCTTTTAATTTTATGGATCGGGCTCTTGAATTACTCAATCCCTCCAGTGCTTGCAAATTTTGAAGGACATACATAATATCAGAATACCATGGAGAAGCCACAAAATCAGCCATTACTTCCACTTCTATATCTAACTGATTAGCTTGATGAGATAAGAAATTAATTTGCAAAGATTCATAGTTTGAATTAGCCATCATTTTAGCTAACCCTTTTCCTTTAATCAACTTGGTGGGCTTTATTTCGATATCATACTCCAACAATGTAGCAAACCATTTTGCTCTTCTACCTTCTGGATCTGGTTGTGTCAAGATTCCCTTTACTGCAGTAGATGGAACATGTGCAATTATATGTGAATGTAGAATATACACTCTGAAATCCTTCAGTGCTTTGACTAAGGCATAAGCTTGTTTCCCCATAATGTCATATTTCAATTCTCCATCCCTTAACATTTTGCTAAAAAATGCTATGGGCTGTTCCAAATACTCATCATTTTTCTGTAACAGAACTGCTGCTATAGTATATTCTGAAGCATATGAGAATACCGAGAAATCTTTGGTAAAATCTGGGCTCACCAACACAGGAGCCTCTGATATTGCTTTTTTGATTTCCCAAAAATACTTTCTAGCTTCAGCACCCCATTTTATCTCGTGACCTTTCTTCAACATATTTGTGATATTCATTAAGATCTCAGCAAAACTTGGCACAAACCTTCTCAAAAAATTTACCTACCCCAAGAATGATTGTATTTCTTTTTTACTCCTGGGTTCACCCACTTTCAGAATTGCACTCACCCTTTCAGGATCAATTTTTATTCCATCTTTTGATATTATATGGCCCAACAACTTTCCTTCTTCCAATGCAAAATTGGACTTCTTTGGATTCAATGATATGCCAAACTTTCTACATTTCATGAAAACTTTCTCTAGATGACGCAAATGCTCTCTGTCAGATTTTGAATAGACTGTGATATCATCCATGTAGATCACTACAAAATTCCCGATTTCCTCTGCAAAAGCAATGTCCATAGCCCGTTGGAAAGTAGCTCCTGCATTCATTAAGCCAAAAGGCATTTTTGCATACATAAAAGTGCCACAAGGTGTAGTGAAAGCAGTTTTTTCTTGATCTTTAGGTAATACTTTGATCTGATTATAGCCGGAAAAACCATCCAACATTGAAATTCTTTTAGCTCGAACTACTTTCTGCAATATATGGTCCATCTTTGGCAAAGGATAATTGTCCTTCATAGAAACTTTGTTCAAGTTCCGGAAATCTATACACAATCTTATTTCTCCATTCTTCTTTCTAAGAGGAACAAGGTTTGCAACCCATCTTGAAAACCTTAGAGTGACAATGATCTTGGCATCAAATAACTTTTAAATCTCCTTCTCAATAATAGGGAGTAGCTTAGGGTTTATCCTTCTAAGCTTCTGCTTGAAAGGTTTCTCTCCAGGATTTATAGGAATAGTATGCTGTATGATAGACGTATCATACTCCTTCAGATCATCATAACTCCATGCAAATACATCCGTATTTTTTTTCATTAATTTCACATACCCTTCTTTTTCTTTTTCAGGAAACTTCCTGGACAACTTCACAATCTTAGGATTCTCTTCGGTGCCAATATTCTTATCTTCAATAGCATTCTCAACGGGATTTACTTTGGGATTCTTAGCTACATCATTCTGATCAAAAAAAATTTCTAAAGGAATTAGTCCTCTTGGTATGAAATTGCTTTTTAACTGGATAATATCTTTATCTCCTAAGGTTCCCTTTAACTTTTCAGCACCATTCCCTTCTTCCTCAAGCTCTTCCTCATCTGGAATACTCTCGCCATTGTCATTTTTGGTGTCAATAGGAGTATTCACAAATTCTCCTAAGAGCTCTAGGAACCTTCTGATCTGCATATCATCTTCGAACACTTGCCAGTATTTAGAGTTATCAATAATAGATGGTCTATTCACAATTTCCACTTGGTATTCCCTTTGACCAGCAACAGGGGTTTCAAATTTTCCATCGGCCACAGCTAAAGAATCAACTACCAAATTTTCATGTCTGGGAACTACCTAAATTGCATGCTCTGTAAAGAAGTTTCCCAACATATCCCATACTTCATTTCTATAACCTCTCATCCGAGGATGCCTGGTTTGATAGCTCTCATTTATTGATTTATCACCAACTCTGAATCTCCCAAGACTCTTATTTTTTGAGCTCCCAAATATTTCAAAGCATGTAATCCTAGTAACAAAGCTTCATATTCTGCCACATTATTTATGCACTCAAAAGTTAATTTATATGATAAAGCTTTGAAATCCCGAATAGGAGAAATTATATACACACCGGCTCCAGCACCGATTTTTGCAGCAGATCCGTCAAAGTACATAATCCACTGGCCTTCCCTTCTTTGTTTCACTTCCAAAGCATCCTACTCCAGCACTTCCTTTTCCTTATTCTCCTCAGACTTCTTCTGCAATGCCTCTTCTACATCATGTGGAACAGCATCATTAAAGAAAATGGAAGACCCCAAATCAGTATCAACAACATATATGCGATGAATTTTAGGTTTATCTTGACTACTCACTACATAAGGGGTTCTTTTTTCACTATATAATCTTCTGCTCCCATCTCGAATAGGAATTGTAGCATAAGACATATCCATCTGTAAACTACCTTTCAACTTGGAAGTCCAAGATCTTGACAACAGTACCCCGAACTTAGGTGGAATATCTGCCATGACCACATCCATGACTATAGTTTTAGATGGAAATTTATTTAGGGTTACCACCATATCTTTAATCAAACCAAGGAATTTCACTCTTTTAGAATCAAACAAGTACAAATCTTTATAAGGTCTTGTTACTTCTAATACCAAACTCTCTACCACTCCTTTTGGCATTAATTTATGTGATGCCCCTGAGTCTAGCATAGCATTGTGGACCACCTTATCATGCACATTTAAACTCAAATAGAAAGGGGGGACTTCTTCACTTCCTAAATTTTCAACCTTTGACCCAAACGAAATAGTAGGGTTATCATCGTTCAACTCTAAAATGTCAGACTGCCATTCTCCTTGATTTTTGACCATTTTTGTGATAGTATTTCTGTATTCAGTGTTTCTCAATAACTCATTAAATGAAACATATATTTTTAGCTTTGAAAGTTCATTTTGTAAATTGAAGCCAGAACCAACTTTTTCCACATCAACCAGAGCCACCTGCTTCATTATTTTATCCTTTTGTACATCATTTTCAACCTCTTTATTTACAAAAGACTCTTTTTGTAATTCTTTTCCCTTTTCTATATTCAAAGAACTAGTGGAAGGCTGATTTGGGTTTGCCTTTCCTTTATTTATGAGGACATCCCTGTTCCTTAGTCTGATTTTCCTCTGCAGATAATCCATAGCGTGTAAATAACCCATTTGATACTGCTCGGTCTCCATTTCAAATTCTTCACTTCCACCTTCCTGTACAAACATGTTATGCTCTTCCTCAGTAAGATATATCTTTGAGTCTTGTTCTCCAAAAAGATGAATCTCATTTTCAGCAGGATCTTCTTCATCAGCAACATAATTTTCCAGGAATGGTGGACGAATTTGCTGTTCCTCCTGATTTCTTGGATTTCTTATGTCTCTTTGTCGGTTTTGGGGAGGAACAGGAGGATTTGGTCTTCTGAAATTAGGATTCCTGATTTGAGGCTCAGCTTGTTCTCTATTGAATCCCCTATTATCCATAGTTAATTTATCCATCAACTTTTCCATGGTTTTCAACATCATTTCAAATTTGACATCATTAGTAGAAGAAGAGGCAGAAGGAAAATTTTCTTCCTTTTTCCTTCTATCAATATCTCTATGTTTCATCTTTCCGCTTGCCATCATATTTGCTTCTACTTCTAGAGCATCTGTGAGCATGGCCACAAGAGTTGCTGATTTTCTCTCCCTTAATAAAAATGCAAAATCATTATCAAAAGCTTTAGCATAGTGCAATTTGGCTGCGGCCGCAGAAGGTTTTATATCTTTCGGAATGGAATTATAAACCCTCATAAATCTGCTAGAAAATTCATGGACAGATTCGAAACCTCCTTTTTTGAGATTGTTATACTGAGATAAGAGCTGCAAAGGGTTATGTTTATCATCCCACCTATCTAGAAATGCATTTTGGAAACCCTGAAAATTTATTATAGATCCATTAGGAAAATATTTAAACCATTTCTTTGCCTCACCTGAAAAACTTTGAGCAAATAACTGCATTTTAACATCTGCATAATCAACTTCTTATAAATCAATGAAATCTTCAAACTTGGAAGCATGCTATTTTGCGGTTACATCGCATTCTCCATCAAATAAAGAAATTCTTTGGGAATAGTTCTAAGGAAGGTTATGTAATAAAGGAGGCAAACACAAGGGAGCAAATCTGGCTGCCATTGGTCTAGGTGGATTCATAGGAACTGAAGAGCTTCGAGTATTTTGAGAGGTAAATGTTTCAACTTTAGTGGTTTGTTGAAAATATCTCCAGAGGGAATCTAACAAATAAGATTATAACCTATGATGATTGAACTCAATATTCTTAAGGTCAGACTCGGATTTGGTTCTCAACAGACTTTTCCTAGCATTAACTTCCCATTTTGGATCAATATGAGAATCTTGAGATGATGATGCACCAAATAAAGAAAAACTTAACTTTTCTTTATTTTTTCTCTTAAATAACCTTTCTGGGTCTTCAAAACTTTTCAAGATTTCGGTATCAGAGTTACCTCGCGTGTGTCTTCTCGAAGCCAGAATGACTCCTTAAGTTCTGAATACGTTTTACAATGGAGTCGCCAGGGCAAATATACAACCCCTTTTACTGTTAAAAATCCATGTTTGCCCAAAGAAATTTTCTTTAAACACTATCGTTCTCCTAGGGAAGATATGCACTTTTGTCCCTGGCAATAGCACCAGTTTGTTAGCACTCAGAATGTACCCAAGGTTGTAAAGGTAAATCCCAAGGTAACAGCAAAACCACTTTAGAAAGAAACTAGTTTTTCTTCCAGAGAGGGATCTCTCAATACAAATTTAACGAGACAAGATATAATTAACATCCAAAGATTTGTATAGATGGTTGAAACAACACATAACCATTGGGCATGGAGTCACATAAAAATAAAAATATCACAAAGACACATACATGAGATTTATCGAAAGCAAGGTAACCATTTCATCATAGTCATTCATTTAGTTCAGGTGGGACAGGAGAGACAATGAAAAACCCATTAATACAGAGCATCAAAGATGAGTTCTATATTAACTTTAGTAGAAGAATGAATAAAATATCCAAAATGATGATCAGAGCATAAACATTATGAATTCTAACCATCCAATACTATGTTTCAGATACGAAGAAAAATAGAATGAAGTGTTACACTAGAAAACACAATCACAAAGGGAAAGAAATACAGACTGTAATGGAAATGACACAGGAATCTCTGATAATTCTTATGCATTCGCTCTGTTATTCAAAAATAATATGTCTTTCAAAAACTTCAACAACACGATGGGTTCCAACTCCCATCAAATAAAATAGATGCAAATATATACATAAAATGATCCATCTTCCAAGAACATCCATAACTGAATCAACGGCTTAATTAAAGTCTTGTAACTAAATTCCTAACTTCTAGGAATAAACTACAGCTTCAATCCTAACAGATCATTAAATTAAATCAACTTGGTACAAGGCCTATTCCAGCAGCTCCTCAGCGCGCGACATCTGTTCTCATGAATGAAGGATGTATTTTGTCTTTCCGAACCTTTCCACAGCTTTCCATTGCTCCACGCTTGGGGTATCATATTCCATCATCTCTTCAATTGACACTTCTAACTCCATGTAAGCTTCATATGATACCTTGGGCAATCCTCTCCTGATGATTAGGAACTTTTGTAAGATTTCAAAATCCTCCGTCAATTTGTCCACAATAGCTTTCTCTGTTAGGCCTTTTTCCAAATCATCAAATTTGGAATGATCCATGTGGATTTGAACTAACAAGCTGTGATAGTTCTCCTTAGAGAAAATCCATCCTTCCTCATCCCAAAAGGATGGTAGGCCGTCCTCAAATAGCTCTTTGAAAACCTACTTGAAGTTATTAACCTGTGAAAGAATTTCATTTACCTTGTCCTGGACTGTCTTCATTAAATGGTGCTTGTGGATAAACCTTTTAGCCCATATTACTATTGATATTCTGTCCTTTATTCCCATATAATGTAATTTTTGGTATGTTAATGAATTTAAAAAATTCAATGTGTTCTGGGCTGTGGTAAGGGATCTTCTCTCCATGTTTTCATTTACTAACTTTAATCTTTGGTGAGCCAAATTGATCAATATGTTTTTATCATCGATAAAGTTCATATGGTGCCTGAATTTAGTGATTTCTATATATAAGGTGTCCCAAATGATGTGCTTTTCCCCTTGGAGAGGACCTTTCCCAATGTTTCTTTCTTTTAGTTCATTGAATTTCTTTTGCAACTGATTCCTCTCTTGTAATATTTTATTTTTATTCTCACTTACTTTGGCTAATTCAGACTTTATCTTTTCATTTTCTACCTTTAACTCTTTTATTTCTTCATCTTTTAGGCTTACCTGGGACATAGGTACTAACAAATCATCTGCAGAAAAATCATTTAATGGCTTCTCAATATTTACAATAGATAGGTCCTCATCAGTAGGATTCAGACTCATCAATTCCTCCATGATCTCCTTTTCATCATTTTGGTCATTTTTTAGCATGGCGATTTGAGATATCAACTCACTTTGTTCAGTTTCCCACCTGTATTTTTCCTCTTGTAATTCAACATCTCTTCCTTTATGTTCCATCATCTCTTGGTGGACCTTGTCTTTTTCTTCTTGTAGTTCCAATAATTCAAATGATTGAACATGCTCAGTGCTTGGGATCTTTAACTTTTTCTTCAAAACTTGGAGAGCATTGTCCTTTTCTTCCAACATTCTTCTGATCGCTTGGGTGTTATCTTTTTCACTTCCTGAACTAATAATATCTGCTTGTATATTTTTAATTTGGATGGCATTGGCCTTATTTTCAACTCTTTCATGTTTTACTTGAAACTCTAACTTATCTACCAAAATTTGTAGCTTATTGATTCTCATCATAGCTTGCAATAGGTCTGAATAAATAATGTCACTTGTTTTCTTGTGTAGCTATATCTTGTCGGGTACACTAATCTTGTCCAACCTTACTTCCATCTCTGTCATTTTTTTATCATTAACCGTGGCCAATTTGAAGGTATTTCTTTCTATATCTCGAGCAGAAATGAAGGAGGTTTTTGGATTGCTTAAACTCCTTACTTATGGGAGTAAACTCCTTGTATATTCCAGAGACTGCTTTCACTTTTCCATATAATTGGCTTTGACCTCCTCTTTGGATTTGAAAATTGCACTTAATTCTGAATTATCCACACTTTTAAAAGAAAATTGATTTACTTTTACATATTTCGTTGGGACTAAAGCAACTTCCTTGAAATCATCAAAAATATCTTCACTTGAAACTCCACCAACTTGTAAGAATCTTGCCTTTTTATGTAATCCATCTTCATCCACTTCCATACTTTCAATTTCAGACAAACTCCTTTTAATCAAAACATTAGGACCCTGTGTCACTTGTGATACTATAGCTGGTAAAGTACTTGCATCTCCATCGAACCCTTGAATTTCCATAAACTACAACAAATTTGGTGTTTCATTCAATCCTTCAATAAACTGGTGTTCAAATGGTTTGTTTTTGTTGGCCTGCTTCCTTAGGGAAATTATGTGGTGAGGATCATAATTTTCTTTTGGCTCTTTTTGAAATTCCATACTTCCCAATAACTTTTCAATAAACACTAAGGCACCTTTATTTTTGAAAATAAAAGAGCCAACCTTGAGAGGGAATTTGATATTTGAAGATTTTTTTAAGGCTCCAAAATGTTCTTCCTCTGAGTGTAACGTTTGTCTCATGAACTCTAATGTAAAAAATCTAGGAATGAGGAAAGCGGGTAACTTATATGGTTCCCCAGTGAATCCATATATCCTCAAAATAGTACAATCTTTATGCAGGAACCAGTCTCCGACTTGATCCTTGGGCGAGGACTGCATCAGACATTTCATATCTTCTAACACACGAGGAAGCATTTCATCGAACACCATTTTATATATCTCTGACATGATTGAATTAGCAAAGTCAAACATGCTGATCTGCTTGGGAAAATCAGAAGAGAAGATGGTACTCAAAAACTGTAATTCAGTGACATTTGAACACAGCAACATGTTCAACAAGTAAGTTTGAAATTTAAAGAACCTGACCTTCAGGAATTCACTCAACTGAAGGTGTATTGCTTCCGCCAAGTACTCATCTAGATTGAAAACATGAACCGATTGAGACTCTGAACCAAATGAACTTATTTTTAACAAAAAACCAAGGATGACTTCATTTACGTGACAATCATCGTCAAGACCCAAAATTTGACAGACCAAGGATACCACTAATTGGACTTCATTTTTGAAAATATGAACATGGTAAGGCAGTAAAATACCATCTAAAGACTGACCCTCTTTCAAAATACTGGATAGGAATTTGCAATGGACTTCAGTGATACAACTTTTGTACAATTCAGCAAGAATAGACTCATTTACAGGTTCACGGTTGTCAAGGTAACTGTTGGGTAGGTTTAAGTTTTTGTGGATGACTTTGGCATTGATTTTACAGAGTATTCGAGAAGTATACTGACTGAAAATGACTCTTTGAGAAGGAGAATAATTAATCGCACACCACTCTGCGAATTCTGGAAAATACAGGGTTTGTTCGACGACAAAATAATATAAAAAGGATTTACAGACATTTAAGACATCATTGCTTTGTGAATTATAATTCCACAACCTCTCTTTACTGACTGATACACTTCCTATGGACAGGAATGGGTCACACACCCCTCGGTCTCTATCAACCAGATAGTCTTCCCGGTCATCGAAAATATGACCAGACCCTTGCAATTCCTTTTCTTGGTCCATACTTCAGTCTATAATGGTAACCAGATAGATGAATTATGGGTGTTTGAGCCTTACCTATTACCGTGACTGCGTGTGTTTGAAATTGACAATCAAAGGTTGACGAGCACGTAGGTATTTTTCACAATCGTCTGACGCCAATAAAATAATCACCGAACAAGTCAATATGCTTTTATAGGACCCCACTTCGGAGGCTCCCTTTGGCGGTTTCCACCAAACCACTTTTGCCTCCGGAACGCGCCACCGTCGACCACGTGTACAATGGTTTTTATTTCACTACCACCCTTTACTTCCAACTATCGCACAGCTTCCCACTCTGGATCCATCATTGACCATTGATCTATTTCACCTTTATTTTCAGCCATTGGATCAAGTGACAAGTACCTAATTCCACCGAGCGTCCTCATCTTATCCAATGTGCAAGTTCCTGTTGTGGCTTTATCCACGATCATTGATGTAATCCGCCTTTATTTCCCCATCGTCAAATCAAGTGACATGTACTCCTTTCCACCGGGTTTCTTTGTTTTAAGAAATGTGCAGGTTCACAAGGTGGAGTCTGCCAAGACCGTAGATCTCATCAAGCTGGATTGACGACCGTTGATCTCTATGTTACATTGAACACCAGCACATACTTATCCTTCTTACACCTTTTAGAGAGCGGACATAATACGGGCCATTGATCTTCCACTTTTCCTCTCTGTATCATTTGATCCCACGACATTTCATCGCTTACAAGCCCTTTGTATTACTCTTATACTATAAATTTTAACCAAAGTTTGACAAGTGACCATTATTTCCTCCTCACCATTGTATCTTTGCTCCCCTGCTAAATAATAGTGCTAACACTGTGTGTGATTTAGATGCGAGTGAGTTAAGACGAGAGGTAAGAACCTACGCATCACATTGTGACCGCTCCTCATATTCTCTATCAATATGCATTCTTATATAGGCACTTGCATCTCATAATTAAATTCAAAAAACTAAAATATACATGGTGGACCGGGCCGTAACCAGTAAAACCTTTTATTTTTGTTACTTGACCTATGGTAGCTGGACCGTAAACCGGATGGATTCCCCATACCAAAAAGTAATGGGCTAGTTGGGAATGTTTATTGGGGAGAATCCCTAACTGTTGTTACCTGTGAATTTCTAGGCATCAACAAGTATTTACCTCAGTATCCCCAACTGGTTGAGAAGTTTCAATTTCCCGAGTGTCCAATGCAGAAGTCATCCTGGTCAGCTTTGGTTTAATTTTCTCTGAAGTATGTATTAAGGATTTAACCTATTGATCAATAGATTCATGTGGAATGTCCTCCATGGGACTTTTACCTTTATCTATGGCTGAACTTGTTGCTATGGAAGGGTCTTTGGATGCTTGAGCCTCTTTTGTTGCTGCTTGAGCCTCTTTTTCTTCTGTCTCTTTTGATAATTCTTGAATATCCAATTCCATTTCCTTATAGTGTTGGACCTTGTCTCTAACTTCCTTTTGATATAGTAGTATTTGACTCTTCTCTTATTTACTTTTGTCTTTGGCCAAAACCTTAGAGAAAGTGGAAACTCCTTGATAAATGAAGTCATCTGGAACTACTTCATGAATGTATCCTGCTTTGAAATGATTTTGTTTAAGGTGGGTATTAACAATCCCTTTGGAATCATGCTGTCTCTTACTGGAAAAATCCATCTTGAGAAAAAATATGTGATCACTGAGTTCTTATGCTCAGGTGGAGGTTGGTATACTCAAGGATCGAAGAGTTTGAGGAAACTTGGTCTAGAATTTTCTTTTGGGAACGACACACTTCATATATATCCCTTCGCTCACTGTTTGGAATGATATTTCTTCGAGAACCAATCTTTCAAGTAGCATGTGAGTGGCACTACTACCGAAGACTCTGATGTATGCAAATGTCTCACTGACATACCAATCCCCCATCGTAGCTATAAGGGTTTTGGATTTGGGGGAGAAAGGAGGAGATTCCTTCTTGAAAATTAAGAAATAGACTCGGTAGAGGAAGTTCTCATAAATGGCATAAAATTTGGTCGTGTATTTGGCATCCCATAGCTCAGCATGGTATATGTGTACAGGCGGGGCTAGTAGTACCCAGTTCCATCCCAAATTAGGATAACGAAACTTGGTGCAAAATATGTCAACAATCTAAGCAGAGAAGAAGAAATTAGGTTTCTTCCTGGAAGTGGCTTTCTGAAATTCTTGTATGGATTTTTTTAGTTCTATAGAAAGGATTGAATCCCATGGGAGAGATTCTCCCATGGTTATAACATGATGGGAAATCGAATCCCATTCTTCCTTAAAATAGGAACAGTTAGGGAGACCGTATATCCTGCACAACATTGCTACTAGCAGGGAATAGGGTTCTGTAAACCATTCAATAGGGTATAGTTCATCTTTCCTCTGGAAAAAAGTTCATGCTTCATTCATCTAAGACTTCAACATTTCATCAAAAGTATACCTAGACTTAGTAGCTTTGACGAAATCAGCATTAAGGAGTTGTCTAAATGGTTTGAGAGCATAAATGTTTACAAAAGTCTCAGAATGGAAATTAGCAAGTAGCAATCCAGTGCTATTATTGAAAGAATGATATTTTGGATTAACCTGATCAATAATCCACCTGACCACATTGTTGTAAGGGAGAATGGAAGGTCTTGCAGCAATCATATGGATACTGGAATCCCTAATTCTCTTGTAAATGGGTTGGTCGTCTTGAATGTCTAAAAGATCATCGTTGTCGAAAATGGAAAAGATTCTAGACCAATCTAACTGGTAGGTCTCACTAACTCGACCACTGGTATCAGAGAAGACACCAAAATTTGGGTCTTTGGTCAGCATATCTTTCTGCAGGTTTTTACACCAGGTAATTCAAGGTGTTTTTGAGGTGGACATATTATGTTGGACGCATAACCAGAAATTAAAAATAATTTATAGTGGACAACAGTAATTAATTCAAATTAGGAAGGGAAACTCAAAAAATTACCTATAACCAAAGTGAATGGTGGCAGAGTTGCTTGGTAAAAATTCCAGAGTAAATTCTGTAGAAATTCAGGCCTGCAGTAGATTAATTTCACCCACAACAATTAACAATTGATCATGCAAAATTATCAACAATGGAGACTGAATATGGAGCTGTAACACAAAATTATATTAGCTGAGTGTACAATAGCCAACCCTGTAATAACATAGGCTGCTGAATATATAGAATACATGAGTAAATTGAATGCATAAGGAAGCATCCAAATCTAGCATAAAGCAGGCTTACCCAAAATAGGCAAATCCCCCATAGGTGTAAAAAGCTGATCCCAAATCTATCAAGGACCCCACGAATTAGCAAGGGTGCATGGGCAAGCTAAAGAGTGGTCAAATGGCATATCATACATGCTTTTGCATGGAGGAAAGAGTGGAGGAGGAAGAGGCAACAAAGATGATTCACCTCACCTAGTCTTGCTTTCCTATGTGCCTTAAAACACTGAAAAAGCAGGCAATAAAGTAGAAAAAGCAGAAGGGCGCCTAGGAGGCCAGGAATAAAGCAGATTTGATTCCCAAGGCTTTCCCAAGCGCTCCATGAGTCAATAATGGAAATTTTGACCTCTATGGATAGGCAATTAGCAACTTGCACATGGTGGGACTCATGGACTAGGAAAATAAGATAAAATAAATGAAATAATGTCTAAGTGGGTAAATAGTATGGGTTGATTATTCTAACACCCCCCCTTAAGCCTAAATTTATGAGTAATAAATCAAAAATATAGGGACTAGCAACAAGGCTTAGTCACCCTTTTACATACTGCAAGTCCATATGAAACAAGGAAAGAGGCAAAACCAACTTGGGAAAATCCTCCCTTAAACATGGACTGTAAAACAAAATTGTAGAATCTTGTCTCCACTCATGCTTTGACAGCATGATCAGAAATCCCCAGCAGTGATTTGATATTACTGAAGGTCTTCTCACAAAATGCTTTGGTGAAGATATCGGCTACTTGTTCTGAAGATGAACAGAAGAGTAGGTGAATGGTGCCATCATGCACAAGCTCTCTGATGTAGTGCATGTGAATCTCAATGTGTCTGGTTCTCTACTTCTGAACTGGATCCTTGCAGATTCGAATGGTACTCTGGTTATCACAGTAGATGGTATTTGAGTACTCAGGTTTGAAACCACACTGTCCAAGTAAACCCTGCAACCATAAACACTGAGTTGCTGCATTGACAACTCCTCTGTACTCAGCTTCTGTAGATGAGAGTGTAATGGCACTCTGTTTCTTGCTTGACCAGCTGATTGGCCCTTCTGCAAGCATGAACACATAACCTGAAGTGGACTTCCTGTCAGTGCTATCACCTGCCCAATCACTGTCAGTAAAACCAATTAACTCAAGGTCAGAATTGGCCTTATATAAAATCCCATGTGTCCTTGTTCCCTGAACAAATCTAAGGATCCTCTTTGCTTCTTTCCAATGGATCTCATGGGGCTGATCCATGAATCTAGAAGCAACACTGATTGCATAACAAATATCAGGTCGAGTATGTGTCAAATACAATAAACATCC
>LPNX010916418.1:51977-77692 GCA_001517045.1 Pseudotsuga menziesii | reverse complement strand
CTTAAGCGTCGCTTTCCATTTTAAATAATTAACCAATTACGACAAATTATTAAATGATTGATAAGACATTATTAAATGAATGAGTAATTAAAGCGCCGTCGCTTAAGCGACGCTTAGGAGGATAGTCGCCGTCACTTAAGCGACGCTTAGGAGGATAGCCGCCGTCGCTTAAACGGCGCTTAGGAGGATAGCCATCGCTTAAGCGACGCTTGCAAGCCTAGCCGTCGCTTAAGCGACGCTAATCACCACCATTTCAAAAAAAAAAATTATCTTCCTGATTTTTGGCACTGTTAAAATAAAAAATCCACGCGCCGTCGGAAAAAACCGTCGGATTTTGGATCGAAATATAGTAGTGTTACAGCTAAAGAAGAACCTACAGAAATCTTAATAAAAGGTTATAGTCTAAATAAAGATGGATTTTTATTGTTTAAAGACAAACTGTATGTGCCTAATGTGTCTAAGGTTAAGTTGCTGATTCTAGATGAAGTTCATAAAACACCTTACTCAGGACATCCAGGTTACCAAAAGACTGTAACCATGTTAAGAAAAGAATATTTCTGGCCTAATATAAAATATGAAGTAGCTAAATACATAGCTAGATGTTTGGATTGTCAACAAGTGAAAACTGAACACCAGCATCCAGCTGGTTTACTGCAACCTTTGCCTATTCCTAGTTGGAAATGGGAAGTAATCAGCTTGGATTTTATTACTGGATTGCCCAGAAATCAGAATCAGAATGATTCAATTATGGTGGTGGTGGACAAGTTAAGCAACACATTTCATTCCTGTCAAGACTACTTACAAGGCTGCCATTATAGCTGATATATTTTTAAAGCATATTTTTAGGTTACATGGAGTACCTAAGGTTATCATTTCAGATAGGGATCCTAAATTCACAGGGAATTTTTGGAGGTCCTTGTTTAAGGGATTAAACACAACACTTAATTTCAGCACCTCTTTCCATCCTCAGATAGACGGACAGACTGAAAGAGTGAATTAGGTGCTCGAAGATCTGTTAAGAATGTATGTTAAGGATCAGCCAGGTAAGTGGGAGGACTACTTGCATTTAGTAGAGTTTTCATATAATAATAATTACCACTCATCAGCTAAGTTTAGTCCATTTGAAATTTTGTATGGGAGTAAATGTAACACTCCTATCTCCTGGAATAATCCAGTAGATAGATTAGTGTTAGGACTAGAATTATTGAAGGAAATGGAACAGATTGTGAAACAAGTGCAGGAAAATTTGAAGTTAGCACAGGATCGGCAAAAGAGCCAAGAAGATTTGAAAAGAACTCCCAAAGAGTTCCAGGTGGGTGAGCATGTGTTTATAAAGGTAAGACCAAAGAAAATCTCCCTAAGACTGGGGATTTGTGCAAAACTAACACCACATTACTGTGGTCCGTTTGAAATTTTATCCAGAATTGGTCAAGTTGCATATCAGCTAGCGTTACCACCTAACTTGAATGTGCATAATGTTTTTCATATTTCTGTTCTGAAAAAAGTATGTTCATGATGCTACTCATGTGATTGATTGGAATGTTGTACAGGTGGAACCAGAAGGAGAAATTCTGGTGGAATCGGACTGTATCCTTGGGAGGAGGGAAATTACTCTGCGGAATCATGCCATTGGACCGGTGAAGGTGCAATGGAAGCACCTTAGTCCTGAAGAGGCTACCTGGGAACTGGAAAGTAAGATGCGGGAGGCATACCCGAATCTGTTCTAGGAGGTTACAGAGGATGAAGAATAAGTAACATCGAGGACGATGTTACATTTTAAGGGGGTGTGTATGTCACATACCCCAATTTTGTAAAATAATGTTAATTGTTTTAATTATATTCTTGAGACATTATGTTAATTTAAATGCTAAGTAGGAATTGATGACTCAGCAGAGTCAACAGAAGTGGAATGTAATTCAGAATAATTTATTATTTATAATTAAATTGTGGAGACAATAGCATGGGAGAGCTTTTAAAAAGAGGTTACTGTTCAAACTGGTGGATGGAACTAGGTGGAGGGCAAAAGACAAGTGGCAGCATCCTCAGACACTTCCTAAGTTGCAGGTGGAAACTTCCCTATATTTGGGGTCATGATCCCCCAAGAAAGTGGGATCAGAGCAGGTGGCTCATTAAATGACAACTAACCCAAAAAATACCTAGGCAATCTTTTAAAAGTACCCAATGAATAGAGCTAAGGCTGCTCAGATATTTTCCAGAGAAGAAACATTTAGGTGGAATGCTATTCAGGAAATTCATTTGGGGGAAAGAGGGAAAAACAGTAAGGAATTTGTTCTGAGAGGAATGCTGCAGTAACTTGATTTATTACATCTTGTTAGCTGGGAGAACTTACTGATAAGTTTAGATTGATACTAAGTTTGAAGACTGGTATTGACTATTGCTGCACCTAGTTCCAGCCAGGGAGACCAGAGAAAGCTCGAGGGTCCTGAGGAGTCATTGTTTAAGCGCTCTCCAGGAGTTGGTAGGGAGGAACATCCTCCCGTTGTTGTTGTTGTCCAATGTTTAAGCATGTTTTGTCACTTAACTATCTTTTTTTTAATAACTGTGAATGGTTAAATGATATGTTTGTAGGTTATGATATAAGATTTAGCTGGTTTAGTGATGTAAATGCTTTAGTTTATCAGTAGTAGAATCCTTTGATGAAAAATAAAGACCCACTATGTTTTTTTTGTCTAGGTTTTTACCAGACCGTACTCCAGCGCAGGGGTAAAATTACAAGAAAGATGGTATGATGATAATGTGGAATAGTAGACTGTTTCTTTATTTATTTCAGAAAAGATATTTCACTGATACTTGTATGAGTTTATAGATAAAACTCTTTCCTTGTACAATATTTACTTTCAGTAGTTTTATTATTGAAACAAATAGAAGAATATAATAGTCACACCTGAGTAAGGTTAAACTAGTCTATTCTATTGTTTAAACCTTCCAATTTCTTCCTTATAGTTTAAAATAATTTAACTGGTTATGTCCAAGTAACAATATTGAAAGTAGAAGTGATTAAATGTGGATTTAATTCTATAATCAAAGCAAACTGGTTTAGATTTTATGTATTGTAGTAATGTAATCTTTTTCATTATTTTCCTTTCTTCTTATTGGATCAATCTCTAACATTATCTAGAACTGTCAACCTATCTTTTATAAATTATAAATGCATGCTACTATATATAATTATACGAGATAGATCCTAAGTAGTGTTATTTGATTTTTATTTATATATGTAAATATCTTAACTCAACAGACAAACTAAATATTAACAGAACCCTATAAAGTAATTGCATAACAGTACAGGAAATAAATAGCAGAATGTTATATTTTTATGTGCTGTAAAATAAACAAACGATAAACATATGGAGATTCTAATACTCTCAATAAAGATAAGATCGTATATTATAATAATAAGTATTATTGTTATTTTATAATAATAATCTTCTTCTATGTTATACAAAATAGAAATAATATTATTTTAAACAGGTAATGTCCTTATTGTTTTAATTACAATCCTGAGCTAAATATACTTTCTGTACTACAAGGTAACTTGACAATACCTATGAACATCATTAAAATAAATTGAAAACAAAATATAAAGAACCTATATAACTGAAGGGTATAAACCCTATTTCATAGTTAACAATTTATACATAACAAGTAAGTCAATGAATAACCCAGGTACAGAAACCCTGATAATAACTTCATAAAAGAAAGTATCTATATAAAACAATCAAGTGTATAAACAGTAGTAAGTAAATAGCAGAATGGTAGAATGCTCGACTATCGAGCTTAACCCTTATTGTAATACTTAATTAATAACCCCACAGTTACAAAAGGAGCTTTACATTTTAACAAAGAATTTTAGAAGAAGAGGATGTACTTATTCTCTTACTGTTAAATTAGGGTTTAACCCTATAAACCCAATTTATACAAGTAAAACAACAACTATGAAGACAAGACAATATTTTACTTATAGCTGTATCATAAATCAATGAAATAAGGCTGTCATAAGCCTGTTTCTTAGTTATTTTTTTTACACAGTTTTGTGAATTAAAAAGTAAATGCGGTAATACAAACCAAGAGTTACGGAAAAGAAAAACAGTATAATATCTTATATTATAGACTTAGGGTGCAAAACCCTGTACATTCAAAAATTACAGTAAATATAAGAAGTCGAGGTCATAACCTCTTTCACAGTCAGGCTGACAGCCTATTTTTTTTTTACACATCACTTATTCACAAAAGGAAAACTAATATATACAACCTCGGCCTCAGCCGGAACACCCTCGCATAGCATAGGGGTTTCTTCTACTAAATCCAAGTAACCAACAGTATAATAAGATAAAACTGAACCTGTAAGGGTTCAGGATTATTTATGCCAACCCTCGAAAGTTCCAAAGTAACCCCACAAGGAGAAAGAGCCATGGCGTAACCAGGCTTACCAGGACTTGCAGCTGCTGCCCAAACCTTTATACCAAAGGCCACGCAAGAAGGAGAGCAAAGACCTGTAATAACGAAGGGAAATCTTTTTATTAGAAATCTGTAACCTGATTAATGAGCTTGAGGTTAAGAATGAATAGTAAAAATCAAAGGAAGAAGTACATTATTCATACCTGTTCTTTTAGAGAAGACACGACCACTAGTAATAGCTTTATGACCATCAGCGCAAGAAGGTAACCCTGCTGCAAGGAGGGAAAAGAGGATTAACACATAGCCATTCTCAAATTGAAAATACAGCAGGATAAACCATCGAACCTCACGAAGGGAGGCGATTATCACACACAAGGGTTCGGTGCATTCTAGTATGGCAGAGGAAAACATGTGGGAAGAACGGTCAACTGAACACCAACAGCAACGTATGGAACGACACTACTAAGAGGTAGAGAACGAGCCACAACAAAAGGACAAGCTAGAGGATGCCGTTGTAGAGGGGAGGCAATGCAAAGGTGCACCAACACCATCGCGGAGCGACAAGAGCCGAAGGAGAAGGAGGTAATGTAAGTTAGGGTTTGACAAACAGCTCTTATAATAACGCAACACATGGCTGTGGTAATTCCACGATAGCCAGTAAATATTTCAACGAGCAGTGGGTTTGTTGTATAGTTATAATAAACATCTCGCAGGAAGAATGATTCCCAATCATTATTTTTAATCAAATATTATCCATAGTCCTCATGTGAGATCCATCAAACCCTTACGCTGCATGAAAATGATAAAGTATTCATTATTTTCAACCCTAATTTGGTGATCATCGAAATTATGATAAACCTTATGACTACTCCTCAACATATAAAGTTTGGTGTTTTTTTTAAAAGTATTCCTTAATATGGAACCTTAACCATTGTTTATCCTAGTACATATATATATGGAGGGTTTTAATGTTATTTAATAATATATAAGAGCAAAAGGGAAATAATAGTTTACCTTGGCGTTGTTTTTATATAAACCTTTTCTCTATATTATATAGTGTCATAGTTCATAAAGGAAGTATAGGGGATAATAGTATAAAGACTATAAAATTACAATAATTCAAGTTAAGTGATCAATTGATCATAATTATGGTTTTACTCCTAACCTTATGATCATCCCTTGCATTTAAAATAACAACTTTATCACTAGGGTAAAAATCTTTTTTTTGGAACAAATAGTCTTTTGTCTAAATTCAAAGCTCAAAGGTTATGAAAGGTATTATAGAGTCATTAAATGATTTATAGCTTGTGTAAGCTAACTTTCTTTATTTGATAGTATAGTTTAGAAGATCGTAAAGGAATATATTAAAGTAGAAAGCCATGGCATAGGTCCTTTTACTCTTAAATACTTAAATGATTATTTAGAGTGTTTAAAGTAGAACATGTAGTACAAAGTTACAAAAAGAAAAGAGAGTAGTAACTACTATATGGAAACAGTGCTTGCTTAAGGTAATATCCTTAATGATAAGTTAGGACTTGGAAAATAAAGGCCACACTTCACAGTAATACATAAAACCCATTATCATATTTCTTTTGACTTTGTAATGTGTTTATTTACAAATGGAATCATACTATAGATTTCATAACTTTGCCACTCTTACTTCATTATAAAGAGTCAGTAAGATACTTTTCATACTTTACAACTGTAATAGAAATGAAGAAGTTCCATAATCAACTAGAGCATAATTTACTTCTGCTAGAAAGGAGCCAGCTTGAATATACCTTAACAAGCGTTGGAATGGTTTAACTCTTACTTTCTTATTGAACTTTTTCTCTTACGACGAACTTGTATTAAATACTTTAGAATTTTGAAAAGCAGCACCACAATCTCTTACCTATAGTCTGTAAAAACATGTAAACTCTTTGCATTAGCTCGAAAGCTAAGTAAGCCCAGTTTTGCATGACAGTCTCACCTTGTGGACGAAAATAAAACAAAGTCAGTAAACTGAAAAGAACTGTTCTACTGCTAAACATAACCAACAGAAAATTTCAGTTAAGGAATGTGATATTTTATAACTAATTAAATGATTAGTTAAACTACATTTACGTTAATAATATGCAAATTTAAAAATTTTAAATTTTTCAAAAAATTTGGGGTTTTGACAATACTCTAGCCACAAATATTGCCTTGTAATTTTCAATACTTCCATCAGCTGCATTTTTTATCTTTTAGATCCACTTTGAATATACCACTCTTGTTTTTTGGTTTGGGTACTATATCTCAAACATCGTTCTTGATTATTAATTGGTTTTCTTCTGTCATTGCTTCCAGCCATTCTTTCTTCTGTGCAGATTCCTCATAGTTGTTGGGTTCTTGATCTAAAATATCACACATCAAGGCTACATAACTGGAAAATATCTTTTATCTCTTTATTTTTCTTGTGTATCCTTCTGTAGCTCCATACTTGTAATGTCCCCATTCAAATAATTGCATAGCGGGACAATTGCATCAATCTTTCTAGTTTCCTAGGTTGGATTGATACATTTGGAATTTTAATAAGAGAGATAATAAATGATTCTTATACATTAGAATGGAATAAATATTTAATAATGTATCTAATTAAATATATATAAGAGAAAATTAAAGCAGCAATGGATCATTAAGACACACGGATATTATGGGGCACACACAAGCTAGAATTTATGTCCCACATGGCATCCTCCTCTTGAAATTTTGAACCCATGGGAATCCTAATGTTCTTGGATGAGTTATAAGGATAATAAAATCATAAATATTCATCATAGGTCAAATTTGGAAGTAAATGTAACTTTCACGGGAGAGGAAGAGTCAAATGGGAGCTTCTTGGACACTTGGGCTAGATTCCCTAACATGTATGACATCTATGACACCAATGATGAAGATGTTATGAAATTTATGACATATTGCAGAAATGAAGGATGAAATTTTAGGCCTAAATATAGGATCCAAGAAGCTGCTCAAGTGAGTTGGGGAATCTCAATGTGTCCCTACTTGAATTGGGGGAAGATGGAAGGCTAGGGAAGGGAGGACACATGGAAAATATTTTGTACACACCCTAATTCGAAATGGATTGATTTTGTGGATGGATTGGTAACCTTATAAGGTTATGGATGTTTATACAATACAGGGATAAACAAGAGAAGGTATTTTTATAATTTGATAAATTTTCATTTGTGAAGAGAGAGAGCTAGTGGATGACTTGTTTCTTGTCTTAGTCAATTTCGAGGGTGAAAGATTCCCATACAAGTTGGTGTTTGGAGAGGACATTCAGGTATTCCATGGAGATTTAATGTATTTTTTATTTTTAGGTTTAATATACATGGAAGCTCGTGTTTCGTCTAGTGCAACACATTCTCTCAACCATTTCCAGTCTTTATTGCATATTCTTGCTCATGGAGGGATTGCACTTTGGGTGAGCTATTGTAATATTTGGGAGAGATTATCATGGTAAATTTCTGATTTCAATAATATCAATATAATTTTTTATTCATATTCATAAATACTCAGGTATAAATACTAAATGGTTGTATGTAAAAGTGATTATTAATGAGCAAACAATGACCATTTCCCCACTATATTGATGTATTCCATTGTAATGATGATGATTTCGAATGAAATAATGTTTATATGATATATTTATGATTAATGAAATTTATTTTTTGATTATTACAAGTTTCATATCCATCACTTAATCATTTGAATCCATATTACTCCGTTTATTTTCATTTGGAGAATATTTGGTGTCATTTCCCCAAGGGTCGAACTAGTGATTTTGTAGCTGTTTGGGAGAGGGTTATTACAGCCTTTATAAAATGAATAATGATGCACATGAGATATTAATAATTAAAATTAAACATCCTCTTCCTCTGTTCATAAATTTTAGTCGTTTTGGGAGCATTTGGAAAGCCATTTTCAACATTTACCCTGGGGGAATTGGAACCCCAATTTGCTAGTGAAAAATCCCACTTTGGAAATAATATTAAAAAATATTTAAGAAGTCCTTGGAGGGTCATAAATCATCCCTTAACATGATATTAAAGTCTTAATATCATTAATATACCTTCTCATAAAACTTGGGAACATTTGGGTAAATTTGGAGACCTAGACATCAAAACTAGTCAAAGGTCGAAATAGGGAAAAAAGTGAAAAATTGGCCATTGTAATAAAATTTATAAAAAGGGGACATAAAAATCATATAATATCATGTTCCTTGTGAATTTTTATTAATACCATCCATTTCATAAAAATTTACAGACATGTCTTGGCTTCACAGTAGGCCCACTATGCCCACTTTCCTTCCTCCTCGGCCAACGAAAGAAGAAATTACAACCGTAGATATTGAAGCATGCTTCCAGGAGTATCAAAATTTGAGATGGGATATTTATGATAGGTATTGTTTCCAATAATATCTCAAGTATTTATTTAGGCACAATAAGGAAAATGTGAATTCATTAAGGGGCAATCAGCAATCCACAAGTTCAGAGGAGCATGAAATGAGAAAAAAATCATCCTATTTGTAGAAAAGAGCCTAGACACACCATTAAAGGAAGAAATAGAGAATCATGAAGTGGAGCATCAATTACCTCAAGATTATTGCAGATAAGAACATAAAGATGAAGGTGAAGATAATAACACAATCCTTACTGATGGGTATTGTTCCAATCAAAGAGAATCTATTGATGGATCCTTGAACGATGAAAGAGTACCTACTTATGGGTGTGCACAACTCTATGTTGGTGACATGGACATCACATTTGAAAAAAAAATTCAATTCAAATTTCTCATGAGAATAAATATGAATAAATTGTAGCATCTAATGAAGAACCAAGGTAAAATTCCCCATCACCACTTGAGCTTAAAAAATTTGATCAAATCAAGAAGAAAGAAGAAGAGGAGATTCCATAACAAGAACCTCTTTTTCTTGAAGGGTATTTGAATATGAGATAAATTGATATCCATGTTCTGATTAGCATGCTCAATTACACTAAATCATTGGTGTCAAATTCTTGTTGGAAAATTTCTTCATTGGAGGATCCATCCTTCCTTGACGACATGGAGAAGATTCAAAGAGCAATGTGCAACATTGAAGGTAATTTCATGTCTTTTATTTTTTATAGAAACAATTTGGTTGAGCTTAATGAATGTTTACATGAATAATACTTGAATAATAATTAGGATATTCATAATCTCCAAATTCAAAATGAGCAACTTATGGAGAGGCTGCACGATACTTGTTCTTCCTCTATGTTTCAGATTGTCATATGGTAGATTGCTTGGAGCGTTCTCATGACATGAAGGATCATGAGAAACATGAAAAATTAAAGGCTCTTGATGTGTTTGAATATTATATTGATGAGATCCAATCACTTATTGTGGTGGAAGAGGAACTTGAGTTTCCTCTTGAAAATGGTTACACACGTTTTGAAGAAGTACACGATTCCACCACCTTGGAACCAACCCATGAAGAAAGACTTGAATTTTTAAGGGAGGTGAATAATACTACCTCTATGGAGCCTTCACATGATGAAAATTTTTCACTTTATTTATCATTTGGGTGAGTTCATTCTTTCTCCTACATCCTACACTTCCAAATTTTGCAGCATTCATCCAAATGAAGTATAGGTGAAAGGTTTCTTTTTTATAATGACACATGAAGAGTGTGGAATTTATATCTCTCCTTTTGATGATGACATGATTAGAGAACCATGTTATTTAAATTTGCAGCAGCATCCTTTGTTACATTATTATGATATGAATCTACATGTGTGCACCTATCATGGTCACTTGAGTCACTTGGAGACCCATGATTTTCCTTGCTCCTTGCCTAGTCTATTTGATGTTGGAGGAAATTCATCTCACACTTGGGTGAAGAGATATAAGATTGAATAAAATTATTATTGATGGAAACATCCTATTTTATCTCATAATGATAAACATATTCATGGGTGTATTGATGAGACTTCTTTGATCCACTTGAATTCTTCATGTTTTCTTTGCTCCTTATTGGGTTCATATTTTGGTAGAGGTTCTTCATCCGCTTCTTTGATGAAAGAACACATGGCTAATTATTTTTATGTATCTTAAATTATTTTTGAGAAGAATTATAGGACATGGTATCCTCACCTATGTCATTGGATCATATATGATATAATACTTGATGCTTGTGTGTATGGGATACATGATGATATACTTACTTGGATGTACAAGCACTTTCCCGGTTATTTGATAAGGTACCTTCGCTATGTACATTTGTATGATGTTGTTATGTACTTTCATGATAATTTGTACTCATAATGTTTGTAAGGGTGAAATTCTAGAAATGGGATCCCATAATTTCTTGGTTTTATCTCACTTGGAGTAGCAGTTTGATTGTTGGTTTGAGAAAGAAAACCAACCTTCAGTTATTTGAGTTCATCTTTGCAGAGCAGTGTTTTGATTTCCTATGTGGGATACCTTTTGAGAAATGGATTCAATTTTCACATGCTTGGTTTTCATGGCATATTATCACAGACATTTCACACCATTCATGTATCAGGATCATATGGGGCCCTGGAATCATTTTTGGTCTCATTGGTTTTAATTTTGGGGGCAACAAGCAACATTGGAGATTTAGTCACCACTTGAGAATATGATTGTAATCAGAGTAGTGTGGCAGCAAACATGATGGTTCCTCTCTAAAATTTTCTTGGAATATTAAGAAACTCAAAGTTTGGTAACTCAACACCTACTTCAAAGAATTATACAGAAGCAAAAAGGGGTGAAAGTTCAGAAAAGGTTTCCAAAATATGGAGATAAATATTATTTGCACAAATTTGATTTTTATGGATTTGACTAATAATTTTGGTGTTAGTGGTGATTTTACAGGATATATCAATATCCATAAACCACATCTATTTTATTTTGGGAACACAAAATTGCAATACATGAGTGCCACTACTAAAATTGCAGCTAAAGAAAATTAATGAGCATAACCATAACAAAGCACTTGGTGCAAAGGAAGGAGTACTAAATGAGGAAGAGACATGTGAAGAGGAGAATATTTTTCAGAATAAAAATCTGAAATTTCTTGAAGACAAGCAATCTTGGGTGGGGAGGACTGTAATGTCCCCATTCAAATAATTGCATAGCAGGACAATTCCATCAATCCTACTAGTTTCCTAGGTTGGATGGATACATTTGGAATTCTAATAAGGGAGATAATAAATGATGTTCATACATTAAAATGGAATAAATATTTTATAATGGAGATAATTAAATAAATATAAGAGAAAATTTAAGTGGAAATGGAGCATAGAGACACGTGGCTATTATGGGGCCAATGCAAGCTAGAATTTATGTGCCATATGGCATCCTCCTCTTGCAATTTCGAATCCATAAGAATCCTAACATTGTTGGATGAATTAGAAGGATAATACACTTTTAAATATGCATCATAGGTCTAATTTGGAAGTAAATTTAACTTATATGGGAGAGGAAGAGTCAAATGGGAGCTTCTTGGACACTTGGGCTAGATTCCCTAACATCTATGACACCAATGACGAAGATGCTATGAAATTTATGACATTTTTCAAACCTTAAGGCTGAAATCTGACCATTATGACATTTCAAGCCTAAATATAGCATCCAATAAGGCTCTCATGTGATTTTGGGAAGCTCAATGGGTCCCTACTCGAATTGGGGGAAGATGGAAGGCTAAGGAAGGGAGGACACATGGAAAATATTGAGCACACACCCTTATTTGAATTGGATTGAGTTTGTGTATGGATTGGTAACATTATAAGGATAAGGATGTTAATAAAATACAGGTATAAACCAAGATAATTCCTTTTCATCATTTGAGACATTTGCATTTGTGAAGAGAGAGAGCTAGTGGATGACTAGTTTCTTGCCTTAGCCAATTTCAAGGGTCAAAGATTCCCAACCAACTTGGTGTTTGGAGAGGAAATTCGGGTATTTCATGGATATTTACTGGATTTTTTATTTTTAGGTGTAATATACATGGAATCTTGTGATTTCTTCTAGTGCATCACATTCTCTCAACCATTTCCAGTCTTTACTGCATATTCTTGCTCATGGAGGGGTTGTGCTTTGGGTGACCTATTGTACTCTTTGGGATAGATTATCATGGTCCATTTATAATTGTAATAAGATTAATATAATATTTTATTCATATTCAAAAACTATCAGGTCGAAATACCAAATGTTTGTATGTAAAAGTGATTATTAATGAGAAAACAATGACCATTTCCCCACTATATTGATGTATGCCATTGTAATGTTGATGATTTCGAATGAAAGAATGTTTATATAATATATTTATGCTGAATGGATTTAAATTTATGATTATTACAAGTTTTTCATACATCACTTAAGCATTTGAAGTCATCTTACTCAATTTATTTGCATTTGGAGAAGATTTGGTGCCATTTCCCCAAGGGTCAAACTAGTGATTTTGTAGCTATTTGGGAGAGGGTTATTACAGAATTTATGAAATGGATAATGATTCAAATTAGAAATTAATAATTTATCTTAAACTTAATCTACCTCTTTTCATAAAGTTGAGTGGTTTTTGGAGTATTTGGAAATCCATTTTCAGCATTTACTCTAGGGAATTGGAACCCCAATTTACTAGTGAAAACTCCTACTTTGGCCAGAATATTAAATAAGATTACAGAATTATTTGGAGTGTCATTAATCATATTTGAACATAATATTCAAGTCTTAATATCAGTCATATACCTTCTTAGATGTAACACCCCGGTTTTGACCTCATTTGCATGATGTATATAATGTAATTAATCGTGGTGAGGAGCTAAAGGCAAAAGCCCCACCATCGATTTGGTTGTGTATGTTTCGGCAATGGGGATAGTTGACGATGGTATATCATGATATTTGACACATTATGGTTGGAATCATGTAAATACACACATCAATTAAAATAAACCCACAACCAGCTATGGCAGTGCAACGTTGAAATGAAAAGGGCATGATTCCAAAGGATAAGGGGTGGGGGATGTCAAACCTTGGTCTATGGGGGGAAAACCCATGTGTTACCACCTTGTTTTATTTTGTCATCTTCCTTTTCTCATCCAACCACTTCAATGTCTTGTTGAGTAGTTGGGGGCAGTTATTGTGAGTAGTGGTGGGTGTGGCAGAACTGTCAGTCCTTGCCCACGTGCCCACTCCACCAGCAGAATCTCCTCTTCACGTCGCGTGGGGTAGAAGAAACACTCTCTCCACTCTCCCCATCGCTTCTATTTTCCCTCCTCATGTAGGCAGTTGGTCGAGCTCTCCACCTTTTGTTGCTTGTGGTCTGTGGAAGTTTCCCCTTCACGCAGGGAGTGCAGTTTTACATCACGCACAAGTCAAGATTGTGTTCTCCTGCGACGAGCTTGAAGAGAAGCCTGCGAGGCACGATTTATTCTAGGTATGCTTTTCCCTTACTGATTGGGGTCTGTGCGTATGTTCTTTCTCAGGTGTGAGCTGAGAATCTGGCTTCTTTCCCATTTTCAAACTGTGTGATTTTCCTGTTGTTTCATTGTGAGGCTGAGGCTATTAATTTTCCCCATGCTTTGTTTGTTGTGGCATTCAATTATGTTTTGGGCCACTGTGGATTCTTAGTGAGCCATTTTCTGCCATCCACAATGTCCCTGTGAAGGATCCATTCACGCTCAGGGCTGTGTTCCTATGTGTTCCATACCGGTTTCGGTGGTATGTGTATGTCTCCTTGTCGATTGTGGCCGTGTATGCTGTCTGATGTGGTCTGCGGTTGTGTTTTCCTCTGTCCACACTGGGAGTTGGCTTCTCCTCTATGTTGCAGACTGTGGATTATGGCCATCGTTCATTGTGAGGTTGTGGCTGTTGATGTACCCTGGTATGGGGTTGCTTCCTGGTTGCTGAGGCTGCAAATGTCATTTGGGTGTTGTTGCTGAGTTGTTTTGGCCACGCTAGGGCCAAGAACAACTTTGGAGTGTGGTTGGACCTGAGCTGTGTTCACCTTTTGTTTGGGGTTGTCACCCTGTTATCTATGCCTTCATCACAGAGCTGTGAATGGGTTGTTTTGCTGCGTGTATGCAGTGGTTGGTCTTCGGACTGTGCTGGCTTGGATGGCTTGTTGATGGCCTAATAAACCCAGCTGTGTTGGTTTGCTGATTGTGTATCCTTGGCTATGTGTAAGCCTGCTTGTTCCCTTAGTCCTTGAGGAATCATGCCCAGCTTGGGGGTGGCAATACTGCTGAGAGATTGATGAGCACACTGGCATATGGTTGGGTGGAACGTTGTAGCGGCGTAGCTGGTTGCGGGTGAATTCTTCATTAAAAGATAAATACTTCTGATTGTTTCACCTTTGCAATTGTATCTATTGTTTCATGAGAAAAGATGAACATGTTGAATGTTGGTTTATGTATATGTTTGCTTCTGCTGAATGATTGAGGAATTATGCATCTGGTTATGTATGTTTTATGCATTTTAGTATGCATTATATTAAGCTTTTAATATCATCATTTATCCCTGTTTGTGTTCATGGGGCTGTTTTCCTATTTGTCTGGTGTTGGTCGCGTCCTCTTCGCTGGTCGAAGGGATGGGGACGTGACAGAGTGGTATCAAAGCTCATGTTGCAGCATGGGCCTGAATGGACCACCAAGATGTAGTGACAGAGCCATCATTGTAGTATTGGGCCTTAGAGGGCCATGGGAAACTAGCTTGCAGAGGCAGGTTTCCTTATACCCATCAGAGATCAGTAATTATGATAGAAAATTTTGTTGAAAAAATTCTCTAAGTGCTGAACTCATTGGGTCATCGAAGAACTAAGTGGGAAGCTCCTCCGATACGTCGGAAGGTGTAGTCGGAAGGTCATCTGACGAGGGGCAGGCAGAAAAGAATTTGTGAAAATTGTATAAGTGTTGAACAGTTGGCTCATCGGAACGCTTAGTGAGATGGACTTTCGAGGTAGCGGAAGAGCTAGTGGAACGGACTTCCAATATAGCGGAAGAGCTAGAAGGAAGCACGCCCAATGGGAGCACTTAGAAGGAAAAATCGTGGGAAATTTGTCTAAGTGTTCAGTGTCCATCGGTAGAAATTAGATGTTGGGGTCACTGACACCACATAATAATTTAGTGGTTGTATGTCCGTTGTTGTGGCTGACGAAGGGACTAACACGTCGACACATAGTAGTTAGTGGTTCTGACTACCGACAGAGGTTATGTTTCATACAAAGAAGTCGAGAAGAGAAATTTTTTGAAAAAGTTGTCTAAGTGTTGAAGACCATCGACGAAAGATAGTTGTTTGGATCGTCGATGTTTAGCCGTTTGAGTGCTGCCGTTGTGGATGGCTAAACAACTACACGTCCAACAGGTAAGGCCTCCGACCGCCGACGCCATGAAGAAAGTTTGAAAAAATTTCTAAGTATAGAAATCGTCGGCCATCAGAAGAAGAAAGTTGTTTGTGTGCCCGCCATTGTGGAAGCCAAAAGCACTAGCCCGCCAATGAGGAAATACTGCCGATGCCGATCAAGTCATGCTTTAGCAGATTGGGCCGTTGATCAGGAGAAGATCGAAGATCAAGTTCTACCGTTGCGGCTATGGAAGGAACTATTTCTCCGATGAAAAGAAGATCAAGCGGTGAAGCAGAAGGCTAAGGGGGCAAAATTTTCTGAGTCTTGGAGTCATCAGCCATCGGCGATGATTAGTGGATTGAACATCCACCATTGTGGTTGTCCAATGGACTAGCCTTCTGAAGGTTAGTGGATCCGATCGCCGATGAGAAGGAAATTTGAATTTTTTTTTAAGTATAAGGTCATCAGATGAAGTTAGTGGATTGAGCATCCGTTGTTGCGGCTGTTTAGTGGATTATCCTCCCGATGAACAGCAGCAGAAGAAAGATGTTGAGGGTGCCGATACGTCGGCTCAGTTAGTGAAAAGGAATTTCGATGTCATCGACGAGAGAAGGTAGAAGGGGAAAAAAATTTGAAAATTTGTCTAAGTATGGAAACCATCGGAAAAATTTAGCTGTTTGGGTAGCCGATGTAGCGGTGAGCATCGGAGGAAAATAGAAGATGAGGTTGCTGGTGGAGCGGCGGAAGAGAAGAGAAGGTTTCGGCAGAAATTAGCTGAAGGCAGAGCTGCAATTTCAGCAGAGATCTTCTGAGAATCGCCGAAACGTCGGAGAAATTTAGTTGATTGAGAAGCCGATGTGGCGACGGAAGGAAGAAGAAAATTTTCCAGAAATTTTTCATAGTATAGAAAACGTCGAAAAACTTTAGAGGATTGAATCGCCGAAACATCAGAAAGATTTAGAATATTGGAGTGCCGACATGTCGGAAGAAATTAAAGGATCGGTCCGCCGATACGTCGGAAGCCAGAGGAGGATCGACCCGAAACGGCGGAATATGTTAGCTGTTTGGGGATCCGAAACGGTGGAAGATGTTAGTTGTTTGGGGATCCAAAATGGCGAAAGAAGTTAGCTATTTTGACAGCCGAAACGTCGGACGGATAGTCGAAATGAGAGCAGATTTTGAAGAGGAAAATTTGAGTTTTTCAAGTGGGATTTTCCAGCAGCTTTCGACTATTTTCAGTGGGATTTTCAGCTGTCTTTCAGTGGATTTACAGGTGGCTGAATTTAGCATTCCCAACTCGAATACAGTTGTGTGTTTTGCCTAAAATTGGTAAAAATCTTCATTTTTAGAAGTGTTGTGGTTTTCACACCCAAGATCAGAATGAAGCATGTGGATAGGCATTGGAAAGCTTATCCAGTAGGGAACAAGGGAAAGTCACTAGAATCTGAGCATGGAGCAGCAAAGTGCTAATGATGGCCGCTGCTATCAAATGGACAAATCTGGAAAATTGCATGCCCAGAGGTAGCAAGGACTATGAAGGCTAACCAGCTGTTGTGTGGAAGAGGAGTTCCATGCAAGGATGAAAGACTTGAAAAGGGAAAATTCCTTAACCCCTATCTTGCTAACCATATTATATTTTATGAGTTGTATGCATGAAATGCATGAGGATATGCTTTGCATACATAAGATATTGAGGATTATACATTTATAATAAACCACTAATGAGAGTTATTGTATTGGTATTGGCATTAGTGGAAAGACCAACGACAACATGGACCTGTCTGAATATGCTGCTGATGCTGATGAATGTGACTAGAAATCATCCAGAGAAAGGGATGAGGAAACTAGTCCATAATAAAAATTTGGTGACCAAATTCTGCAATCTCCTGTAAGGACCAACCAAATTGGTCATGTCAAGGGTGTAAGTAGGACCCATGCAGGTAAGAGTTTGATTATGACAAATTCCATGGAGTGGTAAAGGTAAGAGACCTCATACCATGTGGATATTTGAATATAGAAAGGTCTCATCCTTGTATATGCTGATTGAGCTTAGTAGCCCAAGGAAAGTAAGTACTAATGATCTTGATCATAGTAATGCATCCTATATGAAGTAGACATGATTAGGCCATGCATGGTATGTTGAATGCATAGTATTCCTGAATCAGTGCAAGGTAGCATTGAATGGATATGCATTAAAAAGATTTTATGAATCTTGTAGTTATGCATTGAATGTATGCATATGAAGGGTGTGAGTGACCGATTGCATAAGTAAAGGTGCAAATGTTGTGATGCATTGCATGAATGCATTGAGATGAGCACATGTAATATTATGAATAACTAATGGCTGAAATGATGAATTGATGACAATTCAGGAACCATTTCAAAGGCTGTTATGAATGCAGGATAGTAAGTGCATAAAGAGGATAGTCATGATCAGTTGGCTGCCAGAAATGCTCTATGGAAGAGCAAGGTGGTACAAATGATACGCTTGTGAAGTAAGGAGTATCTAAACATTTCATTTAATTGCATGAATGATGTGGCTATGCCTTGCAAATGATAGTATGATGATGATTACATGAAGTAAATGAGTTTTGGTAATATTGATGTGACTAAGAGCTGGAAGTATTTGAATTTTATAAATTTTGAAAATGCTTTAGTGATGGTTGTAGCAATGAAAAGGTTATATGCATCCAGACTTACCAAGTGTTTGGTTGATTGAATCTCATGTTTCAGGTAGATTATTTAGAGCATGGCAATGAGAGTAAGACCATGACCAATGCCGGAATCTACCATGTGAAAGAGCCAAACCTAATGAGAAGAGTCTCATGGCTGTGAAAATAGTTGGTATGCATAATGGGTTGTTAAATTTGAATTGTAAATTTCAGATTTAAGAAATTGATGACAACTACTAATCACTGTTGGTTTGTATAAGATTGTGTCAGGAGGACGCATGGTAAGTGGGTATTCATGTTATTCTAGTAAGCATAAAATTATAATGGGCATAGTATTGCTACTTACAAGAGACCCAAAATTGAGCAAATCAATTTCTGTAGTAGACAGAGTTGCAAATTCTTATTGAATTTGATTACTAATGTCATTGTTTGGTTATAGAACAATCAGTTTGGATTGTATTATCAGATAATGATTTACTGTTTGGCTATTTGATGAATGTGCCAGGGGTATACACTGTAGGAAGATCATGTGTGATGGTCTGCAGGAGCCAAACTTCATGGGAAGGTTTTCCCTTATCTTGGAAATGGGTTTCGGGTGAAACGCCATTGGACATTTTGGAAATGTCTCATCTGCACTGCATGTTTGGTAGCAACATGAGTGAGATGGTATAAATTATGTCGGTAAGACATGTGTGGATATGAAATGTAAAAAGGATTTGGGATGGCTAACTAAGGGACTGTTAACTCAGAGAAGGAGCCCCCATTCCTCCTTAACAAAGGAATACTGCGTCGACAAATGGATAAGTGTTCTGTAACCCTTGCTAAGAATATGCATGTTTAATTGTTAAATTCCATATGCAGAACATGTTTTGATTTTATTTCCATGATGACCGATTGCTTGAGTATGAATAGGGCCTACATGGCACACACTGGGAAAGGGTGTACACTTTTTCGATGTTGGATCATGAAAGGGTTTTCAATATTGATTACACCCTAGGGAGTGGACGCACTCCTGGTGTCTCAATACTTGATAGTGAATGATATGAAATATGATTATAGTGTTAGAGTAATAACACTGATGAGTTTGCTTATATTGCTTGTGTTGACAGGCTAGATAGATGCAGTTGGGTGTTGCACCCTAAAAGGTAAAAGGTAAAAGGTAAACGGTTGTTGTGAGGGGTTGCGTAGTAAGGGTTATTGTTGATATAAGTGCATGTTGGTAAAAGTGTATGTTGGGCTGTTATATGCTCGGGGATCCATAGTAGATCCTAGACCTGGAAATGGTCATGGTAAAGTTCCAAGCCCAGTCGACATGAGGATGTACTGGCTGGAAATTAATTATTTGATGTTGTGGAGCAGCTGGCATGCTGACCTAACATCCAAGTCCATAGGTGATCCCAAGTCTTGCAAAGCGAAGCAGGATCCTATGGACCAACAAGGAAACGCACAATACAGATAAGTATTGGATTATTTTGCTTATGAATATACATGTGTATATGATTTGGTTATGATGTTTTAAGCTCTTGTTCTAGAGATAAAACCAATGAGAATAAACTAAACATGTGAATTTATTCAATGTTTGGATATAGGTATCGATGGAAGCGAGGACTATGAGAGCATCCTAAGGGTGCATGTGGACATGTGACTGTCCTGGAAATCTCAGAATGAGCGGTAATGAAAAAGGTGCTAGTAAAACAGGGGAGTCCTAGCAGCCGAGACAAACCATGTGGAGAGACTCCATGGTTTGGAGGTCTGGAATAGACTGAAGACACTAAGTCTCATGACCAAGAAGGATTGGTCCAACATTCACGATGAAGTGAAAGAGGCTGACAGCATGAAAAGCCGCAGCGGTGGTGTGGGTTCTAGGATGGAACAAAACAAAGAGGGGAAAAACTCTTGCTGCTCTCTCTTGCCCTTTTTAATTTTATATATATATATTTATGCATTGTGAAAACAAAGGATTGTTGAATGCATGTATGACTGAAAATTGAATGTGTGTATTTGCTTAAAGTAAATTTGTGAATGCTGGAATAGTTAATTCCCTGCCCAAGAATGGACATGAATGAGCTTGTGTGCCCATTGGGAAGGCATGAAAAATATGAAAGTCCCCTTGATGAGACTTGGACTATCATGCGAATTGGGTAATTAACTGACTGATTTTAATGTATATATTATGCTTGGGCTGATAGAATTTCAATGGTGCATTTCACAGGTGAGAAAAGTGATACCTGGTGGTGCACATTGATTATGACAGCAGATAAAAAGTTGTTGGACTTGGCTAGAAGTCTCCTTCAAATGATTACCAAGACCCAAGAAAATCTTGGGGAGATGCTCAAGATACAGAAAAGGCAAAATGAAATGAACCACCAGATTTTGCAAGACTCTATTGGTTTGCAAAGGGAGGTTAAAGGCCTTCTAGGAGCAATCAGCAAAGGAAAGGAAGGTGGATCAGTGATGGGACATTCGTCCAAACGACCCGTTGGGAAACGGTCCAGGCATGAAGACTCAAGGGAAATTGAGCAGGTAAAGATGGAGCAGCCAGTGAAATGTTGGGAATGCGGAGGACATCATTTACGCCGGGACTGCCTAGTGAGGGAACATGATGAGGGCAATAGCTGCAAAGTTCTTAGACTTCAGGATAAGATGAGAGCTGAGAACCAGCAGGAGAAGTTCATGGAAGCCGAGGGGCTTGGTCCTGAATGTTCAAAGTGAATAATTGAACGTGGGATAGATCTACAAAAACAAAAACAAAAAAATTTGAAATTTTGATGTGCAATTGTATAGGTATTGTATATGTATTCCTATGTATTGGAACACCGAGGATGATGTTATTCCAAGGGGGAGGGGAATGTAACACCCTAGTTTTGACCCCATTTGCATGATGTATATAATGTAATTAATCGTGGTGAGGAGCTAAAGGAAAAATCCCCACCATCAATTTGGTTGTGTATGTTTCGGCAATGGGGATAGTTGCCGATTGTATATCCTGCTATTTGGCACATTATGGTTGGCATCATGTAAATACGCACATCAATTAAAATAAACCCACAACCAGATACAACAATGCAATGTTGAAATGAAAGGGCATGATTCCAAAGGATAAGGGGTGGGGGATGTCAAACCTTGGTCTATGGGGGGAAAACCCATGTGTTACCACCTTGTTTTATTTTTTCATCTTCCTTGTCTCATCCAACCACTTCAATGTCTTGTTGAGTAGTTGGGGGTAGTTATTGTGAGTAGTGGTGGGTGTGGCAGGACTGTCAGTCCTTGCCCACGTTCCCAGTCCACCAATAGACTCTCCTCATCACGTCGCATGGGGTAGAAGAAACACTCTCTCCACTCTCCCCACCGCTTCTGTTTTCCCTCCTCATGTAGGCAGTTGATCGAGCTCTCCACCTTTTTTTGATTCTTGTCTGTGGAAGTTTCCCCTTCACGCAGGGAGTGCAGTTTTACCTCACTCGCAAGTCAGGATTGTGTTCTCCTGTGGTGAGCTTGAAGAGCGGACTGTGAGGCATGATTTCTTCTAGGTATGCTTTTCCCTTACTGATCAGGGTCTGTGCGTATGTTCTTTCTGAGGCGTGAGCTGAGAATCTTCCCTCTTTCCCATTTTCGGACTATGTGATTTTCCTGCTATTTCATTGTGAGGCCGAGGCTATTAATTTTCCCCATGTTTTGTTTGCTGTGGCGTTCAATTATGTTTTGGGCCACTGTGGATTCTTAGTGAGCCATTTTCTTCCATCCACGATGTCCCTGTGAAGGAGCCATTCATGCTCAGGGCTGTTTTCCTATGTGTTCCATACCGGTTTCGGTGGTATGTGTATGTCTCCTTGTCGATTGTGGCCATGTATGCTATCTATTGTGGTCTGCAGTTGTGTTTTCCTTTGTCCACGCTGGGAGTTGGTTTATCCTCTATGTTGCAAACTGTGGATTGTGGCCATCGTTCATTGTGAGGTTGTGGTTGTTGATGTACCCTGGTCTGGGGTTGTTTCTTGGTTGCTGAGGCTGCAAACCTCATTTGGGTGTTGTTGCTGAGGCTGCAAACCTCATTTGGGTGTTGTTGCTGAGTTGTTTTGGCCACACTAGGGCCAAGAACAACTCTGGAGTGTGGTTGGACCTAAGCTGTGTTCACCTTTTGTTTGGGGTTGTCACCCTGTTGTCTATGCCTTCATCACAGAGCTGTGAATGGGTTGTTTTGCTACGTGTATGTAGTGGTTGCACTTCGGATTGTGTTGGCTTGGATGGTTTGTTGATGGCCTGATAAACCCAGCTGTATTGGTTTGCTGATTGTGTATCCTTGGCTACGTGTAAGCCTACTTGTTCCCTTAGTCCTTGAGGAATCATGCCCAGCTCGGGGGTGGCAGTGCTGCTCAAAGATTGATGAGCAAGCTGGACTATGGTTGGGTGGAACGTTGTAGCGGTGTAGCTGGTTGCAGGTGAATTATTCATTAAAAGATAAGTACTTATGTTGTTTCACCTCTGCAATTGTATCTATTGTTTCATGAGAAAAGATGAACATGTTGAATGCTGGTTTATGTATATGTTTGCTTCTGTTGAATGATTGAGGAATTATGCATCTCGTTATGTATGTTTTATTCATTTTAGTATGCATTCTGTTAATCTTTTAATACCAGCATTTATCCATGTTTGTGTTCATGTGGTTGTTTGCCCATTTGTCTGGTGTTGGTCGCGTCCTCTTCGCCGGTCGGAGGGATGGGGACGTGACATTAGAATACTTGGGAGCATTTGGGTAAATTTGGAGACCTAGACATCAAAACTATTCAAAGGTCAACATAGGGAAAAAAGTGAAAAATTGGTCATTGTAATAAAATTATTAAAAAGGGACATTACAATACTTATCTTATTCTTGTATTATTTCTCTTACCCAAGAAGGTTTTATATTTTGATATATATCCATAGTAGGGGGTTCCTGAGGTTCTAGAATATCATGATATTTTGATGCTACTCTTTTATGAGAGGGTTCAACTCCTACCTTTCTGGGAGATACATCATCTTCATGTACTTATTCAATATGACACCTTATGTATTTCTTAAGAGATGTTTCTTCGTCGAATGTTACATCCCTAATAATATCTATATGATGGAATCCTAAAATGTATATCCTGAAGGATTTGGATACTTCATAGTATCCAACAAATATTACCTTCTTTCCAGATGGATCCAACTTGGTTCTCTTCTCTTTCAGAATACGAACATATTATGGAAAACCAAATATATTGAGATGGATCACTTTAGGTTTCTTTCCTGTATACATTTCTTCAAGAGTCTTGAATCCAAGAGAAATGTGAGATAATCTATTATACGCATACACAATTGTTCTTGATCATGAATCATTGTCTTCACTACTTCCATAACGGTTGTATTTTTTCTTTACGCAACACCATTATGTTGGGGATTGTAGGGAGTGGTTAGTTCCCTCTTGATTCTAGCTTCTTTGTAGAATTATTCAAATTATTTTGAAGTATATTCTCCACCATTATCTGATCTGAGTGTCTTGTGTTGGGTACTTGGGCAGACCCGGGTTAACGCTTTATACGTCGCACCAACAAAAGACCCACTGTGTTGGCCCTTTCGGCAACAACCTGCGCGCAGGTTGCAGTCTCACCCGAAACAGCAATGGGGTGCCGCAGAATCAGGTTTCTGCATGCAGAGAGGGGTATTACTGTACCTTATCCTTTCTAAAGAATTATTATTCAACTTCTTGTTAACTTAAAATTCATTCACATATAACTCCACAGCATAATAAACAAACCAAACTTGCATAACCCACTACAGGGAACCCACAGCGACGCTTAGTATTAGCAGAGATCTTATATTATCAGATATATTCAGTTTAATGCATGAAAATGACAGAAACAGAAACAACACAACAAAACCACAACACCAAATATAACGTGGTTCACCCCCAGTGTAGGGGCTACGTCCACAAACTGCGTTTTATTCCTCTTTCCTCAAAACCACAGTTTATCTGCGCACTCAGCTGCAGATTCCTTCAGCTCTTAACAGCCGCGCACACAGCAGCAGGCTTCTGCGCACACAGCTGCAGATCTTCCTTTCTTCTTTACAAAAAACCTCTGCGCACACAGCTGCAGAGGTCGTCCACGCACACAGCTGGGACTTGTCCTTTCCTTAAAAACCAACCTTACTTCGCCTTATCTTTCTTTACATCAAAAATCCTAACCTATCCATTTTACATAAGCACTTATTTATACTGCGCAGTTTCACAAAACCCTGGTCTTAAACCATGGGCACCCACAAACCCTAAACCCTGAATTTAAACCATGGGTTTATTACAAAAAGGGAGGGTTTTGACTTACCCTGACACCCCTAAGACTATTTTGACCCATAGCTCCGCTTACAAATTTTCTAATTAACCGGGGAGTTACCTCCTATGGAGTATGCGCCCCAACAGGCCCCTAAGACTCACTGGTGGCCCGTCCCGGGACACTCTGCAGCTTCTCTGATGGCCTAATTTCGCTGAGGAGACATATTATACTGCTTAATAAAGCTCTCCATGCTGCTGCCGGCTGCATACTTCTGTCCTTTGCAGCAGGTTTACTGATGAAAGCCGTCGCAACCACCTACATCAACATCTTGCTCTCGGATGGCCGATACTTGACCATCCACGACTTTGGGGTCCCCTGGAATTGCGTGTCCCACCACATGAGGAGCCTACTTGGCGTGGTTCCGCGACACCAACAGTCGGCGCAGGGGGATTTCCCAGAGTCATTCTGCGAGGCCTCACGCCCTTGGCTGCTCTATGTTAGAGCAGACTCCTGGTCGTCGGTGCAAATTTAGAGCAAACTCCTGCCTGTCCTTGTACTTAGCCAAGCAGAACTGTGTAAATGGCATAGTTAGGAGGTGTTGCAGACCTCTGTCCCTTTCGTCCCATACCAACGTCTAAACATTACTGTCGTTCGACATAGTTCAGGCTGAAATGTCACAGATGTGCTTCAGATAGAATTTACAAGTTGAAATAGCCCCTTATAAAATCCTAATGCGGAGAGTGGTATCATGGTTTAGACATGATACTAAATCTGATGACGTTCCGGGAATCTGCTCCTCAGGGCACCAGATTTTCCCCAAAATCTCATGATGATCGGTAATGAGAGAAACGCTCGTGCTAGCGCCGCCGAATTGCGGTATGTCCCATCCACCACAGTTGCGGCACACCCTGAGACTTCGGCACAACCTGACCCTACGACCTACGACCCGCTTGTTACTTCGCATGCTAT